>VDFB02047230.1:582566783-582912676 GCA_007258455.2 Sequoia sempervirens | reverse complement strand
TGAGACATCTCTCAAAGAGCGCTTAATCAGTAATTTAATAAGGCCATGATGAGTGACAGAGTTATCTTTCCCCTGTTGAGTTCCATGGGCACTTTGCACTAAAAAATTTAACAAGAAATTCAGAACATTCACAACCAACCCATGCCTTATATAGCTTAATAATTTAAAATGATGAGAATGCAGGTAGGAAAAACGGCCTTCACAGGTTAAATACCTCATTATATAAGTGGCATACTCTGAATATGGAAGAGGTAGTGACACACGCTTGCATCCTTGCTTGGAGACTTCTAGAGGTCCATCAGCAGGTATTGAAAACTCAGCCCTTGCAGCTACAACATCTAAAGAAAAGTTTTCTCCAACGGTTGGGAGCCCGGTTACCTCAGCAATTCTGTCTTCGGTTGCAACAACTGTTAGACCCCATACGGTGGCTTCCCCTTCAGAAAGTGTTCTAAAAAATTCTCTCGCAGCCTCCTCATCAAAATCATTTAAACTTAGAAAATAATTTAACCATCCACAGAGGTTGAATGCATGGACTGTCTGCAAATTTTGCAGTAACAATTCATGAGCTACAGGCTCATGTCGCACCAACTGACCACCCTTGTTTGCAGTTTTTCTAGCTGAACTCAATTTCTTGCTGAATATTCAAATTCTTTATTTCCCTTTCTGTTCTAATTTTTCTCTGTCATGTCGCTACATTTCTTTCTTTTTTCCAAAAATGAACTTTTTTAAACAAGCAGTCTTAATTGTAGTTTGCAAGAAAAGATGCATTAAAGAAGGACATGCAATCACGTTTGGAAAGTACCAAAAATGTATTAAAGAAAGATTATTTTGCAGTTATGGCAGCAACGAAAAGACAGGTTTCAAAAGATGGATTACCCCACCCCCTTCTTAAAGGATGACATGTGTCCTCACATGTACTAAAGAATAGGTAGAGACTCGGGGAATAATGACCCGTACATGCATAGCAGTAATTGAATAGAATGAAATAAATCAAATATGTGATAAGAAAAGATATGGCGTACCTTTAGTAATTACACGTACGTGTGAAGAAAGATGACGGCGCTGCATGAATTGATAAGTTGGAAAGATATCTTAATTAAGGTTGATGCGGACGGATGAAGTGGATGGGTGATGTGGACAGATGAAATGTACGAATGAAATGGATGGATGCGATGGATGGATGGAAGATAAAGAAGTGAGATGGGGGCGATAAATGAAAATGGAGAAAAAAGGGTTTTCTTAAAAAGAAAACCTTTATTATGGGCATAATTTTTGAAAATTATGGGAACGCTGCAGGAGAAAGGCCAGAGCCTTCGGCTACAGGAAGAGTAGCGGGCGGAACTTGATTGAACTGCTTCATGAAGTCTTCCTTGGAAACTGGCTTATGGTACAGTCGGAGTCGGTGGCCATTGACGAGCAATTTGAAACAGACTAGATCAATTGTGACCAGCTGCACAACTCCGTTGTCAAACACATTTTCAACTTCATTGGTGCCAAGCCAGCATGTTGTGAGTTTACCCTGGTTTTCTTGGTACCTGGAATCATATAACAGAGCCCAATCTCCAGCAGAAAATTTTCTAGTTTTGATGTGCTGATCATGCCATTTCTTTCTCTGCTGTTGGATTACCTCTGTATGCTACACGGCGGCTTTTCTCATTTCGTCCAAAGCATTTAGCTATAGGAGACGGTCCTTCTATGCTTCAGATAAGTCCATGTTGAGTTCAAGAGCTGTCCTCAAAGTTTTATGTGCAAATTCAATGGGTAACATAGCTATCTTCCTAAAGAGCAACTCAAAAGGTGTAAACCTAGTTGTTGTTTTCCATGTAGTTCTGTAAGCCCAAACTGCTTCAGGAAGTCTATTACTCCAGTCTTTCATATGAATCTGCACTGTCTTTGTGAGGATCGCCTCAATTTCTCTGTTTGTTACCTCCACCTGACCATTGGCTTGAGGATGATAGGGGCTGGACTTCCTATGTTTGATCTTATAGTCATTCATAAGTGCAGTGATCAGATTTGACATAAACTGAGCTCCTTGATCAGTTACAAGCTCTCTGGGAACTCCAAATCTTGTGAAAATTTGTTCATACAAAAATTTAGCAACTTTGTTATCTCGGGCATTAGTCATAGTTTTTACCTCAACCCATTTTGTGACATAATCTGTGCAAACTAGAATGTATGACTTTCCGTTTGATGGTGGATCAATTGGCCCCACAAAATCCATCCCCCATTTATCAAAAGGGGTGACTATGACCTGCGGATATAGTGGCATTTCATCTGACTTAGTTGGTCTTCCCATATGCTAACATCTGTCACACTTCCTTGTATAGGCCACAACATCCTTGTGTAATGTTGGCCAGTAATACCCTATTGTAAGAACTTTCATTGCTGTTCTTTTTGCTGCAAAATGTCCCCCACATGGTTCATCATGGCAAGCATGCAAGATATCATAAGTCTCATCTTCTCTTACACATCTTCACATTACTTGATCAGGGCCAGTATAGAATAGACAATTTACAATCCAGGTAAAGTTAAAACTTTTCTCTATCAACAACTTCTTTTCTTTTGGGAAAAAATGAGCTAGTATTCTATTTGCTACCAGATAATTAGCAATGTCTGTATACCAGGGTGTATGTGCAGCAATGGAAAATAAGTGTTCATCTAGAAATCTATCATCAATGACCTCATGTTCCTTAGATGTAGTTGATTGAAGTCTTGATAAAAAGTCAGCTACAATATTAGCTCTTCCTGGTTTGTCAATGATTGTGATATCAAATTATTGTAACAACAGGAGCCATCATGCCAATCTACTAGAAATGGCAGGTTTGTTCATCAAGTACTTGATTACCGCATGGTCAGTGTGGATGAATATCTGATAATCTGTGACATAATGCCTAAATTTATTCAAAGCATACACTACTGCAAGTAATTCTTTTTTTGTAATAGTATAGTTGAGCTCAGGACCTTGAAGGTTTTTGCTGATAAAGTAGATAGCATGCTCAATTGATTTTTTTTTGACTTAAAACTGCTCATATACCAAAATTAGATGCATCAGCATGTATGTGAAAAGGCAGGTTCCATTTTGGACCTTGAAAAATAGGGGCTTTAGTAAGCAAGTCCTTTAGCTGTAGGAAGGATTTTTCGCAGGCCTCGGTCCATTTAAATTGGGAATCCTTTGTTAACAAAGCATAAAGTGGACTGGCAATTTTACTGAAGTCTTTTATAAACCTTCTATAATACCCTGCATGACCAAGAAAACTTCTAACATCTTTTTGTTTTGCAAGAGTTTGTAAATTCTGAATAACTTCAATTTTAGCAAGGTCAACCTGAATTTCATTCTTTGAAATATGATGACCTAGAGCAATACCTTCTTCCATCATTAGAAAGCACTTTTCACTGTTTAGAGACAAATTTTGCTCTCTCCACCCTTTTAATACTTTTTTTCTAAATTCACTAGTGCTTCTTCAAATGTGACTCCATATGTAGTGAAATCATCCATATAAATCTCCATACATTCATGAGATATATCAGCAAATATACTAATTACTGCTCTCTGAAATGTTGCCGGTGCATTGCATAAGCCAAAAGGCAAGACTGAATAAGCAAATGTTCCCCATGGACAGGTAAAAGTAGTCTTGTCTTGATCTTCAGGCAATTTTATCTGATTATACCCACTGTAACCATCTAAGAAGGAAAAATATCTTTTTCTAGACAGCGAGTCTAGTACTTGGTCTACAAAAGGTAATGGAAAGTGATATTTTTTAGTGGCATTGTTCAACTCTCTGTAATCTACACATACTCTCCATTTTCCTCTTTTCTTGGGGACAATGACTAATGGAGAAACCCATTGGCTGTCAGAAATTGGGTAAATAAAACCAGCATTAAGCAACTTTTGAAGTTCATTTTTCACTATTTCTCTAAGTGTTGGATTTACTCTTCTCTGAGGTTGTTTAACTGGTAAACAATCTTATTTGATATATATCCTATGAGTACAAACTCGAGGATCTATTCCTTGCATGTCTCCATATTCCCATGCAAAAGCTTTATGCTATTCTTGGAGCATTTTTAATAAGTCAACCTCTTGAGACTGAGACAACTTGCTATTAACATTCAAACAATGATCTGGAGACAATTCTATCTGCTTAATGATATTTCTCATAGCATCAACAGGTAATGTTTGTACCTCTTGTGGAAGTAGGTTATGAAAAATTATCAAAATTTTAGGCAATGAACTCTTGGAATCTAGCTGCTGCAGGAAACATTGATGATGACTGTCACTTGGATCAGATAAACTATCTGTATCAAGATTGAATTGTAGAATTTGAAAAAGAAAAGCATCTTCACTTTGAAGTTGAGAGAATGGATCATTTTGGAGCATCATTAATTGAGCCAAAGAATTGGCTTCTTCTGTTTCTTCTCCCACATCTGGCCAAATAGGTTGGGACAAATCTAGTTGAGGTTTAGCAGGCGGATACAAAGCCAATTTCTTTGTGGACTACCCATAAAAAATGATCATATCTCTAGAACGACATCCTATAAAAGCATCAACAGTTGCTAACCATGGCCGACCAAGGATAACTGGATACCCTCCTAAAGTTTCCTTAACTGATAATATTGTGAAATCAGTAGGATACTCCCAAGATTCAAGAGTGATAATTACATTTTCTACCATCCCATCAGGTTTGACTATGGAGCTGTCTGCAAGCTGCAGAACTGTGGGTGTAGACCGAATGTTTGAAATATTCAAGGAGTCCATAGTATGCTTTGTCATTACATTAATGGCAGCTCCTAAATCAATCAAAACATTTTTTACAACTTGGCCATTTCTATGTATTTGTACTATAGGGCTTCCAGGGTCAATATACTTTGGAATGACTACATTTTCCAACATTATATCAGCCAATTTCCCTAAGACATGAATTGTTTGGGGATCATTTTTCTTTCGTCCAGGCTTCTTCAAACAGGCTTCTTTAATAGCTTTTCCAAAAATGGGGACATCTTTAATAGCATGAAACAAAGGGATTTGAATTTGCACATTTTTTAGCTAATCTAGAATGTCAAAAGTGGGTTCTTCCATGAGTTTAGATTCAGTACTTTGCAACCTCTGAGGAAAAGGTGGTTTATATTGTCTCTACAAAACAGGTTCCGTAGAAACTGTATCAGGTATAGGCATATGCTCAATGGGAACAGCAGGTGCATTAGGTTCTTTAAGGGAAGAATCAGATATTTCTGTAATCAAAGGTGGTTTGGGAGTAGGTAAAGTAGTTCCAGACCTTAGATAGATGTCATTAATATTTAAGGCATAAGCTTGATATTGGTTGGCTTCAGAAATATACACAGGCTATTGAGGCTGCTGCTGTTGCTTATTATTGGGATTAGGCAATGGTTGGGCAGGCATAGGCATTTGCTTTGGAGGTCCAGGATTTGTGGTAGTTGATGCAGGAGGTGGCATAATGGCTTGTTGTTGTGGCTGTGGAGGCTGCAGGAACCCAGGAGACTGGTTTTGCCATTGTTGAGGACCTCTCCATTGAGGATTTTGTTGCCAATTTCCTGAAGGTGGGGTCCATTGCCCTTGTGGCTGCTGCCAACCTCCTTGAGGAGATTGCCACTGTGGGGTTTGATAATTAGGCCAACTTGGTTGAAGCAGATTCCATGGTGGTGGTGGTCCATATGCTTGTTGCCATTGGTTATTATAGCCAGAATAGGAATTACCAAAAGTTAAAGGGTCTTGAGGCATACCTTGCCTTTGGTCCCATAGTCTCCTTTGTGCAACAAAGAACACTTGATCATCATCACCTTCCACTGGTTTGAAATCAATAGGCAGTTGTCTGGCTTCCAAATTAGCCACCATCTTGCATCTGTAATCATGCTTCTTTTGTCTACAGTATGGACATAACTCAGCCAAAACTACCTCAGCTTCTACATGTTTCTTTCGAGCTTGCATAGTGTCCAATTGTGTAGCCATATTATTAATGATGTCCTGCTTAAAATCAGATAGCAGATTTGTGATCTCCATCCGGGAAACTCCACCAGAAGAAGACTTCCTCATTGAAGCATGATGACCTCGACCTTTCTTAACTATTGCTCGAGAGTAGTTAAGACATATCTTTTGGATATCATCCCAAGCCAGTTGAGTTATATCACCTCCTCCCATTAGGTCCAGGGCGTCAATACAGGCATCGCTGATTCCCCTTAGAAAAAGTAGTTTCTGAGAGTCCTCGTTAAGAGTATGGTTTGAGTTTCTTTTTAATGAAAACAAAAACCTTGAAATATAATCTTCCAGACTTTCATCCTCCTTCTGCTGAATTCGGAATATGTCATCACCTTTGCTGGCACTCTTACAATATTCCTTATACTTTTCAAGGAATTTCATCTACATGGCTGCCCAACTATTTACAACGCCTCTTCCCAGACTCATGAACCATCTGAGTGCTCCCTCCTTCAAAGTGGAAGGAAATAGCTTCAGTTTATGAGCATCTGTGTTGTAGTCATAACTGCGACAGAGGACATCAAATTCAAACAGAAAGGTTTCTAGATCTTCTGTGACCAGGCCATAAAACTTTGGAAGCAAGGAAGAGGGGATGTTTTTAAGATTGTTAGTATCTTGTTGGAGAACAATGGGAAACTCAAATGCAGGAGGTGGATTATTAGGTGGATTATTTACCATGTCTGGGTGCTGGAATAGCAGAGCAAATGGATTTTCCTCAGCTTCGTTATTAGCTGGGTCAAATGGTAGTTCAATAAATATATTTTCAGGGAGGAACCTTCCCAGTGCGTCTCTTCTTCTTCTATGCATGCAATACGGTGAGTAATGGATTGAAAGATTTTGAAATTTTTTGACTAACAGACTAAACTAATGCTGAAAATGACTTTGTCAAACTCCTAGTTAGATGCCATCCCTGGCAACGGCGCCAAAAATGGATCGCACTCACAAAAGGATATGAATATCACAGTAAAACTTTCCTAGGAATTGGACATTCTGACAGGTGACTAATATATCTTTGTGGATGTTCATTTACTTGTCAAACCAGGGGACGTAGACTTTAAATGGCGTAGCAAAATATATGCACTAGGAATTTGTTTTGGTCAAATCTTAGCAAAAAACATACATACTGGAAAGAAATTCTATCTAAGCCACAGAATGGTAATACAGAATTCTTTAACTCAACTATGCTTGATTAAAACAGAAACCGTAACAGCTACGACTGAGGCACAAACCATGAACTGGCCTTAAGCTGCAGGAACAGGCACAGGGATGGACTCTCTATGCTACAGGAGCAATATAAGACTGAATTTGTATAAAATCTTCAAAGATGAAAACTAACTGGATATCAGTAGAAAAGAACATCTAACTAATTAACTACAGATACTTACTAAGTGGGCCCCCTTAGCAAGCATATACTAATTACACAGATGCTGAACTCAGAACTTCATCGATCTTTATTCATGAAAACAGAATGAGATACATTATTTTGTTGATGTGAAAACTAACAACAAACTCTGTTTCTGGTCAAACAGATTCTGTCTTTCATTATCATACTAATTCTTACATGATATCTACTACTCTGTTTCTATCTTACCCTGAATATCATCTATTACTCATTCTATTCCTCTTCTACTACTCTCTCACGCAGGAGGAGTATCTTATTTTTAAATCAAAAGAATAACTAACTAACTAACTAACTTCATCAAAGAAAGACGTGGAATTAAAGTGTATCCCTGAATCAAGGAACAAACTTCATAAATGAATTTATGTGTTCAACCCGATTCAGAGAGAATCTAGTGCTCCACTCTTTCCAGATTGACTTATCATTAAAAATCTTTCCAAATTGGTTTCGGTCAAAGAGTCTTCGCCGGAGCTTCCTCAAAGTCGTGCAGGAAATGGACTTTACTGCAAGGCCGAGATCGGCTGTGCTTGACTCGATCATTCTTCAACAACCTGCGAAACAAAAGGTAACAGACGCGCAATTAAAGGCATATAGCACATACACGATATCTATTCATTAATCACACATTTTAAATCTACTTCACCATTCAAAAACTGTATACAATATACCAGCCATTTTCGGGAGTCAACAGAGCAATAAATGCAATCAAGTCAACACAATAGTCTGCAGGAATATAAAAGTGTCCTGCTACAGGATATCCCCACAAAAGGTTTCAACAAAGTTTAAACAGCCGTGAAATAGCAAAAATAAAGTCATTTAAAAGTTTATCATAACATCAAATTATGACCATATTTTAGGCTCATCACAAAGATCCATCACATATTAGGAAGTTGAGCTAAGGAGATTATTGCAAGCTAAAGTTTTTTCATGAAGGGTTAGTTGTTCTCATTAGGAAGGAAACTAATTTATGAGGCACTTTGGGTGAGATCTAACTTTGCAATTATGTTCAGAAGGTCCAAAAACCTAAGGAACGCCTATCCATACATCAAAATTCGACTTCATCATCCAGATGCCATCAATGGGCTTTTGTAGTGATTTCAGTGGGAAAAGTAAAAATCATACAAGTTGTAGGAAAATATTCCTCCCCCTCGTTGCTAAAAAAATACACTCTCTAGTTGGCATCATATAAAATACTTCATATTCTAAGGTAAATTTATTTTTTGGTGATTTTTCAAAAACTTGGGTAACTATCTTAAATTTGATAGCCAAATGACTCTGATAGAAGCCCCATTATCTCTTAATAACGTAGTTTTCTAAAAATCACCATAACTTTTGATTGAGGTATCATATTTTCAAAAATGCTTGATATCGGTGGAAAGCTAGTTTCAAGCACTATATAATTGTGCAATTTTTTTTATTGTATTGTATTCCTATAATAGTTTTTAATATCTTAAAGTCAATGCTTCCTTTTGGACTCCCAGGCTCTTATCCTTTCACCAATTTGTCGAATTTCAAAGATTTTAACAACATTCTGAAGGTAATCCAGAGCTCTATCATTTTGTCCATCTAATTTTCTCAAATTCAGCCCCAACTACATTCTATTGAGTTTTTGTGATTTGAGGAATTTACTTGATAACTTGGACATAGTGCAATTTGGAGAAAGTCTATTTTCATTTGGAGGCTTCATTTTCAGTTGTACATCATAGTTGGAAGCTTCTATTTGATATTGAAATCCAATGTATTTGCAATCTTGGAGATCATTCATAGTTTGTTATGGGGTTTTTGCATTTCATCCTTCACTAATTATGTTGGGATGGGGAAATATAAACAATAGAGAGATTGCATCATAAACCATCACCAATCACTTCAATTGTTGCTACATTTATATGGTTGAGTTGCCCCTCTTGATAAAGGTATCCAAAAAATTTCTTGGTGTTGCAGAAGGTATGATATCTTAGAGGTTATTGCAATCCATGAACTGATGACATTGCTTTGAAAGCTATTGATCATTATGATTGTCCTCATATTCTCTGGACTAAGATTTGTTAGATATATGGAGATCTTGATACTCCACGATTCCATGAAGATCATGATTCATGATGTCATATGCTTTTTCATTCTTCAAAAAAGATACCCTATAATGATAATGCTATGTAGGTGCTTACAGATTTGGAATTCTTTGATGATTTAGATGAAGATGTCAAGTTTTATTTTGATGTTGTAAGATGGGGTTAAATATCAAATAGCATAGATAAAATGACATCCAACACTTCTAAGTTATTAACCTCATCTAAACAAGAGAATAAAAACAAATGGAGATATCAAAATTAAAGAAAACAAAATAAAGCACTCCCCATATTGTAGTTGATTCCTTCTCTTGCTCTCCTTCTTGTTATGTAACTTTTCCCTCGGATTTTTTGAAATACTTGTACAAAACTTGCAAATGGTAGCAAGAAAGTTGGAGACAATTAGCTATTAAGGTGAAAATGGAGAAGGAAGGTTGCTTTTATAGACAACCCTTCGAATGGACGGTTGAGATTAATCCTTTAGAAGGATTCCAAGATCAATGGTTCAGAATTGATGCACCAAGAACATGCTATTCTTGGATGAATCATGACAGATAGAAATGCAGGGACATGTAGGCTATGGCATAGATGCAGGGACATGTAGGCTATGAAAAACATGCAGGGACATGGAGGCTATGACATGAAATAATGATAGGGTATCTTTGACCAAGTGGAGATGCATAAATAATTTATTTTAAATAATTTATTCAAAATGGAGGAAAATGACAAGTGGCAAATAAATAATTTATCCAAATTATTTATTTAGAGAAAATGACAAAAGGAGCATCTAATTAAATTAATCAATTTAATTAAATGGGGAGGTGGAAATTAGACATGGATAATTAATTTGAATTATTTATCCAAAATAGAGGAATGAAACACAATTAAATAATCTTGACAATTATTTAATTATAGAAGAATAAAAGGTCAAATGACGATGATTATTATTATCTGACTATAGATGAAAGATAAATAATTAAATAAAAAATGATTTATTTAATTATTGAAGAAAGGGATATATTAGCGACACAATTAAATAATTTTAATTGATCACGATAGAATAAAGATGAGAAGGTGAATTAATTAAATAATTAAAATTTATTTAATTAATAGAGGAATGTGATCAAACTTAATTGAATAATTAAAATAATTCAATTATCGAAGGACAATGACCAAGAAAAATGATGCTCGCGGACTTAGGAAATTTTCAGCACTTGTCTACATTTTTTCCCTCTTTGACATAATGCAGTTCATCGTATTGTGTCAAAGAAATTTAATTCTAAAATATGCCCCAGTGATAGCAAAGGACAGGTGAGTTCAAAGAACACGAATGTGCTCTCGAAATGGATGATAACACTAGAGGATGAAGGATAGAAGAAATGTTAGCTTGGAAGGGGATTGATATTAGCGTGGAAGAGAAAGGAGGATGAAGATGGAAAGCTAGATGAGAAATGATAAGGGAACCAACTTTCATCTTACATTTTTATATTTAGATCATCATCGGGTAGATTATCGTAATGGCCAACAAACACCATGATATGATGTAGACCAAGGTGTGCAAGGTTGTACCATCACGTGAGACAAGCAGTCGGAGACAAGGATGATCATGACTCATACTAATAGAGTGATTGCCCGAGTATTTTTGTCATAATCAACCACAAACAGTAAAGACAGGCAAGACAAATCATGAAATTTCATTGCTCCTCTAAATCTTGTTGCAAGGACATCCTCAAGGAACTAGCATCAAGATTTCCAAAAGACAAAACAAGTATCATAAAATTAAATGCTAAGTGCTTGCAAAGTGTCTGAATGTTAAAATGTCAATTTTGTCAAGTTTGTCAAGTATGGTAGAATATCAGATGTCTTGTTGTCAAAATGCCAGGGTTGACGATAAGAAGATGCCAGATTGGTGTCGAGTTCAGGAAGGACACATCTTTAATGATGTCAATGTTAAGATTGTTGAATTTAGGAAGGACACATCCTGAATGATGTCGATGCCAAAGTGATGCCAAATTTGGGAAGGACACATCCTAAACGAGGTCGATGTCAAGATGTCAGATTCAGGAATGACACATCTTGAACGATGTCAATGTCAAGATTGTAAAATTCAGGAAGGACTCATCTTGAATGATGTCGATGCCAAAGTGATGCAAAATTTGGGAAGGAAACATCCCAAATGAGGTCGATGTCAAGATGTCAGATTCAGGAAGGACACATCCTGAATGAAGTTGATGTCAAGATGCCAAATTGATGTCAAGTTCAGGAAGGACTCATCCTGAATGATGTCAATGCCAAGATTGTCGAATTTAGGAAGGACACATTTTGAATGATGTTGATATCAAGAGGAATGTATCTCAAATGTCATGAGAATCCTCAAAATGCTAGATGACTTTGACGATGCCTAAGAAGGACACATCCTAGGGCATGATTAAATGACAAGCTACCCTTCAGAAGGACACATCTATAGAGTAAGCAATATTTGACTAGTTTGACTAAGTTTGACTAAGTTTGACCAATTTTGATATTGCAAGATGATTGTCATGCTTGATTGAAAGACTACATAAGTTCACTTGTGTAAATTATTTGTTCAAATTTGGACAAAGACAATGATAAATTTAAATACTATTTCATGTGTGTGAGAAAATTGTACAATGAACCCCAATGGACTGACCTAGTGTGGCCTCGAGGGCTCATCGATAGATGGCCTTACCTACGTCATACACTTAGAGACCAAGTAGTTCAACATGACCAATGAATTTTTCTTGTTGATCAAAGATTGAGTCATGATTTATTTTGACAAACCTAATAGCATTGACCTAATATCTCCGGGGCTCAACAATGAGCCTTGCCTATGTAGCAAGTGCATAGAGACAATGTAGTTTCTACAATGACAAAGACTAATCAAGACTTGAATTGAAGTGACTGTGTTGATTGACATGACTCCAATTTTTGGAATTTTTGTATTTTCTTCGGGAAATTTTTTGATTTTCAAGTCTTTTTTAGGACATTTTTTGATTTTTAGATCTTTTTTCAGGACATTTTATGATTTTTTAGGTCTTTTTTAGGACATTTTATGATTTTTTAGGTCTTTTTTCAAGACATTTTATGATTTTTTAGGTCTTTTTTTAGGACATTATTCGATTTTTAGGTCTTTTTTCAAGACATTTTTTATTTTTAGGTCTTTTATAGGACATTTTTCAATTTTTAGGTCTTTTTTCAGGACATTTTTTTATTTTTAGGTCTTTTTTCAAGACATTTTATGATTGTCAGGATCAGATGTGGTACCCATTGTAGTCTCATGATAAAAATTTTCCCCTAATCAAGTTGAGTATGACCCAGGAAAAATGGAATGGAAAAAAAAGGTATGACTAGCATGGAAAGTGGACAGTATGCAAGACTTGATTTCAACCATTGTCAATCATGGACAAAAATGTCATGATGTCAGGGTGAAGTGTTATTACGAATATCGAAAAAGAGTATGCTTATTAGGGACAAAGGTAGATAGAGTGATATTAGATGGCACAACAATGACTGACTACACATGCTGCCTATTTGCCAAGTTTTCACCATGGTACTTATCCAAAGTGCCTGTTTACCAGGTTTTCACTATTGGATGAATTATTTCTATTTATTTTTGTCATTTAATTCATCATTTTTACTTTTTTGGTGTCACCAGGATGCCTATTTGCCTGGTTTTCATCAAGGTGACAATTTTTTGTATTTTTTATTTTTTTTTGTATTTTTTCAGAATTTTTTCCCTAGCTCTCTGAAGCTAGGTATAAAATTGATAAATGTTAGATCCATAGACTATCTTGACAATGCCCTGATCTTGTGTGGATGACCTTGCTAGATGAAAGGACTTGATCGAGATTAAGAGTAAGAGTGGTAGATATGGAGGATGATAGATGTGACGAATGAAAGAGGCTATCGTAGGATCCCTAATGTGCACACTATGTGGGCCATCAGGCCTCAGCCAAAAAGGAGCTTGGGAAACCAATGAGCTAGAGTACAAGAAGGAGTTGTCATCAAAGATACATTGAAAGACATCGCCAATGGAGGGATATGATGGATATGTGAACATGGATGGATGGAACTGAGTATATGGTATGAGTGAGAGTGACATGGATATAGACCTTGGATCAACAAGCGCTTTGTTTGACCTTTTTCCTTGATAAATTCCCCCTGTGACTTTTGATGGAGAAGCATACTTTGAGATCGACTTTTTCTTGTTTTCACTTTTGAATTTTATTTATGTTTTTTTCTGATAGCTTTTTATTTTGGCTATGGGAATTTTCTTGATCTTCTTTTCTTTCTTTTGATTTTTGATCTCCTTTTAAAGATATCTCATTCATTGGAGCTTTTCCTTCATTCTTTTCTTGAGCTATGATTTTTTGATCCATGTCTATGATGCAAGTGGACGTGTGTGAAATGGGGGAAGTAGGTGGAGTGAAAGGAATGTTTAGTGGATGAATGGGAGTGGTAATGTCATTAATGGAATCTTTTGGACTATCCTTTTATGTACTGTTAACATCAAAGGAGGCTTGCACATCCTTAATGACTTGGCAAGATGACTTAGTAGAGATGACAATAGGAGATTCATATCCTAGCCTGGGTAGGTGGGATGGAAGGATGATGATTAGATATCCTCAATGGGGTCATGCTCAAAGAGTGGGTTATCTTACTATCATGCACTTAGTGGGGGCAAGGGGTTAGATAGCCTTATCCTAGTTTGGCACTTGATGTTGTCCCTTAGGCTAGTTATCCACCTTCTGTATATATTGATCAAGACTGGCATGTTAACAACTTCCTATAGGGTGACTCTTGTGTTCCATACTAGTCTTGTTTTTGTTTTCTTTTGCATGTTCTTTGTGTTATTGCATGCCTTTAATGTGATCCCATGTACTATTATGTTGGATGTATGTCTTTTCATGTGCATTCCTTTATTTGTATCTACATTCTTCTATATGTTGTAAACCTTTATCTTTTCTTCTATCTTGTGTTTTCCTTTTTGGGATGACACAAGGCTTTGAGACATTTAGGGCTCTTCCATGATGACCCAAAATATTTTATTTTTTTCACTCTCTATGTTTCATTCTTCCTAAATTCTATGAGTATTTGGGGAATGGTGAAATTTCTATGCTCTATAATCACATTGGAGCAAAGATATAAAGACCCCAAATCTGTAGATCCCTTATGTGTTTTGGGATTTCATTTTAAAGCTAGCCCCTCTATTCCTTTTTCATTATGTAGCTTCATTTGGAAGCATATGACTTGGCATAGGGATTTCTGAGTAAGCTCTCATGTCTTCTTTATTTTTTACCATTGATTATTGGCCACTTAGAAGTAAATTTCTCACAACAATGGTGTTAGAAATTTATTTAAAGTGGGGGCATACATTTCCATTATTAGTTTGAAATTTTTGAAATTCCTTATGTTTCATTCTACAATTTTTTTTCTTCTTGTGATGCATCTTTTTCTTCATGGTGTAATTGGGTTTGATGTCCTCCAAGAGTATGATATTTCTTGGCATACAATTTTCCTCTTAGTGGTGATGCTACATAATTAATTCCCTAAGATTTTGAATCTCTTACGGTCCTTGACTTGTCCTCTCTTGGTAACATAGGGAATGGTGTTCCCTAAGAGGAGACCTTACATGAACTAAGCAAGATCCCTTTGAAAAAACCTTTATTTGTATTTTGTTCATAATTTTTTAGTATAATACAACTTGTTAACCTTATGAAGCTTGAAGTTTATATTTTTGTGGTGCCTTATTGATGTTCTGAAAGGGATGGCTTTGGTATGGTTAGTATGATGAGAACCTATAGAACTGACAAGATTTTTTCATTGTATAGTGATATTTTTTCATTGTATAGTGAGAGTTTCTCACTTAGCCACTTTTTGGGGACTCACCTAGTGGATAGCCTAAGGTTCAATTAGTCTGGAGTGAGCATGTATTGTTGTTTGCATAGTGGACATTGTGTTAGGCTTGTGAACATTTTTGGAAAAATAACTGACACATGTTCCACATCTTGTTGGATAGTTAAGGCTTGATCCAACATTTTCTTTTGGATAAACAATTTAGGCATGTTTCACATCACATTGGATAGTCGAGGCTTGATCCTCCTATTTTTAAATTTCCTTTTAGTCTTTGTTGTTGTATGATTGAATAATCTTCTTATTTCTACATAAATATGTTTTGAATGTGTATTTTAGTGTGAGTTTGTGCTTGCACTCATCCTCTCAGTAAAGTAGGGGCTAAATATAGTGTAGAAAAATGTACCCCTTTTACATTTGCACTTAATTTGGAATTAATGTTAATTTGGACTTAATTTTTCCTTATTTTAGTGTTGTAAAGTGTACCCCTTCACACTTTCACACTTATTTAGGGCTCCTTTGATTAATTGAGATTAATTTTCCTTAATTAGAACCTTAATTCATTTTCAAGGCCTATTTAATTGCATTTTCCTAAGAGGAAAGATGACATTAATTAATGCATTAACATAACACTTATCATTGAGAAATGTGTGTCCCTTAGTTAGAGACCTAGGACCTAAATTTAAATTATTTTTTAGTAGTATTTTAACATACTTAAATCTATAATCAGATGTCATCTTGTGATATTTGAATTTTAGGAAATTAAGGATACATATCTATAAATATAAGGCTATTTCGCTATGTTTCACCTAATATTTTTTCTAGAAGATTTTGTTGAGATCAAGTTAGAATTCAAGAGAACTTTCAAGAGAATTTCAAGAAAAAATCAATACATTCAACAATAGATTTATTGAAGATTTATTGTGTCATTCAAGATCCAATTGTCATATCAAAGTCTTCTTGTATCATGCATGTTTTGGAGCTAATATGATGATGTAGCTTTCATGATCCATTCAAGCATTGAAAGCATTATATGAAGTCAATATTCAAGGTTCAAGGTCCATATTTATTGAAGCCATTTCATGCAAGTTGTTGATTTACATTCCAATGTGTATTCAAGGGTTTGGTGAGTTGTGACATTGAGTTGTTCACTCATCATTCCTTTCATGGTATTTTATTTCATTTCAATTTTTGATTACCAAAATGGGGTTTGACCAAGGAAAACCCCCATTCACCAAAAAAAAAACATATTTTCCTCTTGATTTGTGTTTGTAAATTTAGGTGGAAGAAATATTGAAGATCTCTTGAAGAGAAAAATTGAAGTTGTCAAACTTACAAAAAGTTATCATCTCATGAAAAATCATCTTTAAAATTTAATTTTGTATTTCTGAAACTAAAACCTTAAAAAATAGAAGATTTATATCTATAGCAAAGGTTCTTGAAAGTTGCAAACAAACCCTAACTTATGACACATTTTCCCTTGGGCGAATGAGTCCTAAATTGGTTTCAGAAACTAACTATTGGTGAAACGTACATTCAGATCTACCTCTTTTTTATTTGTATTTTTTTTCTAGTTATGTTAGTATTGAGCTTAATCTAGTTGTTCCGAGTGTTATATTGCAATTTGGTGTTGATTTCCTTTTCTTTTTTTCTCCCCCCAAAGTTTTGTTTGAATAGGACTCTTGTCCTGACACAAAAAGGAAATCTATAGATTCACACTTTGACTTGATTAACGTAAGGCTTGATAATCATTCTATTGTGTGGATCTTATTTCCTAATGAATTGAAGAAGAATAGGTCCATCATACCTCACGTTGATACCAACCTCACATAACCTATTTTCATCTTTCCACTCTTATTGCTAAGTTAACTTCTAAATTAGATTCTTATTATCTATTATTGTTGGTTATGATTTTTAAATAGAACAAATCGATGTTAAAACTACTTTCTTGCATGGGGATCATGAAGAAGAGATTTATATGCAACATCCTGATGGTTTTTTTGTGAAAGGAAAAGAACACTTGGTTTGCGAGTTAAAGAGGTCTTTTGGTTTGAAACAATCACCCAGGATGTGGTACCATATGTTTGATGCCTTTGCATTGAAGTTGCTATATTTGATATGAAGGATTTAGGGGCTGAAAAATGTATTTTTGGGATGGAGATAAGTAGAGATCATGTACACAAAAATATTTGGCTAAGTCTGAGTAAGTATATTGATACTATTTTGTAAAGGTTGAATATGCATGATTGTAAACTAGTAAATATTTCATTCATAATTGGTATTAAGTTGAGCTTAGACATGTGTCCTAATTTTGATGATGATTTTAAAGAGATGTATACTGTTCCTTGTGCTAGTGCATTAGTAGCATAATGTATGTAATGGTTTGCATCAGACTAGATATAGACCAAGTAGTGGGAGTTTTGAGCATGTTTATGTCTAACCCTAGTAGAGAGCATTGAACATTTGTTAAGAGGGTGTTTAGAGATTTGCATGGTACTTCAAATTACTATTTTCTTTATCATGATACTAATGATGTGATTATGCCTTTGGACATACATGGTTCTATCTATGTAGATTGTGAAGGTGACTTGGATAGTTGAAGGTCCACTAGTGGCTATGTTTTTTACTTTTTTTGGAGGTGCATTTAGATGGATGAGTAATAGGTAGCCTATATCTACATTATCCACCATCAAAGGAGAGAATATAGTAGCTACACATGCTTCTAAGGAGATTCTTTGGTTATAGAGACTTAGTAATGGCATTAGTTTTTATTATAGGATAGTGATGATTGGATGTGACAATTAGAGTGCCATATGTTTATCAAAAAATCCTATGTATCATTCTCATACTAAGAATGTTGATATTTAGTATCACTTTGTTCAAAAAATAGTTGAGAATGGTAAATTTTTAATTAAGAATGTTGACACTTTGGGTAATTTTGTAGATTCTCTCATGAAGAAAATGACCACAAATAAGTTCTCTTGGTGTAGGAAGGCTAGGGCCTTGTTCACTATACTCGATTATATATTTTATTTGTATCTCATGGATGTAATTTCAATGTATAATGTCAAATGGTAAAGTGTTAGGATAGGTCACATTATAATTGCTATCCAAAGTTGATTTATGTGTCTCCATGTTCTTTGGAAAGTGTTCTAAGGGACATGAGGGACAAAATATTTATTATTTATTTTCCTTTGAAATTTTTTTAAATTGCATTCAAAGAGGTCAACCCATTATGATGGAAATCATAGAGCATCCCAAAAGAATATTCCTCTTGGGCATCTAACTTTCTATTGAGAGCCTTCCAACATGAGCATGAGGTATGGATGGTTTTTGTTGGTTGTTCCTATGTTTCCATTGATGTCAACAAGGTGATAACTATATGGGAATTCTACTTGGTTTACCAAAAGTTTTTCTCTGCTAGTAATACGCATATGTGATGGATCAGTGTGTTGGTAATTTAGTCCATAATTAATTGTAAGATCTGATATGTCTCTAATCTCTTAACCATGTTTTCTTGAGTCATTCAGAAAACTATATCCTAGATCTTGAGACATCTTTAGTTGTGAGAAAAAAGTTATCTATGATAAAGTTCAACTATATATTATATTTATGTTCCTTTCTTGGTAGTGTGTGGGAGACTCTGCATTCTATTAAAGTGAACATTCTTATGCTATGGTTTTGTTGAACTAGTCTCCATGATGGTAGTATGATGGGAAATTAATGAGTTCTCAGATCCAGAAGGTGTTTTCTTTGAGGTTTATTTGTTTGTTTAGAGAATTTTGTTATAGTCTTGGTCAACTCAATGTATGAAATACTTTATGAAGACTAGTTATACTTTATAGATGATAGCCAACTGGGTATTATGCACTACATTGAAAAAATGTTTAAATCATGTATGTTGCCAAAAAAGAAAGATTTGATTATTTTGTGTTCATCTAATTAGGTTGACCTAATTGATGAATAAATATATACTTGTATATATAAGATATTTTGAGGAATGATATGAGCATGAGTAGTGGAAGTGGATATATGGAGTGAATGTTAAATACAAAGAGGCAAAGGTGTGTGAATATTTGAGCCTAAATGCTTTATCAGTTATGATCAGTGCAGTTATTTTGAGCAACTACTATGTGAGGTAGTACTTCATATTTTGAGCTTGAGTGGAACTAAACCCTACATATTGAAGGCGTATCATGTCAATTCAATCTTTTGGGAATGAGCCACTATCATTGTATCTTGGTGGTTATCCATCTTTTGTACTCAGGTAGTGAGCCTTTGTAATGACATCGAGTCCTAGCAGTGAGCCTTTTAAGGATAGTGAATCCTAGCAGTGAGCCCTATAATATTATGTATCTAGATATAATATATTGTGAGTTAACCCTCACTATAGATTTTCCCTTTATGGGTTTTGCATGTAAATGATGCAGGAGCATCCTTGGTCCTTGGGGTATGTGTAGGATCATGATGGGCCAAAAAAGTGGCAATATGATGGGTATATATAGGGTATGTGGTTGACAACCTTTGTTTTACCCAAAATCGATGAAACAAAAAGGGTTTTTAAAGGAGATTCTTAGCTTTCCACTAATATAAATTATGCTTTATTTTGAATTTAATAAATAATTATTATTTATTTTCTATTTGAATTACGCTAAAGTCCTAATTGATAGGTTGATTGAAAAACATCTATAGCTTTCAAACGGTATCACATTTTTTGAATCTAAAACATGCATCACATTCTATGTTTCACATACTAAAGGATTAAAAAAAGAAAAATTTAATTTCATGAAGTTTTGACCAAGGTAAGATGGTCAGACATACAATTTTTTATATTTTTTAAAGGTTGTAATAAAAAAATCATAATTAATTATTTACTGGGAAAAAATACAAAAAAATATGCATCACATTGAGACATGAGTCCTCTACCTATATCTAAAATATTATAAAAAATATTATCATTTTATTGTCATTAGGGTGGTTAGACAAACACCTACTTCTTATTTTTTCCCTGAAAATCAACCTGGCCTAGATCAGGGAGAAGAGAGGTTTATAAGAGCCCTAACTAGGATAAATACTAGACCACATTTCAATCTGATAGATTATAGTGGTAAGTTGGTTTCAAATGAATTACTTTATTGGATAATAGAGATAGATAAGTATTTTGATTTTGAAGGTACTACTAAAGATAGGAAGGTGAAATTTTCTTGTAAAAAGTTGAAAGGACATGTATCCCTTTGGTGTGAACATTTGTAGATAGATAGGAAATGAAGAGGAAAGGAGAAAATAAAATCATGGGATCAGATGGTGAATAAGTTAAAAAAAAAAATATTCCTATAGACTATCAAATTAGTTTGTTTAGGAAGTTGCAGAATCTGAAGCAGAAGGAGTCGAGTGTGACAAAGTATACTGAGAAGTTCTACAAGTTGAATATTAGATCTAGAAATTTAGAGGATGAGGTCGAGCAAGTAGCTAGATATGTGAATAGCTTGAGGTTGTCTATATAGGATGAGATTAGTTTGATCAAGTTGTTAAGTATGGATGAGGCATATCAATGTGCCCTAAAAGTAGAAGAGAAGCTAAATAAAAGAAATGACCAGAGACAGAGAGCAAGAACTTTTATTGGAGGAGGAAGATGAACTTTTACAGATCAAAATAAAAATAAGTCACTAAGAATGACAATTCATACTGTAGATATGATGGAAACTCTTACCAAAGAGAAGGTTATTGTGGTTACAAGAATGAAGGTTATAGAAAAGATGAGAAAGGGCAGGAGAAAAGAGTATTCAGGGGAAATTTTTTTAAGTGTGTTGGAGAAGGAAATAGCGCATTTGAATGTAATCAAAGAGAGACAAGTAGAAATATAGAGAATAGTAGAAGGAAATCCTTTGCTAAGGAGGATCATGTTGGATCATCTAATAAACCGGAAGAGGGGGAAATGTTGGTGAACAAAAGAGTATTATGTCAAAGTGAGAGCTTGAGTAGGAACCATTGCAGAGAAAGAATTTTTTCCAGACTAGATGCAAGGTAGCTAGTAAATGTTGTGGAGTTAGTATTGATAGTGGTAGCTTCAAGAACATGGTTTTGGAAGAAATGTTGACTAAATTGAAGTTGAAAATATTGAAACACCTGAAGCCCTATTAGATAGCATGGATTTAAGATGAGCATAAGATACTGGTAAGTGAATGATGTTTGATGAAATTGAAGATAGGAAATTATCATGATGAATTTTTGTGTGATATCATGCATATGGATGTATGCCATGTTCTTTTGGGAAGACCTTGGTAGTATGATAGACAGGATATTCATGATGGAAAGAAGAACACATATATAATTTTTGCTAATGGGATAAAGAAAACTTTGTTACCATTGGAGGATGTTCATAAGGTTGAGGTTTGTATGAATGCTAGAATTTTTTTTGCTGATGGAAGGAGATTTCTAGATGGACTGAGACATGAGAAAATGTGCTATGCCTTGGTCCCTAAGAAGACTGAAGACTTGAAGCATGTAGAAGAACAAATAAAGGAGATAAACTAGTTGTTTGTAGAATATGAAGAGATCATTTTAGATAATGTACCTGATGGATTACCACCTATTTGGATTATTAGTCATTGCATGGATTTGATTCCTGGAGCTATTTTTCCTAATAAAGTAGCACATCGGATGACACTGACAAAGAATAAAGAGATGAATAGACAAGTGCAAGAGTTGTTGAGGAAGGGTTTGATCAAAGAAATCTTAAGTCCTTGTGCAGTACCTGTTGTGCTAGCACCTAGGAAGGATGGAGAATGGAGGATGTGTATAAACTCTAGAGCCATAAACAAAATCACAGTGAAGTATATATTTTCTTTTCCCCAGATGGATGACATTATGGATTGTTTAATTGGAGATAAATACTTTACAAGGATAGATTTGAAGAGTAGATATCATCATAAAATCAGAGAAGGGGATGAGTGGAAGACAACATTCAAGACAAATGAAGGATTGCATGAGTGGTTGGTGATGCCTTTTGGACTAACAAATCCACTTAGTACTTTCATTAGGTTGATGAATGAGGTTTTGAATAAATTATTGGGTAAGTTTGTGATTGTCTATTTGGATGGCATCTTGATTTTTAGTAGGACTAGGAAAGAACACTTGTTGCATATAAGACAAGTTTTGCAGAATTTGAGAGAAGAGAAGTTGCTAATAAATATTAAGAAGTGTAGTTTCATGAAGGAAGAATTGGTATATCTAGGATTTGTGATATCTATGGATGGATTGAAGATGGATCCTGAGAAGGTAAGAGCAATTTTTGAATGGCCTACCCTGGAAAGCATTGAAGATATAAGATAATTTCATGGATTGGCTAGTTTCTACCAAAATTTCATTAGGAATTTTATTTCTATTTGAAGTCCTATGATAGAAACAATGAGAGGGGATAAGAAGTATTTTAGGTGGACATATGGAACAAACTAGAGTTTTTAGTTGTTGAAATAGATGGTGACCGAGCAGCGTCTGTTGGCTTTACCAAAACTTAGTAAGGTATTTCAAGTAGATTGTGATTCAAGTGGAAATGCAATTGGAGTAGTATTAAGTCAAGAGGGAAGACTAGAAGCTTATTTCAATGAGAAATTGAATGATGCTAGAAGAAGGTATTCAGTGTATGACTACGAGTTTTATGCCATAGTTCAAGCCTTAAAGAAGTGGAGACATTACTTGTTGCCTAAATATTTTGTGTTGTATATGGATCATCAAGCATTGTATTATTTGAATAGTCAGGGTAACTTGAATCAGAGACACATGAGATGGGTGGAATTCTTGTAGAGTTATACTTTTGTTTTGAAACATAGGAGTGGAAAGTCAAATAGAGTTGTTGATGCTTTGAGTAGAAGAAGGAGTTTACTAGCAGAGATGAGAGTGGAGGTATTAGGCCTTGATGAATTGAAGAACTTGTATGAGGAAGACCTAAATTTTGTAGAACCTTGGAAAGCTTGTAAATAGCTAGTCTTGGAGGATAGGATTCAATGGTTGGATTATTTCATTTAGGAGGATATGTTTTTAATAGGGAATCGGTTGTGTATACCCCAAATCTCAATGAGGGATAACTTACTGAAAGAAAAACATAGTGGAGGATTGGTAAGACATTTTGGAATTGATAAGACAGTAGCATTGGTAAGCGAGAATTAATTTTGGCCATAGATTCATAAGGATGTTAGGAAATTTGTATAGAGTTGCAGAGTTTTTCAAGCTTAAAAAGGGAGTAGTCAGAATGTTGGATTCTATAAGCCTTTGATAGTTTTGGAAAGACCTTGGGAGGATATCAGCATGGATTTCATACTTGGCTTGCCAAAGACATAGAGAGGTAATGATTCTATATTTGTGGTGGTGGATAGATTTTGTAAAATGACACATTTCATACCTTGTAAGAAGAAAATGGATGCAATACATGTAGCAAACTTATTTTTCAAAGAAGTGGTTATATTGCATGGATTACCTAAGAGTATTGTTCCAGATAAAGATACAAATTTTGTTGGCTACTTTTGGAGGACACTTTGGAAGAAGTTAAAGAAATATTTAAAGTTTATTTCTACTTTTTACCAACAGACTGATGGACAGATAGAGGTAGTAAATAGGAGTTTGGGGAATTTTATAAGATGCTTGGTTGGAGAGAAAACTAGAAGTTGGGGTTTAGCCCTTGCATAAGTGGAGTTTTATTACAATAATTCAGTGAATATAAATATCGAGAAAACACCTTTTGAATATTGTTATTGGAGTTCATCTTGAAGATATATCAGAATTGTGAGACATCAGTAAGGAAGATAAAAGGAGTGTAGAAGCAGAGGAATTTGTAGAACATATGAAGAAAGTGCATACTCAAGTCAAGCAACAATTGGAAGATATGAACTAGAAGTATAAGGAGCGAGCAAATGAAAAGAGGAGACATAAGGAATTTGATGTTGGAGATGAAGTGATGGTTTATTTGATGAAGGAAAGATTTCTAGCTGGCACATATAATTAGATCAAGATAAGAATGTTTGAACCCTATAATATTTTAAAGAAATTTGATTCAGGAAATGCATATGAAGTAGAGTTACTAGATGGCATGGGTATATCACCTATATTCAACATTGTTTATCTACATCAATACCATGAACCATAATTCAATGAAGAAAGTAAAATAAATTTGGAGAATCAGTTTCCTAAACAAAAATTAGATGAGATAGAATAAATTTTGGATACTAGAGATGGGAGGGAAATGTGTGGAAGACAGTACAAAGAATATCTTATGAAATGGAAGGGCAGACCAGCGGAGGATTCTTCTTTGATTTCTCAAGTTGAGGTAGACCATATTGGTTTTAATTTAGCCCTAGAAAAGTGTGGGACTCACTTTTCAATCAACCCATGTCTGATGTAGGAGCATCCTTGTTCCTTGGCAATCCTGCATCAACCAAAAATATTTTCATTTCAATTCTAGTTTTAATTCCTATTCAGTTCAAGTTGGAAGATTCAAAATTTCATCATAGTTGCTCATCGGACCCTATAGATCTATATTTGCATCATGGAAATTTTCATTTCCCATATTCCAAGATTTCAGGATGATTAGATATTTTTCTGACAAGTTATCACTTCCAAAATAAGCAACATTTTCTAGAACAAAGCACCAAGCAGTTTCAAACCTAATGAGTAGATTTATCTCTTATGGATCCTTCTCGTAACTTGTGGATCCTTATAGTGTGTTTAAAATTATTTCATGGAGTGTCCCTGAGCTTAATTTAGGTATAAAATTCATCCTATGCAGCTATCGAGGAGAAATTCAAATTTAAGGCTAACCTATTCCGTGCACACGTTACATTTACTTCATCGAGGATTGTAATCATCTTTGGCTAAGGTAGAAGATTCTAGATCTCTAGATGTGATATAAATCATTGTAATATATCATTAGGAAAGTGACTAAGATGAATATAGGATATGATATGTAAGATTTCAGTTCGCATAGGGAGCATATAGGAATATTGTATGTCAAACATGTATCAAGCCTGTGAAGCCGGATGTTGTCGATCAATTAAATAGTTGACATTTATGATAATTAGAAGGTTTGAATATGAATTTTCCTCCATATTATGTGTTGACTCTATTGTGTAACTCTTGCTACATGGTCTTGATTATTCTCTTTGAAGACCCTCCTACTGTGGTTGCACCAATAATTCTGGTGTTAATGTGTTTATGTGTTGGATTTGAGTTTCTACATTAGCATTTGATGATTAATCATTTAAGCAGCTTTAATTATTATTTTTGATGATTTAATTAAAGGTTAAAATCTATGAAAAATGATTCATCCCCCCTCTCAATTTTCCTATTCAAAAATTGGTATCAAAGCTTGGTTCCTTGGAAGAAGCCTAATGGCTTAAGGAAGGCCCCAAAATTTGAGTATGAGAATTTTTTTCCTCCAAAAGTAGTCTATGGTGAATATTTAGAAGAATTGAAAGATATGAAGGACAAGTTGATGAAAGTGAATGAGTACATTAAAAATTTGCAAAGTAAAAGTGTTGAAGTGTGTGATCTATTGGTTGAGGAAGAAGAAATTATCTCTAGCCTGCTGCAATAATTAGATGAGAAGAAATGAATTGAAGAATGTCAGGAAATTGAAATTCAAAGGAAGATAGATGAATGCATAAAGCTAGAAGAAGAAGAAGAAGAAGAAGAAATCTTGAGACCTTATCTGGAAAAGGAAAGAAGTTTTGAAGAATTTTTTTAGAAAGGCTCAGTGATTCTTGATGAATTGATTACCTCTCAAAGACTAGAAATGGATCAGAGTGGTTTATTGTTTGAGGAAGGTTAGAGTTATAAAGTGAAGAAATATATTGGTAAGAAGACTCGATACAAAAATAGGAAAATCAAGGATCTAAGAAGCAATTCTATAAAAACTTCTATCAAGTGACATGATGCTAAAAGGTATTTATCTTTAAATGGTTTTTTCTATTCCTACAAGGAATTTGGTCATAAGGAAAAGGACTACCAAAGTAAAATGAATCATTCTCTATCTTTCTCTGGCAAGTGTTCTAAGAGTAAGAAGATTGGACATAAAGTTATTCTATTGAATGAAAGGGAAAATGGAAAGAAGAATTTTATTTGTTGTAAGTGAAGAAATCTGAAACACCCTAGTAATAACAACATAAGAAAGAAAAATAATTATCTGGCAATGAATAATGACCAAATAATTGATTTAGAAGAAGCAAGAGATGAAATGAAAAGGATTTAGAGAAAGGAATCATTAGTCTTATCTATTCTAACCTCCAGTGTAGATACTCCCATCAATTTCTAAGTAAAAATAGTGGCTAAGGGGGGCAATTATCAAAAAATCTAATAAACCCCCTCATCGGTATTTGTGTCATATCATGAAAGAAGTATATTTAATGTGGTAACAAGATTAAGGTATTTTCTTAGTCACATGTGTGAAGGACGAATTCTACAAAATTTTAAATAATGGAAGTGTACTAATTTTTTGAGGAAATCTATCTACAAGTTGAAGAATTTATTACAAAATTATTTGGAATGGAAGGAATAAATTTAGATAATTCTAAAGTCTTATGTATTTTCAGAGAAACACGAAAAGGAATTTTAGAAGGAAATTCAAAGTTCCAGGGTTTGAAAAAGAAATCAAGCGGATTCGAAGTGAGCTCTGGACGTAGGATATCTATACATTTCTTGGAATTTATAGAGGTATTCCTATTTGAACAATCTTTTACTTTCATTGTTATGGATAATTCAAAGTTTGTGAATAATGTAGATAAAGTGCAAGTTAGGTTGAAGAGATATTTGAGGAATGTGTTGGAAGAGTCTGTTGGTGCATTCTCTTGCATTCCTTTGAGAGTGTTTCCCACAAAAGATATCTATGCATTTTTTAATAGTAATGTAGAAGAGATGTCATTAGTTCAGTTGAGCATGCTTTAGGAAAGTGAATGAAAAGATAACCATGCTTCCTATAGAGTATTAGTTGAGAAGAAGTTGGATGTTTGGAGGAAAGTTCCCTTGTTTGAATTTGAGAAGTACATTCAAATGGTGTTGAGTAGAATTCATGATGAACCTTTATGGATTGATAAGGCACATTTGATTACCAGAGAAGCTATTAGAGATGTAATTGGTTTGTCTTCCTCTGGACTAGTTCCCAAACTAAAGGCTATGGATGAGAAAGAGATAATTTAGGTTACCTGTGAAAATTTTGAAGGGGAAGAGATTGATTTGAGATTGATTATTGATCTGGTAATAAGGTATGTTGCTATGGTCATCAGTCACAAAGTTTGTATCCCTAACAATGACTTATAGTTTCTACTATTTTTGTAGATACAACTATTGATATGGTTAACAGAGGTATGGATTATGACTTGTGTGAATTACTTCGTATAAATATTTTGAAGAAGTTAAAGGAAATCAAGAAGAGTAAGAAGAATACATTTTGGTATGGCAATTTTGGTTGTTTGTTTTCTCTTTTACTTTTTGAGAGAGTTACTGATAATAGGAAGGATAGAATGGTCAAATTTAGAGCCTATTTCCTATCAAATTAGGAACTTCATGATAAATATTGGTAGTTCAGATGCATAAGATATTTCCCTTGTTTCATTCTTTGGAACATTTTAGATGAGGATGAATCAAAGGTTTAGGATTCCAGTAAGTTTTGTTGAAAGGCACTCTAGAAGCATAAATTTTCTTATTTCTACATATTGTCGCATGGAAGTAGCTAAATCAAGTTTATCTTGGATATCTGAATTAGACCATGAAGTGTTAGAGGCTAAACTTGATAATTATGCTAAAATTATTTTGGAAATCTGTAAGAATCTCAATGTAGAAGGTACCTCTTGTAGCATGATCAGAACAGGGAAGAAAATGAAGAGTGTTGTTGTAGCATCCCTCCAGTTGCTACTATGTGTTTTAGTTTTCTTATGTTTGTTTGCTAGTTGTTATGTTGTTTTGGATACTATATTACATTTTTTATTAGTTATGACACAGATGTTATGTTAGTTGTTATACTCTATGGATGATACATTGGATATCGTGATCATCTAGCTATGTTCATGTGATGAAATTATGATAGACACATGTGTGTTATGGTTTATGTTGTTTCTAAGTTTTAATGAGGTTATCATGATGTAATTGTTGTTTATGATATAATGATGATCATTTGTCTTAGTGAAGAAGACAATGTAGTACTACTCACTTGTGAGTACCCTGCTACGCTACGACTCTTCTTCATGGTGTGTTTGTCCATATCTGATTATATGTTTAACAGTGTTGTTTTATGTAGTTGCAGGTACCAAGTATCGACTCCACCTGCTTGTTGGGTTTGAGCATTCCTTGATCCAATGTAAATATGTGGTTTTAGAGATAGTGTTAGGTCTATCATTAGCCATCATTCTTCATTGAATGAGTATTCATTTTTCACCATTGCTATTTTTTCATTTGGTCTCATCCTATTGTTCTTGTTTGTGTTGTTTTTTTTGGGAATTAATTATGTTAGTTCAATGATTATTTAATTAACATATTTGATTTAATGTAATTTTTGTTTAAATATTAGATTAAAATGAACATTTATGTTTATGGTTTGATTTATTAAATTAAATTAAACAAGTTACTTATTTAAAAAGTGAACGTCAATTTTGCGAAAAGGTATTTATTTAAATGCAATTGTTGAATTAATTGTGCAAATAGGATTTATGTGAAAAATAGATATTTTAAAAGAGGTTGTTTTCAACATGTTGTAGAATTTGGATTTGGAGTTGAAATCTTGATCTTCAGTAAAATGGTTAAGTTAGAGTTGATTGATCAATTTTGAATGCATGTTGATTGTCACATGGAAGTAGCTAAATAAAGGTTAACTTGGATAGCTGAATTGGACTATGAAGTGTTAGAGGCTGAAATTGATAATTATGCTAAAATTCTTTTGGAAAGCCCTAAGAATCTCAATGTAGAAGGTACCTCTAGTAGCATGATCAGAACAAGGAAGAAAATGAAGAGTGTTGTTAAGCAAGAAGTTACAGAAGGAAGTGAGCTTGAAAATGATAATGAAAGAATAAATATTTAGAGAGCTTTGGAAGAATTGCATAAGGTTATTCCTGGGGCTAATTTTGATTCATCTATTTCTATTGTGGATAATCTCTATGGCATGATTGATTCTTTGAAGTTCTACATCTCCGTACTTGAACTGCCTAGTGGAATGAGGTCCGATGAAGGAAATTTGGAAGATATCAAGGAAAAATGTGTGAATGCACACATTCGAGTGATAAAGGAACTAAATTGTGTACATGTTTCTAAAGAAAAGGAACAAGAACTATTGTATTTTTGTCTAGATTGGTCTAGCAGTACACTGGATATAAGAAATGAGATAAGGATGAATGAGTCTCATATGAGCACTCAGGGAGATACATATAGGTTAGTAGGAGATAAAGATAATCAAAGGTGGTCCTATATTGTGCAACTTTAGGACAAATTCTTTCTTCTAAAAGATCAAAGCATAGATTTTATAAAGAAGTTTGTGGCACTCAGAGACATGATTAAAATTAGACATACTTTTTTTTATAGTGCCCTTAGTTGTATTGCTGAATTATCAGAGATTAATATTAGTCCCAATACTTTAGCAGATGGTGTAGAGTCCTTAACTAATCTTGAGATACTTTACAAGACTCTTGTAATTGCAAAATGTTCATGGGAAGAAGTTAAAGCATCGTGGAAGGCTATCTTGAAGAGTCTCAGAGATTCTTCTTCAAGTTAATTCAATTGTGTGTTCATTTCTTTTTGGTTACACTTTGATACAAATATACGAGACTTCTTCCCTTTTCATTGATGTCAAAGGGGAAGATATAAAGTGATGGAGAGATAGAGAGATAGAGATATAAAGGAAAATTATTTTTGTGAAGAATAGTTTTGATAGGGGGAGTATTCAAAGTATTTAAAGTATACTAGAAAAAAAATTTGTCGTCCATGTTGCCATCAATGACAAAGGAGCAAATTCATGGGATCCTTGCAACATGAGCATGAAGTATGGATGGTTTGTGTTGGTTGTTCCTTTGTTGTCATTGATGTCAACAAGGTGATAACTATATGGGAAGTCTACTTAGTTTATCAAAAGCTGTTCTCTGCCAGTAATACCCTTCTATGATGGATCAGTGTGTTGGTAATTTAGTCTGAAATTCACTACAAGATTTCATATGACTCTAATCTCTTAACCATGCTCTCTTAACTCATTCACGAAACTATATTCTAGATATTTAGATTTATTTTATTGTGAGCAAAAAATTATCTCTAACAATGTTCAACTCTATATTCTACTATTGTTTCTTGCTTGGCATACTATGTGGGAGACTCTGCATTCTATTAAAGTGAACATTATTATGTTGTAATTTTGTTGTTAGTCTCTATGTTGGTATTATGATGGGAAATTAACAAGTTATTAGATACATAAGGTCTTTTATTTGAGGTTTATTTGTTGGTTTGGAGAATTGTGTTCTAGTCTTTGCCAACTCAGTGTATGCAATACTTTATGAATACTTGTTATGCTTTATGGATGATAGTTGGTTGGGTTTAATGCACTGCATGGAAAAAAGTTTTAAATCATATATGGTTCTGAAAAAGAAAGTTTTGATTATTTTATGTTCATCTAATTAGGCCGACCTAATTGATGAATAAAGATATACTTATATATATAATATTTTTTGAGGAATGAGATGAGCATGAGTAGTGGAAGTGGATATATGGAGTGAATGTGAAATGAAAAGAGGAAAAGGTGTGTGAATATCTAAGCCTAAATGATTTATTAGTTGTGATCAGTGTAGTTTTGTTGAGTGACTACTGTATGAGGTAGTACTTCATATTTAGAGCTTTAGTGGAACTAAACCCTGCACATTTAAGGTTTATCCTATCATGCCCACATTTTACACTCTAAAAAATATAACAATCCATAATGACTTTACTAATTTTACTATTTATTTTTTGTTTACTTAAAAAAACAATAACAACATGATTCACTACTTATAGCTATAGAAAATGATCAAACTAGTTATAACAAAGGATATAAATGATTTACTATTTTAGCAGTAGAGTCTACTTACTTTGGGTCAGCTTAATTTACCTCTTACATTCCATCATGTCAAAAATTCATCACTCCAAATACCTATACTTGTAAGTTCTACATGACTTGGCACACACATAAGATCAAAGCTAGTTAGCACATGAATATCAAGACAACTACATAAATAAATGGTAGATACAATATCTAGAGAAAATTTCAAGTCACATACAAGACTAAGAAGAATAGTCCTAGGGGCCTGACCTAATTCCTTTGGGGCTCATCACTTGATGGCCTTGCCTACGTATATAATTTGTAAAGGAACTATAGTTCGACAACTTGAGTTCCTCCAACTCATTGAATCACATCCACATGGGGTTTAACCATTATGTTTCTACAAATTACTCAACCTCAATCATACTCATAACACACTAACACTAATATACGTTAAAATTCAATCCTCTACACAAGGGTATCATGCATTCTATACAAATCATATACCATAAAAATGGGTATGCAACCCTTTCTAGGGTACATTATCCAAGATAGTTTCTCATATGGCTTCCACCCACTTAGATGAAGCTGGGGATCAAGACTTGGGTAAAGATATACTAGGAAACACACTTTAAGGATATTTTCTTTGAGTTTGTTACAAAACTTCCTATGTTCACTTAGACATAAAATTATACATGGTGAGAGAAGGTAGCTTTGAGAAATCAATACCTTACATGCTTAGTTCAAATTTGGTATCCACCTACTTTGAAAATTAAATCCTAAGAAAGAATCCCCTATAAGGTTCTTAATATATAAGACAAGTAATAAAACTAGTATTATGGTAAAAGTTTGCAATAACATTTTTCACATCCTATCTGAATCAAATGTTAGATGAATTATCTAATTTAACATAGAATAAGGAATCATCTATAAATCATTTAATGCACAATACTTGAAAATCATATAGCCTTTATATCATCAAGTAAATTAGACAATTATCTTATATCCTTAAATCCTTCATGCAATGATTATTGGAAGAAAATAAATTACTATCAACCTTTTGCACCAGAATTGTTTAGGAATTCTAGTCATTGAAAAGACTAACTAAAATTAAAGCATCATTAATAGTATAATCATTGAATATCATATGAATTGAGTAAATAAATTCATTATTATCCCCTTTTGCAAGCTATTAGGAAAATTGATGGAAAATTAATAAATCCTATAATGAATTATCAAGGTATGAGATGAAATAATTTAAATAGTAGTATTTATCGATATTCAAATAGCTTAATTTTTTTGAATAAATCTTTTAGATTCATTTCTTTAATAATGGTTCAAGAAAACTCATTTCTTATACATAAATTATATATTTGGTACTTGTTTTATCTAAACATATATTTTATCCTCATTATATCTATATGATATTCACAATGAAAATTTTCCTTTAGATTTCAATATTAAAAAAATAAGAAAACTCATCTCTTATACACATAAATTATATATTTGGTACTTTTTTTGTCTAAATATATACTTTATCCTCATTATATCTAGATGATATTGACAATTTAAAATTACCCTTAGATTTCACTATTAACAGAATAAGAAAACTCATCTCTTATACACATAAATTATATATTTGGTACATGTTTTATCTAAATATATAATTTATCCTCATTATATCTAGATGATATTCACAATTAAAAATTACCCTTAGATTTCACTATTAACATAATATAATCTTCCAAAAACTTGATTTATACATTATCATTAGAGAAATTAAATAATGGAAAAGAATAGCTTAAATCTAAATGATCACAATAAAAAAAATATGAATTATTAGTATTATTATTCTTTTTTGACACCTCAACAAACAAAACACAACTCATAGTTTTCTATAAAATATAAAATAATTTTACTTTGAATAAAATATTTAATTTTAACATTGATAAATTAAAATAAAATTATATTGATATAAATATAAATATAAATATAAATATAAATATAAATTATGTATATATATATATATATATAATCCCTCCCTTTATTTTTAAAATAGTAACTAATAAAACACATTTAACTATATTTAAAACTCCTTATTTACTTTCATATTTATTTAAGTACCCTAAAACTTGTGTTTGAAAAGTTAGACCTAAAATTATCGCTTAGATTGCTTTTATAAAAAAAAAACACATTCACTTTAAAATAATTGATCAACCAAGCACTGTAACATGTATATACTAAACTTAAAAAGTGTTCTATTTTATTAACAAGGATAGTATTGAAAACTATAAATTGGGAATTTAATCTCAATATTTTAATGGAACGGTCGAAATGACTCAATGGAAAACTATATTTAAGACTAGATAAAAATATATATATTCAAAACTAAATATGTTATAGAAATTAAATAATATTTTTACACTTACTCAAGTTTTATTTTATGAATGCATCGATTTAAGAAAATTATTAAAAACTAAAAGTCTAGTTTGAAAATGTTTCCAACACCTTAAAAAAATATTCCTAACTGAAGATGAAAACAACACTAAAATTATTTTATTTTAATGCATGCTATAATTTTATTTTCTAAGTGAAGATAGCACAAAATTTTAAGGCATTATTGTGATTATTATTATTTTTACTTGAGAGCAATTAATAGGAAAGAAAGATTAGCATAAGAGTAGCTAAAATAAAGATATTTATTTAAAAGTGTAAGGAATTATAAGAGGAACATAAAAATAATAACGTTAAGGTATGCAACTGTGAAGGAATTTGGTGGGGAAGTGCACCAACAAACACAAACACTATTGTTTCCTCATGCGATCAACTCACCATGTTCATGATCCAAGCTTCTCTACTCCATCAATCTCATTACAAGAAAACCTAAAATATACGTTATATATTAAATATGTTGATATATATTTAACTTCATAGGTTAAGAGTGTTGTAATGATAAAACCTAAATGTGCTCACTATCAGGTTTTGACAGTAATTTTCATTTTAATAAATATACTCTAAAACTATTAGTGGAAACCTCATTTTCAGGTTGCAGCTCACCAAATTTGAGAAGTGAAAGATCAATATGAACAATAGTGAGTTTGGAGGAGGTGAAACCATAAGCGGTAGGAACAGGGCATGTGAACTATCTAATAGAATTCCTCAAAGAATTATGGTCTCATGAAATACGTTAATTGGAGGATATGCACAAGCTAGATTCATTGAAAGGGCTTTAGAAATTTAAATAATATGAAATGAACAGGTGTAAGGCCAAATTCCATAACCTTGCAAGCATCTTTGATGCCTACGCAAAAATGTGATTTCTTGAAGAGAAAAAGTGTACAAAGCCCCTACAAGCTCTCTAGTAGCTCTGAGATTAAGTAGAAAATAGTTCCATTTGAGAGACAGAGTGATTAATAGGGACACATAATTTTATTCTGGTTTTAACTCTTGGAAGGAAGAACAACCTATTTATAATAAAACTAATTTTAAAAGAAAAGACCAATAATTAAGTAAATATACAACCTTGTTTAATAAGTTTGCATAATTCATATTGGAGAGAGGTTCCTTAGAAATATATATCAAAGAGAAAATGGATTTAAAAGAATAAAGTTAAGTCCCACTAGTGGAGAATACTAGTTCACAAAAATTTTACTAAAGGTTATATTTCCCAAAATTTAAAAGATAAGGGAAAAATGAAATCATGTAGAAAAACTATCATGGTGTACATTCCAATAAATACTCGTATTTACCATACTTAAGAAGGTAATCCAATTTTCCAATGTACAAGGGATGAGGTGGAAAAAATAAACATTGTGTAACTACCATGAGGCACATTCCTACAAGTTTTTGTATTTACAAGTCTTAAAGAGAAATCAAAGCTCATTTGTGAACGAATTAAATTTTATAAATAATAAGAGAAGAGGAAATTCAGATGTACCTGTGAAGTTGTACAGAGGAAACCATTTTGGAGTAGCAAGGTGGTTGGAATGGTAGTGGAGGCCACTACCAACATCTACATAATCCTCCAAACAAGATAACAAAAGATCCTCTGGAAAGATTACCTAGGTCTTTATATATACAGTTAACTCCCCCTCCCCACACAACCAAAAGACCCAGGTCATCCCTCCCAAATCAACCAATACGTGTTGAATATTAATGTTGCACACATAAATAGAGAATTAGATGTTGGAATCAAGAAACACTGGGAGGGGGGATGAATCAGTATTGTGCAATTTTTAACTTTATTAATCTGATCCTTAAAGTGTTGATAACATTCAACCAAAATAAAAATGCATGCACATAAGACAAATAACCACAACACCATAAAAACAAGATTTTTCTCTTACATGGAAACCATATTACGGGAACAACCATGGTGGAGGTCAATCTATAATATTGTTCTGAGTATACTCAAAAGAAAAAGTTTGCAAAATGAGAATGCACTTGCATTCAGGAACACTTCCTAGAATTCACTACTCAAAAACTAAAAGGCTCACTTCCTTACAAAAGTTTGGAATACTTACAAGGATTTGAACTGAGAAAGTAGCATCTACAAATGCTTGATTATAGTTCTGGTTAGGCTTAACAATCAAATTATGTACCTTCTGACTGATTCTAGTCTTCTGCTCTGTTCTACTTCAATTCACACCAAAAATCCTTAATGCACAAGTGAAACTGTGCATAATCACTCTATTGACCTTCTAACATTCACAACATACATTTGTTGGATTTTTTGGTTGTGTTGCTAATATTTGGTTGTCATTGATGTCAACACTATTAACATAAATCTATTTGAAGCTATATATGTCTAGGATATTGAGAAAATTATAAAGAAATGAGTTGCAAGTTGTCAGTAGTTAAGTGAAGTTTAGTATGGTGGTATGTTATGTACATTGAAGATAAGAGGTTGTGGACTCAAGGGTTTTTTGGTAAGTGTATCTAGTTTATCCATGTCAAGTTTTAGTGATCTGCATGAAGAGTTGATCGAGTTATGAAGATTTTCATTCAGACATTTTTTTGTTTCTTCAGTAAGATTTTTTGATTGAAGATGAGGCTATTTTTATTAGCTCAGTTGTTGCAGATGCTTCTTTGTTGGTTCTTAATTTTTTTGGATGCTTCTAGATCATGATCTATCTTTTTTGCATGTCTACATTGATCATTGTGATCATGGTTGGATATTTTCTCATGTGTGTTCATGTTTTTTGTGTTCTTGGCCAACATAGTGTTGAAGCGTGTTGTGGATCTTCAAGGAGAATTTAATTGAAGTGTTTTCATGTTGGAGATTTTGATTTAGGTCCTCACTAAGTTATGGTTGACTTATGTTTATACACATTGATTATTATGAATGATTTGGGCCAACAATTATATTCATTTTATCATTTCTTTGTGGTCAACTTGTAGTAGTGAAATTTCTTGTTGTGGATATATAAGAGAGGTTGTTTGTCCAAATTGAAGTGCACGAATGTGTGTGTATGTGCAAATAATTTCCTAATCATTCGAAGGCATAGCATAGTGTGAAGAAAAGTGAAGAAGAGTGAAGAGGTCTTCATGTGCTTAACTGGAATTGTGATCAGGCATTAGTAGATTCCTTTTTATTAGTTCAAATCCATGCGTATTGCTTTAATCCAAATCTCTTTATAAGACAGTGTGTCTTCCTTTGTATTTGAGTAGTGAGCTCTAGGTAGTGCACCTAAATTCAAGTACATTCCCCATATTTTCATTTTAATTATACTTTTAATGGGGTATAATCTTTTGGACTAACCTCCACCATGTTTTTTCCCCTAACAGGGTTTCCAAGTGAAAAATATTAGTGTTATGTGTGTTACTAATGTGTTGATGATCTTTGTTTTCATGCTTAATGATCAAATCTAAGTATAATGTTGATAATTCAAATAATTTTTAATTTTTGGGACAACTGATTCAACCCTCCTCTTAGTTATCTTTCGTTGCTTTTCCAACAGTTGGTATCAAAGCTAAGTTCCTTGGAAGAATTTTAACAACTTAAGGTGGTTTGGGATGGAAACTTACAAGAAGGATAGTTCAAGGTTTAATGGAACAAATTACTCTTTGTGGAAGACTCGAATGGAGTGCCATCTAAGATGCATTGGTGAACCCTACTAGAGCATTACAAGTAACATGTATGTTATTCCACAAAATGGTCCTACTACTTCTGTTCAAATCAGAGATGTTGAGTATAATATCTAGGCTAAGGAAGCTTTGTTGAGTGCTTTAACTCATTCAGAGATGACAAATGTTATGGATCTGAAGACTACTTATGAGATATAGAAAAATTTGGAAACCTTGTATGAAGGTCATGATAATGTGAAGATTCTGAAGTTGGAGAGTTTGAAAGGAAAATATGAAAGGTTGAGAATGGGTGATGATGAGAATATTAATAATTTTATGCAAAGAGTGAATGAAATTTTCTATGGTATTAGGTGTGCTAGTGGAAAGATAGAAGAATGTAGGATTATTTATAAAGTTCTTAGATTCCTACCTGATTCGTACAAAATCAAAGCTAGTGCTATTGAAGAGCTCTAGACTATAACAAACATAACCAAAGATACTTTGGTTGGTAAGTTGACTGCTTTTGAGTTGAGCGAATTTGGTGACTCCCTTCCTAAGGTAGAATCTACATTCAAGGCTACTACTTCCGGAAGAGATAGATAGAGATATGAACTAGGTGAGAGTTCATCTAGAAAGACATTCAAGTATGAAGATGAAATCAAACATTTTGAAGAAGAAGAAAAAGAGATGGAAGAACTGGAAGAACTTATTGTCAAAAAGGTATTGAGAGGAAAAGGTAAGTATGAAGGAAAGTTTCCTCTAAAATGTTTTTCTTGAAATAAGATAGGTCATTTTGCATCAAGGTGTCTGAAAAGAGCCCCTAAACCAAGACATAACAAGCCTAGATTTCAGAAGAAATTTTACTATGTTACTGATGAAGGTGTAACAAATGAAGAATCTGATAGAGATGATGATGAATGGGTATTTATTGTTTTCAAAGAAAATCATTCTATATCTATTGAATTTTCTAGTTGTACAAATGTTGAGAAAGCCCTAGCTACTCAAGTTGATGAGAAAGATGAATGGGTAATTCATAGTGGATGTTCACATCATATGATAGCAGAAAAAAGTAAATTTGTGAGCTTTGAGAAAATGATGGTGGTGTTGTGAGATTTGGTGATAATACAGTTGGTGTGATCCATGGAAGAGGATGCATTTCTCTTGATGGTAAGCATAATATTGATGATGTTTTGTATGTAGAAGGCCTGAAGCATAACATTTTGAGTGTTGGTCAAATGGTTGATAAGGGATATAATCTTCAACTCAATGATGGAAAGTGCAGAATATTGAGTTCCAAAAATGTAATTGCATCAAGTACAAAGACAAAAGGTAATATCTTTCACTTGAGTGCTACTAGTAAAAGTTGTTTGATTGCTCAAGTTGATGAAAGTTGGTTATGGCATAGGAGATTATGTCATGTTAACTTTGATAATATTCTCAAGATAAGTTCTACAAAGGTTGTGAGAGATCTACCTAAGTTGGTGAAACCTACTAATGCAATACGCAAGGAATGTCAATTGGGAAAACAAACAAGGATTTCATTTCAGAGTAAAAAGCATTGTTCAAATGAATTGTTAGAGCTGGTGCATACTGATCTATGTGGTCCCTCTAAGGTTACAAGTATTTCATGTTACTCATTGATTATTATTCTAGAATGATATGGGTTACTTTCTTAAGAGAGAAATATAAAGCACTTGAAAGTTCAAGATCTTTAAAGCTATGGTTGAGAACAAGATAGATTTGAAGATTAAGTGATCTTTAAAGCTATGGTTGAGAACGAGATAGATTTGAAGATTAAGTGTCTGAAAGATTAAGTGTTTGAGAAAAGATAGAGGTGGTGAATTCACTTCCAGTGAATTTAATTCTTTTCATGAAGAAAATGGAATAAGGAGAAAATTATCTACACCACAGATCCCTCAAGAAAATGGAGTTGTGGAAAAGAAGAACATAATAGTTGAAGATACTACTAGAACAATGATGTTGGAAGGAAATGTCCCTCATAACTATTGGACAAAAGGTATGAGTACAGTTGCGTACATACTAAACTAGGTACAAATCAAAGGTGATACTAGTAAGACCCCTTTTGTGCTATGGAATGGTCAAAATCCTACTATTAAATGCTTCAAGATATTTGGAAGTAGATGTTACATTAAGAGAGATGAAGACATAGGAAAGTTTGATGAAAGGAATGATGAAGGTATCTTTTTGGGTTATTCCACTAAGAGAAAGGCCTACTAGTGTTACAATAAAAGATTGAAGAAAATGGTTGAAAGTGAAAATGTTAAGGTTGATGAAGACTTTGGTACACCATCTGGAAACACAAGGAAACAATACAAAATTACAAATCAAGTGCACATCAATCTAGTAAATCAGGAGAATGAAGAAGGAGAAACTAGTGGAAACACAAAAGAGAGATCAGAGGAACCTAAAGTTGAAGAACAACCTAAGAAGAATCTGAGGTATGTAAGATTGAATCATTCAAAATATTAGATTATAGGTGATAAGAACAAAGGTGTCTAAACTAGGAGAAATATTGTAGAGGAATATCACTTGATTTCAAAAACTAAACCTACTAGTGTGAATGAAGCATGTAAAGATGAGCATTGGGTTGAAGCAGTAAAAGAAGAGTTGAAACAGATTGAAAAGAACGATACATGGATTCTTGTTCCTAGACCTAAGGATAAGAATGTTATTGGAACTAAATGGGTTTTTAGAAACAAACTGAATGAGCAAGTTGAAGTGATTAGAAACAAAGCCAAACTGGTATGTAAAGGATATTCACAAATGGAAGGAATTGATTTTGAAGAGACCTTTTCCCCTGTTGATAGAATTGAAGTTGTAAGATTATTTCTTGCCTATGTTGCTCACAAGGACTACAAAATTTATCAAATGGATGTTAAATCAGCTTTTATAAATGGTGAATTTGAAGAAGAAGTGTATTTTGAGCAACCTGATGGATTCCAGTTGACTAATAAGGAAGATATGGTGTGTCAGTTGAATAAAGCATTGGATGGACTCATGCAAGCCCCTAAAGCATGGTATACAAGATTGGACAAGTATTTGTTGAAGCTTGGATTTAACAAAGGTATTACAGATAGTAATTTTTATTTCAAGAATGATGATAAAGATCTTATTGTTGAATTCTTTGTTGATGACATTATTTTTGGAGGAGATGATGCTTCATGCATGAAGTTTTCTAGTGAAATGCATAATGAATTTGAGATGTCTATGATTGGTGAAATCAAATTATTTCTGCGATTCTAAATTACTTAGTTAGATAAAGGGATTTTTATATCTCAATCTAAGTATATGAAGGAATTGTTGAAGAAGTTCAGTATGGTAAATTCAAAGCCAGTTGGTACACCCAAGATGATCAGATGCAAGTTGACAATAGAAGATGATTCTTTCAAAGCAAATCAGTCAAGATAGAGATCAATGATTGGTGGATTGTTGTACTTAACTCAAACCAAGCCTGATATCATGAACATTGTATGTATTTTTGCAAGATTTCAAGCTGATCCAAAGGAATCTCATGTGACTATTGTGAAGAGAATTTTCACATACTTGAAGGGAATTGTTGATCTTGGCATATGGTATCCTAAAGATGATGATCTTACTTTGAGTTCCTTTACTAATGCTAACTAGGATGGAGATGTAAATGATAGAAATATTACTAGTGGTGAAGCATTTTTCTTGGGTAAAAAGCTAATTTCATGGTTAAGCAAGAATTAGAATACCATTTCTTTGTCCACTGCTTAGGTTGAATACATTGTTGCTACTAAAAATTGTACTCAAGTCCTATGGATGAAACAGATGTTAAATGATATCAGAGTTATATATGATGAACCTATTGCTATGTACTGTGATAATTCAAGTGCTATTAACATTTCCAAGAATTCGGTGTTGCATTTAAAGACAAAACATATATCTATCAAGTTTCACTTTTTGAGGGAGAAGGTAAGTGAAAAAGAAGTTAGATTAGAATATGCGCCTACTAAGGAGTAGATTGCAGAAATATTTACCAAGTTGTTACCTAAGGATACTTTTGAGTATCTAAGAGGGAAGTTAGGGGTAACTACCCCTCCTAATCAGAACTAAATGCAAAGCAATGCATTGCATCAGTCCGTGCATTTCATAGACATATTTTATTTCAGATTGATGTTGTGGTGCCTACTACTTAGGCAGAGTAGTCACATGATGAGAACTTTAGATATGTGGCTCAGAGCTTAATATTTTTTGTCATTGATGTCAAAGGGGGAGAAGAGTCATGTGAAAAAATGGTGATTATCTAGGGAGAAGAGTCTTATGGGAGAAAAGTCATGTGAAAGAATTGAGGAGAAATTGAGTCATAATGTAAGGGGGGGTAAGTTTCAAGAGTTAGTTGCATTGGTGGTATTTTTCACATCATGTGTTTCCATCAATGCCAAAGGGGAAGATAGTTGCATGTTATGGTTTTGTTGTTGATATGTGGTTTTCATTGATGTCAACACTATTAGCATAAATGTATTTGAAGTTGTATATGTTGAGGATGTGGACACTTAAAAATGACCTAGGCTTGCAAGCTCTATTTTTACCACTTTCATCCTAACATAATTCTGCCATCGACCCAATTATACCTTATACCTTATTTTTACCATTTTAGCAAGGATAATTCTACTGTCGACCCAAAATTTAAAAAATCTCCCGAGGGGCCATTGATACTTTATACCTTCACTGGGGCATGGCTTTGACTTATTTTCTTTTTCATAATGTGACACACTACATTATGACAAAGATGGGAAAAATGTAGACACTTAAAAATGACCTAGGCCTGCAAGCTCTATTTTTACCACTTTCATCCTAACATAATTGTGACATTTAATTATGTCCTTCATCCACATTCGACTATTAATTAAATAATTCATAATTATTTAATTAATTCATGTCCTTTTATTCTTCATGATTATTAAATAAATAAATTCTATTTATTTATTCAATACGTCTTTAATTGTCTAAAGACTTCCTTTAATTAAATAAATAATTTGTTAATTTGTTTAATTACATTTATCCATTTATTCTTCCTGATTATTAAATAAATAAATTTTATTTATTTATTCAATATGTCACTAATTTCCATAATTAAATGAATTTATGAATTTATTTAATTACCTCTAAAATTAAATAATTATCTTTAATTATTTAATTACTCAATTTAACATTTCCATCATTTTAAATCAATTTATTATTTAAAATGATTTTGTTTTATTAACTGTCACTTCATTTTAGTAAATAATTTGAAAAAGATTATTTATTATCTCACAAAAACCATATTTTGAGTTGATTTAATTCAAATTGGTAGCTTTAGATTCCAAAAATCAAGAAATGGAGCAAATTATTAGTTTTTCCAAATCTGCTTTTTAGTCCACCTTTTATCTTTTTGATTTTTTGAATCTCATAAATCAAGCAGTCTTTATCTTCTTGATTTTTGAAAATCTTTGTTTTTCTAATTGATTACATCATCTTTTCTCCATTGCTGATTTGATTTTATTAGATGACATCTTGGCCACTCATTTAAGGATTTTTCCCTAACCCTGATTAAGGATTATCAGATTAAATCTCGTCCTCTGATTTTTGGTCTTTGTCAAAAGTCAATCTCATCTGTCCATTCAATTTGTGTTTTCTATAAAATGCTATTTTGCTCATATTTTGAGATTACACACATGAACTTCGGTATTATGGTATATTGATACTTAGAGTTATTTTGCATTTTAGAGTTATTTGGAATAGGCATAGACATAGTTTTACTTAAATCCTTCAAAACTTGCATAGGAAAATGTCATAATTGTAATTCTTACACACTCAATCTGAGGGCATCAATCATATGTTTCAAGCTAGGAGGTGTTATGGAGGTGATTCATGGAAGCTTCGTGAATATCAGGTATAATCGTTCTTATTATTTTCTTTCATTGTGCTTCATAACTTCTTTGGGTTTTTATTATTGATCTAATCATTGCTAATCTTAATCCTGAAATTTACCCATTGATACAGAGGATATTGAGAAAATTGTAAAGAAAAGAGTTGCAAGTTGTTAGTGGTTAAGTGAAGTTCAATATGGTAGTATGTTCTATACGTTGAAGATAAGAGGTTGTGGAATAAAGGGTTTTTTGTTGAACGTATCTAGTTTATCCACATTGATTTTTAGAGATCTGCATGAAGATTTGATCGAGTTATGAAGATTTTCATTTAGGTAGTTTTTTTTTTCTTCAGTTAGTGTTGTTGATTGAAGATGAGGCTATTTCTATTAGTTCAGCTATTGTGGATGCTTCTCTATTTGTTCTTAATTTTTTTAGATGCTTCTAGATCATGCTATATCTTTTTTGCACATCTGCATTGATTGTTGTGATCATGGCTAACAATTTCCTCTTTCATGTTCATGTTTTTCGTGTTCCTAGCTGACATGGTGTTCAAGCATGTTGTGGATCTTCGAGGATAATTTAATTGAATTTTTTCACATGTTGAATATGCTTATTTAGATCCTCACTAAGTTATGGCTAACTTTGGTTGATACACATTGATTATTATGAATGATTTGGGCTAATAGTTATATTCATTTTATTATTGCTTTGTGTTCGACTTGTAGCGGTGAAATTTATTGTTGGGGATATATAAGAGTAGGTGTTTGTTTGAATTGAAGTTCACAAATGTGTGTGTATTTGTAAATAACTTCCTAATCATTCAAAGGAAGAGCACAGTGTGAAGAAAAGTGAATCAAAGTGTGAAGAAAAGTAAAGAAGAGTGAAGAGTTGTTGATGGATTTAATCTAGATCTCTTTGTAAGATAGTGCATGTCTTCCTTGTGTTTGAGCAGTGAGCTCTAGGCAGTGTGCCTGAATGCAAGTGCATTCCCTATATTTTCACTTTCATTATACTTTTAACACGGTATAATCTTGAGGACTAACCTCCACCATGGCTTTTCCCCTAACATGGTTTCCACATAACAAAATATTGGTGTTATGTGTGTTACTGATGTGTTGATTATCTTCGTTTTCATGCTTAATGATCAGATCTGAGTATAAAGTTGATAAGTCAAATAAGTTTTGAATTTTTGGGGCAGCTAATTCAACCCCCCCTCTTAGTTGTATACCCTTGTTTTTCCAACAAAATCAACTAACATATATCAAAATGATATAATCTATCACTTATATATATCTTCTACTTAGGATTTAATCGCTTCAGGTCAGCTTGAACAAAAATAAGAAAAATTCACAAAATGACAGCTTAGATCGTCCATAATATTCAATGTGCATCCACAAGAGTAGGCCACAACATAGTGAGGATCCAAATCAAAATTATCAAGCACAAAAACACTTAAACAATAACTCTTCAAATATCCATGACACGCTATATTCACCAAGTCTGACTCCATACACTGATGAACAAAAAAATAGTTTACTAAACTTTCTAACTTTCACCCAAATTGATATGAGGCACCAATATTCATATATAACATAGATTATTCATCGAACAATACTCCTTGAGATCCACAACAAAAAAAAAAATTCATATGAATTGAAGAACACAAATCTATCGAATGCTCTATTCTAACTTAACAGATAATCACTGATCTTCAATCTATCTGGTAGTATAAGTAAATGATGGCATGCAGATCTACTAGTTGACAAGGGTTACCATTAATGATAACACCAGACAACATGTGCAATGCCTCTTATCAACAATCTCCCCCTTTGACATTGATGGAAACACTTAGGGAAAAATGACTAAGTGTCAGATCAGTACCAACATAAATACACTGCCAACAAAAATTCCAAAAATATCTTCATTCAAAACTAAAACTACAACTCCCCCTTAGATGAATATAAAATTTTCACTATTATACTCTCCCCCTTTGACATCAATGGCAAAGATGGGGAATCTACATACAAAACTCCTATAAACAAACAAAAACTTCAAACTACATATGTAGAAACTTTGTTTCAAACAACGTACACAAACTTGAAAATATCTGCAAAATTTCCTTAACAGGTTCAAGCTTATGTCCAAACACTTCTTCAAACTTTCCATAATAGTTATGTGACCAAAAAGTAAATAAGATTGCATTTCTGCAGATTCAAGGTTCACTGGATCACTGTCTGCCATAGCATCGAGTGCTTCCTTCAAAGAATTCAACATGGTCTCCATCTTTGGACCAATTAGGCCTCTAATTTCACCAGATCTTTCAACAACTCTATCATTATCATGCTTCAAGATCTTTATTCTATCAAGGGATATAACTAGACCATCTTTCTCTCCAACAGAAACAATTAAAGGATCAAAAGCATCAAAAATAGCAGCTAACTCTTTCTCATGATCCTTAACCTTCTTCTCGTTTTCCTCAATAAGTTTTGACAAAGACAAACATGACTTATAAATCCTTCCATATTTTGATAATGCACTTTGAACATTTTTCACATAGGTAGCTAAGAGAGATTTATCATTAGCTATCATTTCTTTCAACCTACTGATCTTTCTAGCATCAAATTCCTTCTAAATTTGACCAAAGCTGACTTCTCAAGTCACTCAAAATGAATACTTACCGAACTTATAATCTTCTTCAGCTCACCGAAGGAAGAACTGGAATTGATCCTTAACATGAGTAGGCATGATCTTCTCCAGAATACCAGATGCAAGATTCAATAATTCACTATCCTCGATGTGGGACCTTAGAATTTCTTCCCTAGCCTTAGCTTGTGCAAATGATGTGACTTTCATTTTTTGAATTGGGGACAAAGTAGACAAATGAATAAGGGCATCTCCCAACTCAAGATCAAATTCTTCCTTTTTCTCTTCTAGAAACTTCTTCACTTCCTCTGCAGTGTCTCTTGCTTCCACTGGAACTTCTTTAACTTCAACCTTCTTTTCCTCAACTATTGTTTCTACAAGCCATATATTTTTTCTTGACATTTGGAACTTCAACTTCTTCAATTGATATCTCCTTTTCTTCAACCGACACAATTTTAGGAGCTTCAATCTCCATAGGTTCTTCTATATCATGCACATTAGGAGGAATCTGAGTGTCCTCAACTATAACCTCTTCATTTACCAAACCAGTGAAATGTCTTCCACATGCTCTTCTTTAGAAACAACATCAATTATGTTCTTTAATAGAACTTCCTTTAGAATGCTTTCAGTTTCTTTTTCTACTTCTTCAGTCCTACCCATCATAAGCTTGTTTATTCTTGATTTGCTTTTGAACTCTCTTTTTTCTTCTTTTAGGATTGTCTTCATTTCTTCAATAGACATTGCTTTACTTAGATTTGAAAGAACCCATTCTCTCATTTGCTCTTCTTTAGTTTTGGCTCTAACTCTCCTCATCTCCAAAATTTCATACAATTCCTTAGGCAATTGTGCCATTATCTCAACAAGAGTCATTGAAATTGTTCAAATATTGTATTATAGCCTCCTTAAGAACTCTTTGACCAGCAGTATCAAAGGTACCATACACTTCACATAGGAGCTTAAGACTCCCATCCTTGATTATACCTCTTTCAACTTCCTCTACGGACATACCTGGTTTGTCAGGCTCCATCTTCTTCTTTGCTTTCTCCTTGTCATTGGAGGACTTATCCTTAGTGACTTTTGTTGCTACTTGGGTGCCAATATGCTTTATTTCTCTAAATTCTTCATCAAAATTTGTCTCTTCATCTTCTAAAACAACTATATACACTCTTGTGCTCTTATCCTTCTTCCTCTTACTAGATGGCTTAACTTAAGCTTTTGCAGGGGTAGACTTCTTTGCATGATCGGATAGGGGTGGGTATGTGCAAGATCATGATGGTCCAAAAAGTGGCAATATTATGGGTATGTGGCTGACGACTATCTTCTTACCCAGAATTGATGAAACAAAAAGGGTTTTTAAAGGAGATTTTCAGCTTTCCATCGATATAAATTATGCTTTACTTTGAATTTAATGATTAATAATTATTCATTTTCTATTAAAATTATGGCTAAAGTCCTAATTGATAGGCTGATTGAAAAACATATATAGCTTTCAAATGATATCACATTTTTGTAATCCAAAACATGTGTCACAATCTATGCTTCGCATATTATAGCACTAAAAAAAGAAAAATTGAATTTCATGAATTCTTTACCAAGTTAAGGTGGTTAGACATATGATTTTTATATTTTTTAAAAATTTGTAATAAAAAATTCATAATTAATTATTTAGTTGGAAAAAAATTACAAAAAAATATGCATCACATCGAGGCATGAGTCATCTACTTATATTTAAAATATTATAATTTTTTATCATTTTATTGTGGTTAGAGTGGTCAGAGACACCTACTTCTTGTTTTTCCCGAAATTTAAGTACCACTGCATTGAAATTTCAAATTTTCACCAACTAGATTTTTGTTTTTTTAAACAAACCTAGTAGTTTAGAAACTACATTCAATTTTCTATAGATTCTATTGTTACATATTTTTGAAATAATATAGATAACTTATTCAAATTTGTATGTGAAGTTGCCTAACTTTGATTTTTCTAAATTTTTTGCCACTTAAGGGCCTGCTTTTTCCATTATTATCCTACACATATCTAGGTGCATAGCTCCTTGTGGATCTAGTTCAGGAAAAGGATGTTTCCAGACTAGCAAATTCAGTTTTAGCAAGCTCTTTTTCTTTTTTGGCTTCAACTTTTTCTCTCATCCTTTTGAATTCTCTTACAACTTCTTTAGATATGCCCATGCTTTCTGCAAAAACTTCCACTTCTTTCCTTACACTCTGGACTATCATTGGTTTCTTCAATTGCTCATGGACTTGCATATTCTTCTTTGCATATGTTCTAAACCTTTCTAAAAATGAATCCAAAGGCTTACTCAATAGATGTTGTGCATATAACTCCAAGATTCTTTCCTCAACTTCATAACCCATTGGTATAATCCAAATGGTTCTAGGTTCTGCTTCTTCCATCAAGAACTGATCAATGCCCACCATTAAAAAAATTGTATCCTTATACTTCTCCACAATAGAACATTTTAAAAGTTCTTGAAATATCCCTAGGCTTGCATATCACCAAGGTTGAATAATATGTCTCTAATCTGAATAGCTACAGGCTTATTACCACTTTCCCAAAACACTTCCCTGACTCTCAAACTTCATTCATGAAATAAAAGAACAAACACAGTAATAGATTACCATATTTAAAGGTATTCTTCTTGTCTTTCTTTATCTTATCAAGATTCTACATAAGCTGACTTTGAAGCAATTCACATAAATCATACTCTGCATTCTCCTTTACCATATGATATGCTACATATATGGCTATACCAGATACAAAATTTTCTCGGCTAGAGTGATATATCTTGTAACCAGTGACCATTGAGGAAAATTTCACACCCACATCAATGTTGTTATCAATTTTCATTTCTCTTTTATCAAATATCAAACTAGTTGCATCAGTGACTATTTAATTTTTCACAAACTTCAAAATTGGTAATCCACTAGAGGAATTTAAGCCTATAACAATGCTTATAGCTTCTTTTGTAATGTTGAAGGGTTGATTCAACCACATAAATTTAGCATGAACTCAACTCAAGATATACCAGACCCATTCATTTTCATCAAACATGGTGAATTTCACAATCTGTATGAATTTCTTGTTCTCTAGGGTTTGAATTTGGGCTCAACACAGAAATATCGTCTCCAACAATGTGTTTGGAATATAAATTCAACATCTATGAGCTCCCTAGCTTATCAATATTAGTATGAATGTATGTCCTAATGTCTTCAATATGTAAAACATTGTACATAATAGATGAAAATGCACCTAAGGGCTCGGTCTCAATAGACTTGAAAGGATGCCACTTGAATTTCAGACGGGGTCCATCCTTGACTTCAACTACCAATGGAGTAGCCATTTTCACAAATTCATAGGTTTACAAATTTTCCTAATAAATATCTTTTTTGTAGATTAGGGTTTGAACTTTGAATCTCCTTCACACTTGAATTCTCCCAAATTTTTCCAAAGAGCTCTTCAAACTTCTTCTTCTCAAAATGCAAAGTGACAAATGAAAGATAGAAATGACTTTTTATCATTCACACACCTAACCTTTTTGACGTAATAAATGCTTTTTCCCTAACTCGTCTGGATACCCTATTTCCATACACTATAAAGGATAAATCTTCTGCGAACCTTTAATTCTACATAAATAATCTCTACAACTGTTCAACAACATTTGTAGATCATCAATTTAATCACTAAACTTATCCACATCCTAGTTTTAATTATCGGCGGGGGTTTAAAATATTTTGTTGACAACTCCCCCTAGGCCAGAGGCCTTGACCTAATTATCAAAGGAATTATCAAAAGTTGATTCTAGTGCTGCCTCATTTCCTGCAATAGAGGGACTCTTCTTCATCCATGATTTTTTCATCTACTTGCTAATATGATCTATAGTGAATTTCCCTTTTTCTTTTTCATCCTTCTACATGTTTCTTCCCTAATTTACTGGACCTCTTCTTCAAGTTCTAGCAATATGACCAATTTTGTTGCAATTGGAGCACACCACATTTCTTTGTCCAGTCCAGTTGTTCCACTTACTTTCTTTTGATCTGCAATGGTTAGCAATATGGCCAAATCTATTACATGTATAATATCTAACATCTCTATAAAAATTGTTCATCACATTTTTTCATTCATTTGACTTATGACCATACTTGTTATAATTAAAGCACTGACCAAAGAATGATGGACCACTTGAATTCATTCTACTTTTTCATTGGTTCACCGTATGACCAAATTTATTACAAACATAATAGTTACCATTAAACCTTTGAGCATTAGGTTGTCTTACTAGATACCTTATAGAATTGTTCATCTGATTTCCTTGTCTGAATCTCCTTTGTCCAAATCCAGAGCTTTCTCCTCTCTCATATGCAAGACCTCACTAGTCACCATTAGTCCTCTGACTTTTAATTAGTTCATCAAGCTTGGCTGAACTAATCTTGAACTTGTCCTTGAATTCATTTGTAGTAGAAAGTTCATCTCTAAGATCATCAATTTTATTTTCAAGTTCTTCCTCATTGTGTTTGGATTGTTCTAACTCAAGTTCCAACTAAATGAATCCATTAGTAATTCTTTATATTTCTCTTTCAAGGATTGGGAAATATTTTCTTCATTATTCTTCCTATCTTCAATCTCCTTGGTCATCCTTATCATAATAGATTTTGTCTCATGCTTTAGAACTGCATTATCCCTGGCATACTTTTCACATTCTTCTATCTTTTCCTTCAGGGCTTGACTTAGTTGTTCATCTACAATGTGTTTGTTGTATTCCTACTTGATCTGATCATAGAGTTCCCTTCTCTTCTCCCTAGAATTGTTGATTTTTTCTTTCAATGACTCAATGAATCTCTCATCATTCATGAGATTTTCTTGTAATTCTTGGACTTTAGATTTTTCCTAATCAAGATCATCTAGGGCCACCATAAGTTGTTGAAGACTACTTGAATCCATTGAAAATGTTTCCAAGATCTTCCCCAAGCTTTTAAACTTCTTCTAAGGAATTGAGCTCTGATACCAATTGTTGGAATCAAGCAACACTAAGAGGGGGGGTGAATCAGTGTTGTGCAATTTTTAACTTTATTAATCTTATCATTAAAGTGTTGATAACATTCAACCAAAATAAAAATGCATGCACATAAGACAAATAACCACAACACCATAACACATTTTTTTTGTTATGTGGAAACCCTATTAGGGGAAAAACCATGGTGGAGGTCAATCCACAATATTGTTCTAAGTATACTCAAAAGAAAAATTTTACAAAATGAGAATGCACTTGCATTCAGGCACACTGCTTAGAGCTCACTACTCAAAAGCTAGAACACCCGCTTCCTTATAAAAGTTTGGAATATTTCCAAGGATTTGAATTGAGAAAGTAGCATCTGCAAATTCCTAATTACAGTTCTAGTTAGGGTCAACAATCAAATTTTGGACCTTCTAACTAATTCTACTCTTCTGATTTGTTCTGCTTCAATTCACACCAAAAATCCTTAATGCATAAGTGAAACTATGCATAATCACTCTACTAACCTTCTGACATTCACAATATACATCAACTCACATTGAATATATATCAAAATGATATAATCAATCACTTATATATATCCACTACGTAGGATTTACTCGCTTCAGGTCAACTTCAATAAAAATAAGAAATATTCACAAATTGTTGGCTCAAATCATCCATAATATTCAATGCACATCCACAAGAGTTGGCCACAACATAGTGAGGACCCAAATCAAAATGCTTGAGCACAAAAACACTTAAACAATAACTCTTCAAATATTCACGACACACTATATTCACCAAGTCGGCCTTCATACACTGATGAACAAAATAATAGTTTATCGAACCTTCTAACTTTCACCCAAATTAATACGAAGCACCAAGATTGACATATAACATAGATTATGCATTGAACAATACTCCCTAAGATCCACAACACAAAATAATAACAAATTTTTTGCATATGAATCAAAGAACACAAATCTACTAGATGATATGTTCTAACTTAACAGATAATCATTGATCTTCAATTTATCTGTTGGTATGAGTAAATGATGATGCATGGATCTACTAGCTAACGAGGGTTTCCATCAATGACAACACCAAACAACATGTGCATTGTCTCTTGCCAATAGTAGGATCGTGTCAAAACCATGACCAGTGGCACACATTCATATGTGACACTACCACATGTGCAAGAACAATATGACCTCGAATGAAATATTTAAACACAAATTACACACATGGCAACCTATCTCAAGGTATTGTAAAATGATAAGAGTTCACCCCCAGGTATGTGCAGGATCATCATGGAAAAAATATGCCTTGAAGTGGTAAAAAATTTAGAAAAATCAAAGTTAGGCAACTTGACATAAAAATTTGAATAAGTTATCTATATTATTTCAAAAATATGTAAGAATAGAATCTGTAGAAAATTGAATGTAGTTTCTAAACTACTAGGTTTATTTTAAAAAAAAAGTCTATTTGGGAAAAATCTAAAATTTCAATGTAGTAGTACTTAAATTTTAGGGAAAAAATAAAAAGTAGGTATCTGTCTGACCACCCCAACCACAATAAAATGATAATATTTTTTAAAAATATTTTAGATATAAGTAGAGGACTCATATTCCAATGTGATGCATACTTTTTTGTAATTTTTTTCCAAGTAAATAATTAATTTTGAATTTTTTGTTACAACTTTTAAAAAATATAAAAAACTTGTATGTCTGACCACCATAACTTGGTCAAAACTTCATGAAATTCATTTTTTTTAATTCTATAGTATGCAAAGCATAAAATGTGACACGTGTTTCAAACTAAAAAAATGTGATACTGTTTGAAAGCAATAGATGTTTTTCAATCACTCTATCAATCAAGACTTTAGTCATAATTCAAATAGAAAATGAATAATAATTATTTATTAAATTCAAAGTAAAGCATAATTTATATTGGTGGAAATCTGAAAATCTCCTTTAAAAACCTTTGTGTTTCATCAATTTTGGGTATAAAAAAAGCCGTTAGCCACATACCCTACACATAGCCATCATATTGCCACTTTTTGGCCCATCATGATCCTAGACATACCTCCCCTTTTTAATTGGAATCTAGGTAACACTACTTAACATGACCCTCTCAAAATAAAATATAATTAAGAAGACATAATTAATGGTTTTGTTCCTATTTTTTTTTAAATACCAATCAAATATAAATATGAATTGATTAATTTAGTAATTCATCATATTTTTATTTTCATCCAAAGGTGGATATCAAAATTATTAATTCATCATTATTAGATATTTCTTACTAGGATTTAGAGTTTCATTCATTGTGTAACTCTAATATATTTAAAATATATATTAGATTAAAAATTAGGTCATAATAGAATTTAAATTATAAAGTAAAGGGATATTTTATTTTGAAAATAACATAATTAAATTGTATACTTTTATAGATTTTTATTTTATTTAAATAATGTAATTTAAAAAAAGGTTGATAATTATTGATGCACACATAAACATCCATAAAGTTGTATTAATAAGAAAATAGGAATTTTGTTTCTAATATATCAATCATAATTATAACCTTCTTGATAATGTTACCTCAATAATATCATTTACATTGTGAATACTAATAAATTGAATTTATTAGACATTCAAGGAAGGTTGTGACATATAGGATTAAACTAGAATTGTGGCAAGAAGAATGGGTAGTGAATTTAGAGGCTTCACAATAGGACAATGATGGTCCATTTGAATTGGTTTAGAATATAATAATAGTCTAAGCCTTTAAAGAAATATATTCTTCAAAAATATATCAAATGATAACAAGGTTGAATTATATACAAGAACTTCTTCATGACTAAATTAAAATGATAATTAAAAGGTTGAAGTTGACCTTGTCATTAAGATAAGATTTAATGCAATTTAGGTAATTCAATCCAAATACATTATACATATCCCTTCGTGACATCTACAATAGATACATAAGTAAGTGGATATGTGCAGGATCATGATGGGCCAAAAAGTGGCGATATTATGGGCATTTGTAGGGTATGTGGCTAATGACTCCTTTTTACCCAAAATTGATGAAATGAAAAGGGTTTTTAAAGGAGATTTTCAACTTTCCACCAATATAAATTATTCTTTAATTTAAATTTAATAGATAATTATTATTAATTTTCTATTTGAATTACGACTAAAGTCCTAATTGATAGGTTGATTGAAAAACATCTATAGCTTTCAAACGATATCACATTTTTTGAATCCAAAACATGCATCACAATCTATGTTTTGCATACTATAGGATTAATAAAATAAAAATGAATTTCATGAAGTTTTGACCAAGTTAAAGTAGTCAAACATACGAGTTTTTATATTTTTAAAATTTGTAATAAAAAAATCATAATTAATTATTTACTTGGAAAAAAATTACAAAAAAATATGCATCAGATCTAGACATGAGTCCTCTACTTATGTATAAAATATTGTAAAAAAATATTATCATTTATTGTGGTTAGGGTGGTTAGACAGACACCTACTTATTTTTTCCTTGAAATTTAAGTACTACTGCATTGAAATTTCAAATTTTCACCAAATAGATTTTTTTTTTCAATAAACCTAGTAGTTTAGAAACTAAATTCAATTTTCTATAGATTCTATTCTTACATATTTTTGAAATAATATAGATAAATTATTCAAATTTTTACGTCAAGTTGCCTAACTCTTATTTTTATGAATTTTTTGCCACTTAAGGGCCTATTTTTTCCATGATGATCCTGCACATATCCAAGTGTGATGTTGTACCAGTTCCCAAGCATATAACATCATTTTGTATGTACCTCTTCATACATAGTTCAATAGAAACTGACAGTATAAAAACCTCATAGATAACATATGAACTATTTGAAACCAAAAGTCACATAAACAATTAAATGCATCAAAGCATGCCATAATCACCAAGGTTACAAATCTAAATATGATAATCCTAAGATTTTATTAAATGAACTCCATTATAAAATATGAAAGAAATGCTCGAGAAAGGGTGAGGCCTCACATATCCTTTCAGTTCAATCTTTTGGTAGTGAGCCACTATCATTGTATCTTGGTGGTTATCCATAATTTTTACTCAAGCAGTGAACCCTTTTAAGGATAGTGAGTCCAGGTAGTGAGCCTTTTAAGGACAGTGAGTCATGGCAATGAGCCCTATAATATTTTGTATCTAGATATAATATATTAAGTTAACCCTCACCGTGGTTTTTCCCTTTTTTGGTTTTCCACATAAATTTGGTGTTAATGTGTTTATGTGTTGGATTTGAGATTTTGCATTTTCATTTCATGATTAATCATTTAACCAACTTTAAGTATTAGTTTAAGTGATTGAAGTAAAGGTTAAAATTTGTGACAACTGATTCACCCCCTCTTAGTTGTCCTATTCAATACTTTCTAGGTCAATACCACTTGAGTGTGCATGTCCTTACATGTTATTTTCATGTTTTACATCCTCTTGCATGGTTGGGAACCTAGGTTCACATGTTTGTGCATGTTCATGCATGTATCCATCATAGCTATTAGAGAGTTATAGAGCACTCATATTTGACTAATTTAGATTGGTAGTGGGTTAGGTGTCCATGTGAATTTCATTTGATAATTTAATATTTTATTCCATGTTTATGGGTTGACCACTTTCAAGGTGTGGGTTTTTCCAAGAGGTTTTTCTTGTTGTTTTTGGAAACCATTTTTGGTATTCTTTTCTACCAACTTCTATATATTGGAGCCTTGAGATAGTGGTTTAGTATGAGTTTTTTGCAAGTTGTCAAAGTGACGAAGTTCTATTGGATTACAAAGAGGATTGATGTATTGATGTACTTTTTTGAATATTAATAAAAATATAGGATCTCTTTGGGTGTGGAGTTTTTTCCTATAATGGTTTCTCCACATATATCTTGTGTCACTTGTGAGTGTAGGTTTTTTATTTTCCTTATGTTATGGAATATTTATTTTTCCTACACTCATTTTAAATCTTGCTTAAGTTATATTAGATTCATTAGGATGAGGACACGTGGCATAAATCCATTACTCACATGTGTCACTCACACCCACCTTTGGGTAGTTGAGTCACACACCCTCTTTTGGATTTACTAGCCACCTCTCATAACGATTTCTTGTCTTTAACTAAGTAGGAATAACCATGTAATTTGGCATTCACCAAGTAGGTAAAGCTCCCACCTATTATGGGCACTTGGGAGTTGACCCCACTTGGAATTATTTTCCATTATTTTTCTATATAAGAAACACCCACCCCTCCCCTTAGAAGTAATATGGACTGCTAGTTCAATGCTAACTAAGTGTTGAGTTTCTTCATCTCCGGATATATTTTCATGCTTTCCTTTCATCATTCTGATCTTGGTGGGTTTCATAACCAAATCTAACATGGTATGAGAGGTAGTTGTGAGTTGTCGGTTAGTATTTTTCTCAATCAATTCTTATCATTAAAAAAATATTTCATAATATATTTTTTTAATAAACTAGAAATTAAAATAATATTGTACCATGCATAGAAGGGGTTGTACGACTCAAAATGCAAAAACAATATTCCTTAGAAGTTAATTTCTTAAAATTGGAGAATTTAGTAGTCAATCCTTAGGTTTCGATGCCTTCTGAGGGCGATGGTGAGGTCTATTTGGGACGGAAATGCACCAATTTGATGTCTACCTTTTGGAACCTCTTAAAAAGCCTATTTCTTCAATCCTTCACAGATCTCATATTTGATGTCTGATTTAGACAAAATAAAAGCCAATTCTAACTTTCTCAATTTTTTTGAACTCAATGGTGAGCTCAAAATTCATTCAAGGAGCTCTGAAATACCTACAATAAAATGCAATAGGAAGGAATCCCCCCTAGAAATTGATATCTCTATCAAGCATGTTTTATTCTCCGAGTACTACATTTTATGATTAGTGACTTTTTTAAATATTTCATCTCTAAGTGCTTCAAATTTTGAAAATTAGGGAAAACATTTCCACTTTTTGGCCAAAAAGTGGACTCAACTTCTTGCACACACCCGATCTAGTTTTCTCTAAATTTGGAAGTTTATTAAACGTGGGGGTAGTTTGCCAGATTTCAAAGGTGGATTTTTACAAACTTGACCCCCTCATGATTGAAGTTTTTGATTTTGCACTTGAACTTCTAAGGGAGGTGTTTTTCAATGCAATTTTATTTTTATTTGGGGTAAAATTTTGTGCTCTTCATAGTGGTTTGATTATTTTTTCCTCAAGTGATTCCAATTTTTAAGAAAACCAATTTTCTCATTAGATCTAAAGGACAATCCCCATTTTTCAAACTTCAAATGGGTGTAACTTTCACATATGACCTTGGATTGAGGCGATTCTTTTTTTGAAAGTGATTTTTTTTTAGAACTACACATTGGTGCTATTTTGAGGTTCTTATTCTAATATTTTATTGTACTTTCAATATTTGGGTCCATTTTGGATACTTTTAAAATTTTGGAAAATAACTCCAACATTGTAAATGCACTGATTTATAAACTGCCAAATCATTTTTTTTTGGAGGGATTCTTGATTGAGTTAAAAGGGTGGTGTCTCTTTGTATGTTCCTTCTTGCATTTCTCTCGCATTGAAACAATAATCTAAAATGGATAAAATGGTTCCTCTACTAACACCTTATAATTACTTTGAGTGGAAAAATGAAATGGAACTTCACTTAAGAAAGTTAAAATTGTATAGAATAATAATGGGTATAGATAAGGAACCTATAGAGGATGAAGAAAATCCTAAATGGTTCAACAAGTGTGATGAATATTTTGGCACCTTATGCATGGTTGAATCTCCTAATATACACTTTCATATTATCCCTTTGGTAAATGGGATGATCTGAGAGCACATTCATTGGAGAACAATCTCATAGGATTGAGACCATGTAATTTTGACAACATTAAGGATTTCTTTACTAAGTTGAATTCCTTAAGATTGCAGTTAGAGTGATGTGGAGCTAAAAAGGATGAATCTTAATTGATTTTAAGCATTATTTCAAAACTTGGTCTAGATTATGCAATGTTTGTTTCTACATTTCATGCAATGAGGAGAGCCTTAGGAAAATGATTTACTATGCCTTGTCTAGGTGAGTTTGTAACTGATCTCACAAAGGAGAAAGATAAATTGATTCAAATAGACATTATTAAATCTTCAAAGTCTCATGAATTGGCTGCAAAACAAGACAATAACAAGCAAAACAAGAAACAAAAGAACCAAGGATATAGAAAGAAAGATTCATATAATTATTCATCTAATTTAGAGTATTCTCTAAATTCTCTTCAAAAGATGATTCATCTAAGAAGGAGAAGCCTACTTGCGCATATTGCAAGAGGATTGGACATGGATAACATTCTTGCTATAAGAAGGATACTAATGAACTAAAAAAATTTAAGAATAACAAAATTATTTTTCCTTCTCAAATGGTTGATTTAGCTTCTTCTTCTAATTCTAAAAGTTCAAAATTGTTAGAATATGATAACGAAAAAATCCATTCTATAGGGATAGGTAAATCTCTTTGTGCTTCTATAGGTCTTGGATTAGGGAGATGACTCCTAGATTCTAGAGCTTCTCATCATATGGCTTCTACTCAGTCTATGTTCTCTTCTTTTGAGCCCTGTGTCATGTCACCTATTTTGATGGGAAATGATACATACATGGATGTAATTGGGAAAGGATCTATTGATTTTGGGGATGGGACTTTCAATGATGTTTTGTGTGTACCTCATTTTTAAAACAATATTCTTCCCATCTAACAGATCACTCATGGTGGATCAAGGAAGACTATGAAATTCACACATAATTTAGTTAGCATCAGAGACTTAGAGAGAAAAGAGATAATTTCTACTGGGATGGTTGATCATGCATCTTGTTTATACACCTTTTTAGACTTTGCACCTAATGATGGTTTTGATCCTTTGGTTGTTGATCACACTCCTAGTGTGAAATTTGATTTTAAGGAGAACTTGGTTACTTGAACTTAGATATTCTCACATGTGATTTAGTTCTTGATCCTTCCATTCCTTCTCCTCCAAATACTATTTCTTTTGAGAGTACTTGTCTTGCTACATTCATGGCTACTTGTGATTCAATGCAATAGGATCAACATTGTCTTCCAAATATAGCTACTTCAGATGACTACTTGGAAAACATTGTAGGTTTGTTCATAGATTCTCATATTTCAGACTTGGGAGACACTCTTCAAGAAATTGATCTTCTCTTTGATGAAGTTGATTCTTCTTTGGTTTTTATGTAGGAACGTTCAGATCCTCTTGTTCATTCTCCACATGATCATTCCTCACTGTTTGACATGACAGTGGATACTTTTGAGAAACATTTGGGAGAGGAATATTTTTCTTTAGTGGAGATAGTTGAGTCTTTCAATCTTGTTCTACATACATCTTTACTAGGTTTTGGATTGTCATATTCATCAGTGTGGCCTAGAATTCTTGATTTGATGGTGGAATCTCTTGGCATCGATATGGAGACACATGAGCAGTTTTTAGAAACTTCTTACAATTTGAGGTTTTTCCTTCATATTCCTTTTAGGGATGGGAAGATGTTCTTCATACACCTTTGGTTTTGTTTCTTCCTAAGGGGAATTTTATTTTTTGAAAATCATGGACCATTTTCTACATCCAGTTTCGAGCTTCAACCATTGGCACTGTTGACTACTTAAGGGAAGGCTACATAGTCTTTCTTATTCTTTCTATTTTGGAGGGGACTTCTTCCTTGCATGGGATTCTTCTTGTTTTGGGAAAAAAAAAATCTCTCTTTTGGGAAGGAGTCTTTTCCCACTTGTGTTTCTCCTTTTCTCCATTTTTGAGAGAGTATTTTGTATATGGGTACCTAACATGGCCTAGTAGCTGAGACTCATCTTTGTGAGTTTTCACCCACATAAGATATTCTTAAGGGGGGGTGTTAGTGTTTTGTTAGGGAATACTTATTTTTCCTACACACATTATTAAGCTTTCTTAGGTTATATTAGAATGGTTAGGATGATGACATGTGACATAAATCCATTACTCACATGTGCCACTCACACCTACCTTTGGGTAGTTGAGTCTCACACCCTCTTTTGGATTTATTAACCACCTTTCATAACCATTTATCTTCTTTACTTGAGTAGGCATAAGGTCATGTAACTTTTAATTTACCAAGTAGCTAAAAATCCCACCTATTATGGGCACTTGGGATTTAATACCCCACTTGGAATTATTTGCCACTATTTTTGTATATAAACAACACTCACCCCTCCCCTTGGAAGTAATATGGGCTGCTAGTTCAATGTTAAGGGAGTGTTTATTTTATTCATCTATTGATCTCTTTTCTTGCTTTCCTTGAATCATTCTAATCTTGGGTGATTTCACAACCAAATCTAACATCACTTGTGTTTATAACTTGTGGTATTGCGGATTTTTCTTTCATTGTTGAAATTTCCAATCAGATAAACATTTTACTGTTATCTTGAGCATGTAATTTCAGATTTAAAACCACATATTTAAGTTCATATTTTTTCAAGTTATACCTTGATTTCCAATAATATCTATGTTCACATGATGATAATCTTGTAAAGAACCCGAGGTTTTACAATGAATTTTAAAGGGGAATAACCACATAGTCCCTCATTAATGTTAAATAATCATTAATTTATCAAATTATTTCTTAGTGGTTCATTATCTATCTAATCCTCTTCATTTCCATATCCATATGATCATTGGTTTGATCCTCATAATTTCCATATCCATATGATCCATCCACTTAATTTATCATCATCATTATAATATCCATGTGATATATTATCTATCCAAATCTCCCTATTTTTATGTACATATAACACATTTCTCTAATTTCCTATTGGACTCTCAATTTCATCATCACATCATTTGAAAATGTTGAAGAAGAAAATTGAGAGGGGGTGAATTAGTTGTCATAGATTTAAACATTAATTCATTCACCAGAACCAATCCTTAACACTACTTAATGATTAAACATTAAATACTAGTGCAGAAACTAAAAACCATCACACAAACATAATAACACTAGATTTACATGGAAAACCCAATAAGGGAAAAACCACAGTGAGGATTAACTCACACTATAGAGAATATCAAAACTGATTACAAGAAGCTCACTACCTGATAAACAAGGTTCACTACCAAAATAAGGAATCTATTTGGAATAAGGACTCACTATCCAATAGGGCTAACAACCTAGAGGGCTCACTCCCATAAAGATACAAAGAAGATAATGAAGACTTATTACATAGACAAGAAAATCTCAATGCAATAGAGAAATCCACCACAATTCATAAATGCATGAATTATAGAGTGCACCTTCATCTCACTGCTTCCAAAAACTCAACATTTAGGCTTCACATTGATCTACCATGCTTGCATCATATGCACACACTAATTCTCACTTATCTCTATTCTCTTTGCATTCTTGTCTCTATTTCCTTTGTTCTCACTCTTCTTCTTCCCTAACTCACTCTACATTTATACCATCTTCAACTTTGAAACATATCCAAAGTCAGCCATCCAAATTCAAATTCAAATTAGTCTAACACCAAAACATCCTAGGGTAGAATTAGAATGAGGGCGACCCAAACAAACACTTCATAAGGACCCAAATAGATCCAACATGCTTCATTAAATTTGAAGGTAGTATTCCACAAAATTTCTATGAAACCAATGTAAAACACATAAAAAAATTAAGTATGAACCTTCTAGATACCAAAATTATCTACAATACAATAAAAATAACTCAACTCTAGAACCACAAGTAATAATAATTTATCAAAGAAAAACATGGGAAAACAATATTTCTCCCAAACTTGAGCCACAAACATAGAAAACCATACTTCACAACTGGTGAACACAACTCACACTATAAAATAAATCAACAACCAAGATTTTGGATATGGAAGCTTCCAACAACTATTCTCAACATATCTAAATCACATAAAACATAGGAGAAAATATGACATCAACTACTGAACATCTACAACATATCTAATTTAATACAATTTTCTCAATATCATCAACATATACAACCAATAACCTTCATTCATGATACTAATGACAACAACAATCAGTAGATAACCAATTGACTAGTTGACATCAATGACAACACCTTCATACCTTAAATTCTTGCAGAAATCTCCCCATTTTTCATTGATGGTGAAACATAATGTGAAAAACCATCAAGGACACCATACTAGCTCTGAATACACTTCTCAAGATTTTTATTTTGGTTTCTTCCCCTTGGTAGATAGTCTTTTATATTGTTCCTTTTTTTCACATGCTTCCTCTCTTTTTTTTTTCACATGATTGCTCTCTCTTTTTTTCACATGCTTCCTCTCTCTTTTCTTCACATACTTCATCTCCCCCTTTGACATCAATGGTAAAGGAAAAAGATATTTTACATTGATTTCCCCTTTGACATCTAGAAAACAAAATACTCATAATGGCAATAGCTTACACTACCTACTCCCCTTGAGAGTTAGCCACCAAAACATCAGTCCATGATGCATATCCATATGCATCTAGTTCAAGAAAGGAGAGAAAATGACCCCTAACTTCTCTTGGATATACTCAAAAGTATCTTTAGGAAAATCCTTCATGAATATATTAGCCATCTGATCCTTCATTAGAACATACTCAAGCTTTAATTCATTCTTCGTGACCTCTTCTCTAAAGAAATTATACCTAATAGATATATTCTTCATCCTTGAGTGCATCAAAAGATTATTTGAAATGTTAATTGCAATTGTATTATCACAAAAGATAGAAATAAGATCATCATACACCATTTTGATATCTTTCAATTTCTATTTCATCCATAGAGCTTGTATAAAGCAAGGTACAACATAAATATACTTAGCTTCAGCAATAGACAAGGAGATTGAACACTACTAAATTTGACACCATTTTTTGATGGACTTTCGTTAGTTGTTTAAAAAATCTTTATCAGAAAAGCGACAAAATGGCGAAAACATTTCCATCACTATTTTCTCATCGAAAGGCCGGGACGAATTAAATGTGGAAATAACGGTACAGATTCATTGGTCATTGGCATCATAAAATGTCTCGGATGTTCATTGGACTATCGACAAAAACTTTGTGTATCCACCGATGAATTACAATAGAATTTCATCACCATTTCAAAAAAATGGGCAAGGAGTAGCATCAAAACAACACCAAAAGTTCATTAAAATTGTGATGAAATGGGTAGGAGTAATGATGAAGCGTTCATCGCAGCTATAGCAGCTTCATTAGACCTTTTCGGTGATTCATCGGTGGTTTTCATCGAAATTGCAACGAAACAATGCAATTTTTTTCTAAAATATTCGTTGAAATGTACCATCACAGAGACTGATGGCTGATCATACATACAGACTACAAGGTGCATAAATGCATAGAAAAATCATTACACTTGAGATGAATAATCATACATACATATTGCAAGATGCATAGGAAAAGCATTACACTTGAGAACAACCAAGGGCTAACAAGGGAAGGAGTTAAGAAACAACTCTACCTATCATCATAGTTCTGTTGTTCCCGCTGAGAGAATCCTGCAAAGAAAAGTTTACAATACCAAGTCAAATAATATGAAAAAGACTTACTTCCATACAAATTAAATGATTATTCTCACAATGGTAATTGTCTAATTACAACAAAAATTCCATGAAAGGTTATCCATGCTTCATAAGAGATGACTGATAATACATACAGACTGCAAGATGCATATAAAAAGCATTACACTTGAGAACAACCAAGGGCTAACAAGTGAAGGAATTAGGAAATTTTTGGATTGAAGAGAAAATGTGTAGGGAAAATGTTGAGCAGTGTCAAGAGAGCAGAGCTTGTAGAACATATTCTTGACCAAATCAAGCTCTTGAACAACTTAAAAAAAATTAAAATACTAACACATACATGAGACATGCAATGGACTTCCAATATCTGCTATCTTTTTCATTAATGCAGAGGTAGGTAAAGGAGAAATAATTATAATTGTAACACTATTCATAGTCCAGTAAATTATGTTCATAATTTGTGTTCAATGGACCTCAGTTTTATCATTATACTTCCCATCTAATACCATATTTTAATCCAGGGTTCAACTATCTCATATCTAAAGAAGCACCTTCAATTAACCATTTAAAGTACTATAAAATAAGGTAAGACTTTTACTTGAGAAAGATTGGGTACACTTGTAGGATTAAAGTTCTCACAATCATTAGGATTTATTGGCACACAGACACAACCTACAACATATGAAGTAATGGATGACTACAAGTTAGTGAAATGGTCCTTAATATGTGAGTAGTTTGCAAATTGATTGGTAGAAAATAAGGCTACAAACAAATCTACTAGAAAAATTATAAGGACAAATCTACTGTAATCATCAAAATAGATGAAAAGTGCAAAGGAAAGAGTTGAGCTACATCTCTAGAGCCTAAAAAAAAACATGCAAGAAACATTAAAAAAAAGAACAAACTAGTTTTTTAATGAATACAAAATGGTGCCTTCAGCAAGTGATTCATATGCTTTCACACCTGAACATGGGACATTAAGAATATTTTAGTCTTCCTCTAAAATTAACTACTTATGAATAAACCTAGAAACCAATATTATATACCTCCATGTCTAGCTAAGGGTAGGTATAAGAGAAAAAAAATTCTTCAATGCAATGCCGAAAAATATCAATGTGTGTGTAGGTTTGTATTACTCAAAATATCATTTCACTGCCTAAGGAAAAATACCAAAGTGATGTTTTAAATTTCAATCTTCACATAGGCTCCCTTATTGCTACACATGCATATAGAAGCATTATTTGAGATCTAAACTATTCAAATATTAAGGATTTAATTAGCTATAAGATGGAAAGTTGTTGTTTAGACATAATCCATCATCTTTTACATATCTTTATTCACTCTTAGCACTTCAGATAAATTTGTGTAAATGAGATGGAAATGTGAATCCTTTATGACAAAGAAAATTCTTAAAAGGAGTGGGGAGAGAGCAAAGGGTAGGGGGAAAGAGAATGCTTGAATGTATAGTGAAGTATAAAATTTTGATCATTATAACAATGAAACAAATCTTAAGTTTGAAGCATTAATATCATTTACAACATTTATGATCAGAATGAATGTAAGTAGAAAATTTTGCATACTGCGGATGGTACAAAATTTCATGGTTAAGTTGAAGCCTCCCATCAACAACAAGATCCAAATATCCGTGTATCTATCTCAATCGAGCCTCTAAACCCTTCAGAGCTGTCAATTTTTCCACTAACCTATTATGCAAAAAAGTAAAACTTTAGAGTTATGTCACCACTAAAAATAGAAGAAATGGAGCTTTTAAACCAAATCCACACACAAAAAAATGTGGTATTCATACAAAGCCATACAAACAAACTAAGCTTAGAACATTGGAATGGAAACAACTTCAAATTATGATGCAGAGCATGGATTCAGGGTATAAAGAATCATTTTTCTGCCACCATAGTGAAAAGTTAGCACTTTCTTTCATCTTTGCATATTGGTTTGATGCTTCAAATGATGCATTTCTTATATTGCAAAGTGCATTACCTTATTGAGCTTCTATTTTTTTCCAGAATAGTTTAATATTCTATACTTAACAGGGCCAACCATGTGATGGTGGAAGCTCATTTGGCCCATCCCCCCCTCCTCACATCACTCTCAATTCGCCATACCCTATCATATAACATTAATAATTCATTCATCCATTAATAACATATAACATTCATTCAGTAACATATAGCATTCATTAATTAACATATTCACATTCATTCATTAACATATAATATTCATTCTTTTAGTTTTTACATATTATCAAAAATATGGTTGTCATGATATGATTACAATCACTTTTTTTTTTGTTTCTTTTTTAAAGCTACATAAAGTTGAAGTGGAGTATCATTTCTAAATCAATATCTATCCCCTTTGGTTTTGCCCTCTGCTTGTGATCTTAATGTATGCCTAATCGTTTGCTCATGACGTGACGTCACTGCAACGGGGGGTTTGCTACAATAAGAAATAAATGTTAAACTGATATGTTTTATTATTATTGTTACAAGTATTTTATTAATTAAAAGAACATTAGAGTGGTTCTCTTTACCTAATGGGTCCACATCATGTTCTTGAACTTTTTTTATAGACTCATGTTCAACATGTTGAACACCCTCTAAATCTTGATCTGCAGTTGAAACATGGAAGGTTACATTAATTAATACACCAATTGAAATTAAATATGTTTAAAAGAACATGAGGGTGGTCCTCTTTACCTGATGGGGCCACATCATGCTCCTGATATTCTCTAGTATGATAATGCTCAACACGTTGAAACACGAAAGGTTACATTAATTAATAATACACCAATTGCGATTAAATATGTTTAAAAGAACTTTAGAGTGGTCCTCTTTACCTAATGGGGCCACATCATATTCCTGATCTTCTCTAGCCTGATCATGCTCAACATGTTGTAAATGCTCTACATGCTCTAAAGTACTGGGATGCACACCATGACCTTCATCTGCACGTTCTGCTCCACCCTCACCGGGCTACATTCCAATGTCATGTGCAGTATTATATTGCTTGAATGTTTAAAACAAATAGGCATGTAATTACTTTATGGTGGAAATTAATATTGAATAGATTACAGTATTCAATTTTAAATAAACTTTATTGAGTTTATTTACCTACGTGTCGGATGCAATGGAAGATTTTTTTTTCCTAGTCAAGACTCTTAGGCGTTTAGCCACGACTCCATAGCCTTGCTGGAAGGAAATCTTTAGGTCCTTTTTCTGGGAACTCTGTTGAATTTAGAGCCCTCCATTTTTGCATAAGATCATGAATTTTGCTTCTATGGTGTGATAAAACAATTTTTTTTTCAATTTATTATAATTTAGATGCAATATTTCATTTATTGATACTTACAATTCATGTGGCTAATTTCATATAACCACCAGAGCCAAGTTTGTGTTGCACGTGCTTTTATAGTCTTGCCTTTGTTGCCTTTGATGTGTTGGGCAGCCTATGAAAAGTTTGAAATACGTTAGATTATGTAAAACGAAAGATTAATCAGTATATAATTACATTGTTGATAGTATCACATACCTTCCTTGGCCCGGTGGTGTCTTTCCTTTTTTTTTCTTTTTAGCATTCTCTCCATCAACACGGGTCCTTCCCACTCCCTCTGGAATCTGTGGGGGTATTTCATTACCCTTTCTTCTCTAAATAAAATGACCTATATTGGTCCCTCATATACTTTAGATAGGTATCAACTTTCTGAAGGACCTTGGTTCGGTTGAATGTTTTATCACTAAACAACACAACTAAATGGTTAATGAGCTCATCTTTTAAATCTTGATTTTTGGCATTCCACTGTGTATGTATGGTGGGCTGAGAACTCAATCTAATATCCTTAGATGTTTTACTAAAAACATCATTTCATGCAAAATGATCATGGGATCAATAGTCTAAAAAGAGTGATCAATAAGTAAATTTCAATTGGATTATATATAATAATAATTAAAACATTTTAAAGTGCTTGGGGTTCTCTATCTTTATGGGAAAAAAATCCTCGGTCACCACAAGTGTGACCGGCAATGTTCTAGTACTAGTAATATGGGAAGATCCAGGAAATGCTGCTAAAACATCACTAGTACTACTGGCCTCTGCATCCCCGGTACATGTCGACACATTTTTGGCATGTGTTATTTTGCGGAGGTGCGATGTAACAGTCCTATATGGTAATAATGTTTCTGACATTTGGATGACAATATATTACAGAGATGATGGGGTCAAATGATGTGATGTATGCGCAAGAAGATCAGGATGGACACTTGTACTAACCCCTACTCCTCGGGCAGCACTTGCAGTACGTTGATCATGGCTAGGAGCATCATGAGGACGCAAAAAAATCTTGTAAAAACAACACATATTTTAGTTCATGACATAAAAGAGTAAAAAATATAAAACCATGAATGAACTTATGTTATAATTAAATACCTCATGACAACTTACTTGCAAGTTTTTTAATCTCTCAGGAAATATTTTAACCCTCTCTCTTATCTCATCTATTTGAGGCACTATGAATATCAACTTAACCATTTCTTCATTGCATTTTTGGATCTTCTTTATCGTATCAAGAGGGTTTGTTGAATAAGCGATTTCATCATCAAAAAACATTGACTGCACCTCACTATGGATGCTCTCCTCTATTTCTAGTGCCTTTCCCTGATCAGTCGACTGCAACAAGAATATTAAAAACATTATTGAAATTAGCCCAATAAACTTATGAAAAAAACATAAGAATAAATTTTTTTGATCATATCTAATTTGTACAATTACAATGAGGTAAACCTATTAGGTAGAAGCACTTGAAGATACATCACGATCTATGTTATAGGCCAGAGCCTTCTCCGTATGATCAATGTCCCCCTGTGACAAAAATTAAATATAAAAAAACATTACCAAAATGAAACCAATAGACTTCCAAAAAAAACATAAGAATAAAATGGTATATTGGAGTCATTAATTGGAGGTTGGGTAAAATGGTACATAGTACATACCAACCCCATAGTAACTGTGTTTGTAACTAAGTGATTCAAATTGTAATCGATTAGCAACTCTTCCTACTTGAGTTATTGATTTTGCTCAGCACATATGAATACATGGTTTCCCTCGCACGCCTCAAATATGTAATTGGGTTGCTTATTTGTTGACCCAGGTCATGCACTATTTATAAACCCTCCAATATTCCTTAATGCTTTTCTCCTTCCGTCAATGTACATAGCCACTCCTTTATTTTGATCCTTATCTTTTTGTTGTATATAATTTGCTGATAGTGCATACCTACGCATACTCCGTGTATATTGAACCAGTTGCATCCAATCTTTGTAACTCCTAGCGGTCAGACATATATGAGATTTAGTAACTTTTTCATAATAGACCTTTATGTCTTCCATGTAAAATTGGCCCAAGCCATGTAATGATGATGGTGCTATGTGATATATCCTCTCGTTGACACAAAAATCAGTGTTTATTGGAGGAAGTTCCTTGGGTACTCATTGTTTTCGAAGATGTTTGTACCTCAAGAGAACCTCGACATCTCCTATGGGAACATCGATGTCTCCTATGCTCTCACCATCATAATAACATGACCCCCTTCAACAAGAAAAAATTCCATGCATTTATGGAATTTTCTTCTAATCTTTTGACCTCTAGTTGATCTCCCTTTTTTAGACATACTACATGTTTCACTTTCCTCTTCTCTTCTGAATTTCCCTCACTTTCGAGGAAGGCGGATCTGAAAATACCTATTTGGTGGTACGCACTCATAGGATGTTGGATGAAGTTCTTTCATGGTGATGTGATCCCAAGGTGACATTATGATTAATCTATCATTTCATCGCTAGAATTTCACAGGTTATAATGTAATCAAGTCTTGATATATTGCAAGCTATTGTTACTACCATCCAAATGTGTCCATCACAAATCAAATCTACTTAGCGTTTTAACTCCCAAACTTTGTAACAAGTGTTAAATGTGACTATGGTCCACCGGTTACACAACCAAGGCCTCAAATGTATTCTCTAATTTTAATCAAAGGACTTTTGCTCTTCATTCAAGTAAATAAACTTGAAGGGAAACACCACCAAGTGGTTTATTGGACACCTACATGAATAAAAATAGCAGAAAATTTACATTTAATTTCCATATGTATAAGTGGTTAATGGGAAGGGAGTGTGTACTAGGCTTGGTTAAGAATCACCATAAGTTTTTCCCTTTGGCAATAATTTTTTTTTAAGTCATATTAAATCTTCCTATGTATAATTGCTAGGAGATTTTTTGGTATGTTTTAAGGTAGGATGATTGATGAAAGAGACCAAAGACTAGCCTTTCTCCATGGTATTTAGGTACACATAGCAACGGTCTTCTCTTATACAGTTGGACATGATTTAAAGAACTTAGCTAGGAAGTATTTATTTAACCTAAGGTTTTCTCATAATGCCATCATTAGAAAAGTATGATCAAATTCTTCTATTATGAAGAATTGGTCTATGTGCTGAGGTCTTGAGGCACTGAGGCTAACCTCCATCTTGTTAATTTTCATTTTGGCTTGTATCTGACCTTAGCCAAGTCAGAGGGTTTGTGTATTTGTTTTGGACCTTAGAAGGTCATTGTTGTGCTTAGGTGAATTAGTCATTAGGACTAAGATTCACCAAAGTTTTGTTGTCTTTATTAGTTTTTGCTTTGTTTAGCTATGTTGGAATTGGAGTCTTAAATGTGTTCTAAACACATGAATGTTGTTGGAAAGATGCCATGAGGCAATTAAGGGAGTTGGATGCTTGAAATAAAGGAGGTAGAGGTCCTAAGAGTTTGGAAGAGGGCATAATGGGAAGTTGCAAAAAGTTGTTATTAAGTTGTCATGACAACATTTATCATGTTGCATGCAACTCGGTTATCTTGGATCCCCTTAAAGATAGGAGTGTGGGATCGACCAACACACCCTAAAAACATGGAAAATGGCATCTAAGAGGGGATGGCTCAAATTCAAGCAAGTTATTTTTTGTAATCAAGTTTTGTTGTGATTGGAATAGAAAAGAACTCTCCAATTTTCTGTGTTCACCAAATTTTTTGAGTGACAGTGCCATAAGGAGGATTCAATGCTTTGATTTGACATTGGTTTTGTGTTCACAGGACAATTCTAAGTGTTTTCCCTTTTGTAAGAAATTTCATTTGAGATAGTTTAGTGTTTTGTGTAAATAAGTTAGAGTTTAGGGTCTTTACTGTCCTGTACTGAACAGTCAGTTTTTTTTTATGGCTCCCCCATGAAATCTAGCCACGGGAATTTCTTGAGAATAGATGGATTTTTTAGGGGAGCCATTGGTCTGTATATACTTAGTGGTAGGAGTCATGTGGAGTCGAGTAGTAGAGTGCAAAATCAAACCCTCGGCGAGTTCAAAGTACCCGGTTAGAGGTTTGACTATGAAGAAGTGAAGAGTATAGGCAGGGGTTAGAAGTACAGTATGGAACAAGCATAGTACTAGGTAGGGTATGATCATATCTTCACATGTTAGAAGGATTGAGGTCCAGTCAATCCATTTGTGTGAGAGAGGAACAAGAAATCTGTGTAACCCTACTAATTAGGTCTTTTAGCCCTATTTGACCTAGTTTATAGGAACCCAGTGTACAAAGGAGACAGAGGCCTAAAACCTTGTGAATATTTTAGAGAACAAAAAAGGGTATTTGAATGTGAATTTTTTTTTCCAGGTTGTATGGAAAGTTTGAGCAAGAATGGAAAAAAGGTCATTGTCAAGGGCTACAAGAAACTAGGCCTCTTCAAGACAAAATCTTGGAATCGGTAAGAAGGAAGATTGAAGACCATCCAAGATGGATCCAAATGGATGTGTATGGATTGTTTTCAATATCTTTGATACCCCTGCAATCAGTTCAAGATTTCATGTGATGTTGGCACTTAGAGCCTTCTAAGTGGAAGAGATAGTTTGTTGTTCAAGTGGTGTTAGTCTTTCAAGGTGAAGCACAAGTTGTAAAACTCTTGGAGAGGAGTTGGAATAGGACTTAGCTAATGATCTAAGCCTAATTAGAACCTTAGAAGCTATCAAGTTTCTAGATGAAGACAGGGAAAAGTCTTCCTAGCTAGTTGTGCAAGCAAACTAGAGGAACACTTTCACCATATTGGTATCAGAGCAAAAGTTTGATCAGGCTTGTAATTGATGTTGCAACCCACTGAATCAGTAGGAGAAAATACACTAGAGGAAGAAATAACCATGGTGACTAATGCTAAGTTAGCCAAGAAGGTAGAAGAGCAAGAAGAGGATAACTGGCTGCTGAGAGAAAGGTTGTCCTAAATGGAGAAGCTCTTGGATGAAGTCCAAGAAAAGGCAGACAAAGTAAAGGATAAAATAGATCTGAAGGAAGAGAAGGAAGCAAAGGAAAAGGAATTGGATTTGGAGGAGGCTCCAACACCTGACCCTGTCCTTGCTAAAGAACCCTTCTTGAAGGCACTACAGGCCTTAAGTGGCAAAGCTTTGGAAGGTGTGCCACTATTTAGTGGACAAATGGATACCGATTCAGTCATGGAATGGATTGAAAGCATAGAGAATCACTTTGAATGTGATGGTATAATAGAAGCCCAAAAATTTAACGTGGCCAAGTCAAGGTTGAGAGGTTCAGCTCTCACATGGTGGAAGTTTGTGCAAGGTGAAAGAGAGAAAGAAGGAAAGGGTCCTATAGTTGCATGGAGAGGCATGGTAACCAAGATCAAGCAAACCTACTTACCTGATGACTATGAAGTCTAGTTGCATAGGAGGAGACATAATCTTAGACAAAAAGATATGGATGTCCAAACATACACCGAGGAGTTCCAAAAGTTGTGCCTCAGATCCAAGGTGGTTGAAGATGAAAGCATCAAGCTAGCAAGGTATTTGAATGGACTCAAGTGGTCTATTCAAGAAGACATGAGCCTAGTGAACTTCAAAACCATTTTCCAATGTTATCAAATGGCCTTAAAGATAGAAGAGAAAGGAAAAAAGAAGCAAGAGCAAACCTCCAAAGGTAGAGGTAAAGGAAAAGATAGTAGAGGACAAAGAGGTGGCTATGGTTGAAGAAGTTCAAAATCAAGGGCTCAAGGAGAAGTCGGGTACTCTGAGCAGCAAGAAGGAAGCTCTAGTAGAGGTGGTAGAGGAAGAGGCTCTAACTCTAGAGGAAGAAGTGGTGGACAAGGAAGAGGTAATTACTTTACCAACATGAAGTGTTACCACTGCAATCAAATGGGACACCTAGCCTATAGGTGTCTAGAGAAGGGTAGTACCTCTTATGGAGGAGATAAGAGAACTAATCTAGTTCATGATCAGACAAATGCAGCAGAGAAACATTCGGAGGTACCATTGAATTCTGAGGAAGGTGAGAACCTCATGATGAGAACTTTGATCAAGGAGCCAGTTAAAGAAGAACCAAGCCAAAGGAGGTCCCTATTTGAAATAAAGTGTAAAATGATGGGGAAAGTATGTAGAGTCATCATTGACTCAGGGTCTACTGACAATATTGTGTTAGAGGAGACAGTCAGCAAGCTGAAGTTGACAAGGATACCCCACACCAATCCTTACAAGGTCACATGGCTCAATAAAGGCCAACATGTCTTGGTAAATGAACAAGCATGGGTGGAGTTTTCAATTGGAAGGTACAAAGACAAAGTCTTGTGTGATGTGTTGCCTATGGATGCATGTCACTTGCTCCTAGGTAGACCATGGCAATTTGATCACCAAGCTATGCATGATGGAGCAAAGAACTCTTATACTTTCAAGAAGGATAAGGTAACATTTAGAATTCAGTCACTGTTAGAAGATGCATAGGTGCAAACAACAGGTCCTAAATTGCTCATGGTTGCTGAAAAAGAGTTCTTAGAAGCCTTGGAAGAAGGGGAAGGAGTTGGCTATGCAGTAATGTTGAGGCCAAGAGAGGTAAGTAATGACAAAGTAGCTGAGAAGCCAGAGTTACCTAGAGAAATACAGAAGATGTTGCAGACCCATGAAGGCATTGTAAGCAGTGGACAACTAGCAACATTACCCCCTAAAAGAGCCATAAGTCATAGGATAGACTTGATACCAGGGGCTACCTTGCCAAATAAGGTAGCCTACAAGATGACTCCACAACAAAATGAGGAAATAGCTAGGCAAATACAAGAACTCCTAAACCAAGGTCTCATTAGGAAGAGGATCAGTCCATGTGCAGTACCCACTATCTTAGCACCTAAAAAGGGAGGAGAATGGAGTCTTTGTACTGATTCAAGGGCCATAAATAAGATAACCATTAGGTATAGGTTCCCTATCCCTACGATTGAAGACCTAATGGATTGTCTAGGTGAAGCTAAGTACTATACCAAGATAGATTTAAAGAGTGGTTACCACCAAATCAGAATACATGAGGGAGATGAGTGGAAAACAACTTTCAAAACCAATGAGGGTTTATATGAGTGGCTGGTTATGCCATTTGGGTTGTCTAATGGCCCCTCCACATTCATGAGACTCATGAATGAAATCCTCAAAGACTACATTGGAAAATTTGTAGTGGTGTATCTTGATGATATACTTATTTATAGCAAGACAAGAGAAGAGCATCTCCAACACATAGAGTTGGTTTGTAAGAAGCTGCAAGAGGAGAAATTGATGATCAATTTAGAAAAGTGTGAATTCATCAAGACAGAGCTGGTGTACCTTGGATTTGTACTATCACATGGCAACTTGAAAATGGATAGTAGCAAAGTGGAAGCCATCCTCCATTGGCCTACTCCAAGGATAGCAACAGAGGTAAGAAGTTTTCATGGCCTTGCTCAATACTATAGGAAATTTATAAGACAGTTTAGTGCTATTTGTGCTCCTATGTTGGATACCATTAAAGGAGGAAAGAAGACTAAATTTTTATGGAATGAGCAAGCTAACAAAATTTTTGAGTTGTTAAAGGAAAAGATAGCTACACAACCTATTTTGGTGTTACCAAGCTTTGAGAAGATATTCACTATTGAGTGTGATGCAAGCAATGTGGCTATTAGAGCTGCTCTCAGCCAAGAGGGAAAACTGGTGGCTTTCCATTCTGAAAATTTAAGTGAAGCCAAGAAGAAGTATTCTTCTTATGACCTTGAAATGTATGCATTGGTCTAGGCTCTGAGGAAATGGAGGCACTACTTGCTTCCTAAGGAATTAATAGTGTACTCAGACAACCAAGCACTTAGTTTCTTGAATTCACAAGAGAAGCTGAGTCACAGACACATGAAATGGGTGGAATACCTGCAAGCTTACACTTTCAATATCAAGCATAAGAAAGGAGTACTCAACAAGGTAGCAGATGCCTTGAGTAGAAGAGTCCTCACCATACAATAAATTCAGTTGAAGAGCATGGGAATAGATCATTTCAAGGATCTATATGCAGATGATGAAGATTTTGCAGACATTTATAAGGTATGTAATGAATACAAGAATCATTTTCATAGTAAATATGTTGAATATACCTTGCAAAGTGATATCTTGTTTAAAGGAAATCAGTTATGTGTCCCTAGAGGTTCTATTAGAGAGAATTTGATAAAAGAAAAGCATAATGGTGCATTAAGTGGTCACTTTGGGATCACAAAGACTCAAGAACTTGTTCAAAGGTTCTATTATTGGCCAAGAATGAACCTAGATGTTAGGAGGTATGTGGAGAGCTGTATAGTGTTTCAAAAGGCAAAAGGTACTTCAAATGTAGGCCTATACCAACCACTGCCTATTCCTACTAGGCCATGGGAATTCTTGATTATGGATTTTGTAGTTGGGTTACCCAGGACAAGACAAGGCATGGATAGTGTTTATGTAGTTGTGGACAGATTCAGCAAAATGGCTCACTTTGTGCCATGTAAAACAACCAATGATGCTAGTCAAATAGCCTCTCTTTTCTTCAAGGAGATAGTAAGGATACATGGGTTACCTATAAGCATTGTGTCAGACAAAGACACCAAGTTTATGAGCCATTTTTGGAAGACTCTTTGGCAGAGATTGGGCACTAATCTATCTTTTGGAACTACATACCATCCCCAAACTAATGTTCAGACCGAGGTTGTTAATAGAAGCCTTGGAAATCTTTTAAGCTTCTTGACCAAGGAGTATGGTCAACAATGGGATCAGTTGATTGGACAAGCTAAATATGCCTATAATGACACTATGAATAGATCAACAGGGAAGAGTCCCTTTGAAATTGTCTATGGATTACATCCTAGAGGAGTCTATGAGCTAAGAGACTTAAAGGATGGAGTCAAGGGAAGTGGATATGCTGATGATTTTTCTTATGCAATCCAGGAGATTCATGATACAGTCAGGAAGACATTGGAAGAAAACAACATGAAGCATAAGACCAAGGTGGATGAGCATAGGAGAGAAGTTCAGTTCAATGTTGGAGACTTGGTGATGGTCCATCTAAACAAATCCAGGTTGCAAAAAGGAGTTCCTCAAAAGTTGTAGATGAAGAGGATAGGTCCCTATCCTATCTTGGCCAAGTATGGCAACAATGCATTTAGAGTGGAGCTACCAAAAGACAGTGGATTGTCCCCTATTTTAAAATTGCAGACCTGGTCCATTACAAAGGACCACCACCAGACATGGATCAAAACCTCAATGACGTTATCCAAGATGTGGAGGAGCTCAAACTGCCTTCTGCTACAGTCAAACAAGCTGACAATATACTGGATACCAGGGTCTATAAGAAGAGTAGAACCAAGGAATATAAGGAACATCTAATTAAAGGGCATGGTCAACCTGATGTTGATGCAGTGTGGATCAAAGATTCAGAGTTCAAGAAGTTGGCCATTGATCTCAACTTACTCAATCCAAGGGTGGATTGAACTCTTTTGTTTTGGGGAGGATGGTATAGGAGCACCTAGGCTAACCTCCATCTTGTTAATTTTAATTTTGGCTTGTATCTGACCTTAGCCAAGTCAGAGGGTTTGTGTATTTTTTTTGGACCTTAGAAGGTCATTGTTGTGCTTAGGTGAATTAGTCATTAGGACTAAGATTCACCAAAGTTTTGTTGTCTTTATTAGTTTTTCCTTTGTTTAGCTATGTTGGAATTGGAGTCTTAAATGTGTTCTAAACACATGAATGTTGTTGGAAAGATGCCATGAGGTAGTTAAGGGAGTTGGATGCTTGAAATCAAGGAGGTAGAGATCCTAAGAGTTTGGAAGAGGGCATAATGGGAAGTTGCAAAAAATTGTTATTAAGTTGTCATGACAACATTTGTCATGTTGCATGCAACTCGGTTATCTTGGATCCCCTTAAAGATAGGAGTGTGGGATCGACCAACACACCCTAAAAACATGGAAAATGGCATCTAAGAGGGGATGGCTTGAATTCAAGCAAGTTAGTTTTTGTAATCAAGTTTTGTTGTGATTGGAATAGAAAAGAACTCTGCAATTTTCTGTGTTCACCAAATGTTTTGAGTGACAGTGCCATAAGGAGGATTCAATGCTTTGATTTGACATTGGTTTTGTGTTCACAAGACAATTCTAAGTGTTTTCCCTTCTGTAAGAAAGTTCATTTGAGATAGTTTAGTGTTTTGTGTAAATAAGTTAGAGTTTAGGGTCTTTACTGTCTTGTACTAAATAGTCAATTTTTTTTATGGCTCCCCCATGAAATCTAGCCACGGGAATTTCCTGAGAATAGATGGATTTGTTAGGGGAGCCATTGGTCTATATATACTTAGTGGTAGGAGTCATGTGAAGTCGAGTAGCAGAGTGCAAAATCAAACCCTAGGCGAGTTCAAAGTACCTAGTTAGAGGTTTGACAGTGAAGAAGTGAAGAGTATAGGCAGGGGTCAGAAGTACAGTACGAAACAAGCATAGTACGAGGTAGGGTAGGATCATATCTTCACATGTTAAAAGGATTGAGGTCCAGTCAATCCATTTGTGTGAGAGGAACAAGAAATCTATGTAACCCTACTAATTAGGTCTTTTAGCCCTATTTGACCTAGTTTATAGGAACCCAGTGTACGGAGGAGACAGAGGCCTGAAACCTTGTGAATATTTTAGAGAACCAAAAAGGGTATCTGAATGTGAAATTTTTTTTCTAGGTTGTTTGGAAAGTTTGAGCAAGAATGGAAAAAAGGTCACTGTCAAGGGCTACAAGAAACTAGGCCTCTTCAAGACAAAATCTTGGAATCGGTAAGAAGGAAGATTGAAGACCATCCAAGATGGATCCAAATGGATGTGTATGGCTTGTTTTCAATATCTTTGATACCCCTACAATCAGTTCAAGATTTCATGTGATGTTGGCACTTAGAGCCTTCTAAGTGGAAGAGATAGTTTGCTAGTTCAAGTGGTGTTAGTCTTTCAAGGTGAAGCATAAGTTGTAAAAATCTTGGAGAGGAGTTGGAATAGGACTTAGTTAATGATCTAAGCCTAATTAGAACCTTAGAAGCTATCATGTTTCTGGATGAAGACTGGGAAAAGTCTTCCTAGCTAGTTGTGCAAGCAAACTAGAGGAACACTTACACCATAGGGTCTGGACCACTTGAATTTGGATCACTATATATTGATGACTCTAGTGAGGATGATTAGACATCAAGCGAGATAGATCATTCAAAGGAGAGTAACATTATAGACCTTGACATTGCTATTGAACACCTTGAAAAAAAAATTCATCATGACACCTACCGCCTTTGACCTTGACCAATCCGATGATTCCTTACCTTTGATACATCTTGAACTCATTGACTGGGAACAAACTGAGCTGCTTGATATCCCTATCTTTGTAGATGATGATGTCATTTTCAATTTCCTTTGTTCTAAAAATCTGAAAACTAGTTCTACAAATGAATTTGATAATGAAGCTTCCAATCAGGGGAGTGCCAAATGTCTTAGCTACAAAATAAAGAATATGAAAAATTGATCTAATGGTGAAAACCATGCAATGGCTGTATTAGATCATGAAAAAGTAAAAAGAAAGAGTGTATCCAACAATGAAAACCTACCTAAGGAACTGAAGGATGAGAGATTTGACACTCTTCCCAAACATTATCATGAGAGATATTTAGTATTGGTTGAGCCTACACAATCCATAAACATTGGTACAACAAAAATAGTAAAGACCCTACATCTAGCGGCGTCAATGACGAAGCAAGAAAAGCCAAGTTTTACCAAATTCTTTGAAGAAAGACAAATAAATTTTTCTTGGTCCTACACTAACATGCCAAGAATAGATCTAGATCTTATAATGCACCATTTATCCCTACCACCTAGAGTGAAGCCAATAAAGCAGAAATTGAGAAAAATGCATCCACACATTTCCCTACTAGTGAAAGCAGAATTAAAGAAATTATTAGATGTAGGATTCATCTAACCAATTGGCTATGCAGAATGGATTTCAAACATTGTACCAGTTTCTAATCTATACAATAGCATTAGAATATGCACAGATTTTAGGGATCTTAACAAGGCTTGTCTGAAGGATGACTTTTTGTTGCCCAATATAGACATCATTATGGATATAACAACAGGACATGCTATGCTATCACTCATGGATGGTTTTTCAAGCTATAACCAGATCAAGATTGCACTTGAGGATCAAGACAAAACAACTTTCACATGCTCATGGGGTACATTTTGTTGGAATGTCATGCCTTTTGGATTAAATAATGCAAGAGCCACTTATCAATGTGCAATGACAACAATCTTTCATGACATGATGAACACATTCATGGAGGACTATGTGGATGACCTATTAGAAAAATTATTCACCAAGGAAGGACATCTAGAAATATAGGATAAAATATTCACTCGATTGGAAAAGTTCAATGTGTGATTAAACCCAAAGAAGTGTGTATTTGGAGTAACATCAGCAAAACTCTTAGGATACATAGTCTCAGCTAAAGGCATTGAAGTAGATCTAGTAAAAGTCAAAGAAATCATGGAAATTCCACCTCCTAAGAAAATTAGCCAACTAAGATCTCTACAAGGAAGATTTCAACCCATTAGAAGATTCATCCCGCAACTGGAAAACAAAAGTCATCATTTTACTCACTTGCTACACAAGAATGTTTCGTTTAGATGGGATAAAAAATTTGAAGCTTCATTTAATTGAAACAATACCTGATGAATCCACCTATCTTGGTACCACCAACAGAGGGAAAACCACTTCTACTATACATAGCAACTATTGAGGTATCTTTGGGAGCTTTGCTAGCACAAGAAGACTCTATAGGAAAAGAAAGGGCTATCTACTACATCAGTATAACACTGAATGGCTATGAACTTAACTATACATTCATTGAAAAATATTTTTTGGAAATAGCATTTGCTACTCAACAATTGCGATGGTATATGTTAACACATACCATAAAAATAATAGCCAAGATAGACCCATTAAAATATCTACTCAGCAAAGCCAATCTAACAGGAAGACTAGTAAAGTGGGTGATGATATTTAGTGAATTTGGCATTCAGTATGTGGATAGAAGAGCAATCAAAGGCCAAGAAATAACATATTACTTAGCTAAAGCACCATTGCAAGATGACCATCCCATGCACATTGAATTCCCAAATGTCGATGTCCTCACACATTGAATCAAGGACACACTATCCCAAAATCTTATAGGTTGATGTTCCCTTTCACTAACAACATGGCTGAATATGAAGCACTGATCATTGGTATCAAGGTAGCAATGGAATGGAAAATCATAGAATTATAGGTTTATGGAGATTCTCAATTAGTCATCAATCAGGTTAATGATGATTATCAAACAAAAGATGACAAGTTGATGCCATACAAGAGAATGGTAGATGACTTCAAGAAATACTTTGTTGAGATCAAGTTTGAAAAAACTCCAAGGGTAGACAACAAAGCTGCAGCTGCCATGGAAACCATTGCTTCTCTATTACAAATACCAAAAAAATGAAGTCGTTATGAATTCATGGTGGAACAATTGTTTAATCCCGCATATGAAAATCTTGAGTCCCAAGTCATGTACCATCTAGTCGAAGTTGAGTCCTCAATCTATGGGAAGATTTATACCTATCTAAGAGACAATATCATTCCACTTGATCTATCCCAGAACCAAAAGCGTAACTTTATCTGTCAAGCAGCCTAATACACCCTGATAGTTGATACACTTTACCGAAGAGGTCTTGATGGTACTCTCCTTTGATGTCTTGAATATAATGAATTTGAAACTTCCTTATGAGAAGTTCATGAAGGTATTTTTGGTACTCATTCAAGTGATATTACTCTAGCTAAGAAACTCTTACGCTTGGGATTTTATTGGTCGAACATGGAGAAATAATCTTTTCAATTTTTCAAGAAGTGCAAGAAGTGTCAAGTCCATGGAAACCTCATACATGCACTAACATAGGAGCTGCAACCATTCACATCAAACCAACCTTTCTATCAATGGGGACTTGATCTTGTGGGTAAGATTCATCCATCTTCCTCTAATGGAAATAAATTCATAATCACAGCCATGAATTATTTCACAAAGTGGATTGAATTTGTCCCATTAACCACCATCATTGGTAAACAAATTGCCTCTTTCATCCTAAAATACATTATCTGTTGGTATGGCATCCCTAGCTCCATTGTCACTGACAATGGTAGACCCTTCAAAAACTAGGATGTATAAGAACTTTTTGAAAAATTCTATATCCAACACCGATTTTCCACACTATACTACCCTCAAGGGAATGGCCAATCAAAAGCCTCAAACAAGACCATTTTGAAAATCTTGAAGAAAATTGTCAATGATGTTGGACGTGACTAGCATGTTCAATTAAACCCTACTTTGTTGGCATACCATAATAGCATCCACACCATATACCCTTGTGTATGGATTAGAAGCCATCTTACCTATCAAGGTTGAGTTACCTTCACTTCAATTATCATTGAAAGGAATCATTTCACAGGAAGACTATCGAGTATCTAGACTACAAGAGTTGGAATTGCTAGATGAACGTCGTCGACATGTTGTTGATCATCTGAAAGCTTATCAACAAAGAATGTAAAGAAGCTATAATCACAAGGTAAGACCAAGAACATATCAGGTTGGTGACTTAGTACTCAAAGAGAATCCTTGCAATTAACAAGATCAGGAAAAGAAGGGAAAATTTGAACCTAATTGGCTAGGTCCTTTTTTCATTGTATCAGTATATGGATCAAGAGCATATTAGTTATCTACACCTAAAGGGGACCTATTTAAAGAACCTATCAATAGCCTTCATCTCAATAATTTTTATACATAACTCATCCATTGCATGGTAAAAAGCTGAAAATCCAAAAAAAAATCAGAAAAGATCAAAAATCCAAAAAAAAAAATTAAAAAAAGATCAAAAATCAAAAAGCTGAAAAATCCAAAAAAGTAAAAAGTTGAAAAATCCAAAAGAAAAACCAAAATACAAAAAAGTGAAAAAAAAAAAAATCATTACCTTGATGAAAACCTAGCAAATAGGTATCTTGGTGACAACAAAAAAATCATAAAATCAGAAAAAATGTAATAAAAACAAGTAGTGAAAACCTGGCAATAGGCACTATTTGTGATAGATTAGCTTTTCCATCTATTGGAACATGTGTCGGTCATCCTCTTTTTTCCATCATTATACCTGATCATCATATGAACCTCATGTACATATCTAGGCATTGCGGTCATGTCTCATCCTGTCTTAATGATCATTGTGCATATTCACAACAAATGGTTTGTTTCTCACTGGGGGAAACATCCTGAACTCATTGGGGGAAACCTACTTTGAGTTTAAAACAACAAACAAACAACATTCAGACAACGTAGCAAACAAAACAATCACAATGGAAACTCAACATTGCACATCCATCAAAAATTCTAAAAACCAACCATCCAAATCGACAACATGATCAATCAAAAACAAAATCTAATTGGATGAAGTTATTTTGAATCATGGTTTAATCACTTTAGCATGAATGTTCAACTTTTGTATCTTGATTTTTGTTATCACTTCTCTGGAGCAACTCAAGGATGTCATAAACTAGAGAAGCTAGGATGGGATATGATTTTTCTTTATCTGTTGTTTGTGAGTTGATCATTACTACTCTGTAAATTTGTTGCAGGACATTCTCTACAAAGTATCATTGATGAAATTTAGGATTTACATAGGAAAAGGATGAACTCTTGTCTATTTTAGGCAAGCAATACTCAAGTCATCTCAGTTCAATTATGCCTAGATGTTTGTGTTACCTTGCAATATCAAAAATCAATGGAAGTTGTACTCAGGTCATCATGGTCTAATTATACTATCGATGTTTGTACTAACTTTCAACATATTAAAAAGCTTAATGATGATACCAAGCATGAAAAATTGGCTGACAAAATGACAACATTGCATATTAAGATTTTTCATGGTTAAGATAGATTGCATCCATATTAGTTTTGCATCTGCATTTTAGAATTTCCAAGGATAGAAATTTTAAAAATGGTTTTATCTCTCTCATTAAAGGATTAAGTACATTTGACATTAACAAAAACAAGATCATTCACATGTAGTTGTATAATCATTATCATATCATACATCCATCCATGCATTAGATCATATATTTGCATTAGAAAAATACAAAAAGAAGGTGCATCACATCTCATTTGTGTAATCAAATCCATCCCATATAGCTTAACAACATCATCCATAAACCATATAGCATCATAATCCATGCATCATCATTTCATCATTGCATCCATACACAACCATGGCATAATCATATAGGTATCACATAGCATATAGAATGGAAATAAAATGCATCCATCATAAGCATTCATCACACAAGCATATAGACAACATATAGATCAATAAGTATCAATTGCATCTCATATAATCTCAAAATAATCGATGTCAAGTGTACAATGATATCATAAAACATGGAGAGATACATCATCAAAATGGGAGAATATCATCAAGTCCTTGATTGAACAAGTGAATACATCAAATGTCAATGCATCAAATCTGAACACAAGAGCTATGTACTGCTCCCCCCAGACAATGTAGGCCACACCGAGCCTCTTGTTGCACTACTAGATGGACCTGCACCTAGATCTCTAGGAGGTGGCCCAGTCACACCCCTAATCGTAGTTTGAGAATGACTCTGACCTGATCTGGCATTGACGGACTGTGCATAACTCGAGGCACGCCGCTTTTCAGGAACTACCTCATAGTACTGTAACCTATAGTACTTGGCCTCTTTGGCTAAATGTCATACCTCTCTGAGCATATCCCCTATGGTGGTCCCCTCAAAAATTCTCTGTAATCTCTCTGCCAAGGCCTCTACATTCTCACATCTTTGTCTCATGGTATCTCTCTCTGCTATCAGAGAGGCAATCTGCGCCTATATCTACACTAACTATCCTTGTAAACCCTACACCTATGCTTGTAAGGCAGCTATCTATGCCTGCTGCTAATGGGAGGGCACACGAATCTCAATTTGTGATGGCCCTATTTGCTGCTATATCCCGAGGGTACCATAGATCTCCTCTGAGATACTCTAACATCTAGTATCGGTATCCCACCTCCACCACCCCCATCTCCATCATCTCCACCATCTCTATCATCTCCTCCATCTTTTCCATCATCTCCACCATCCCCATCATCTCCCCCATCTCTCCTCTGTGGTGTTGCATGTGGTGGTGCCCTCTCATCATTATCGAAGGTTGGCACTAAATCATTTGGACTGGATATCCTCAAGAAAGGATTTGTAAAGAAATACTGAGCATAATCATCTGTCATCAAAGCATCTACAATCTCTGGACAATAATACCATATATGTGGTTGTAACCCAAAATACTCCTCACAAGTTGCATCATATGATAGCACTTGTCCCCACTCTGGGATATCCTATCATCTCCATGCATATAATGCCACTCCTTGGGGCATAACCTAAACTTTTCCATATTGGAGAAGCACCCTCATAAGCAAGAATATCTCGATAACAAACTGTGTCCACCTAATCAAGTATATCAAAGTAAAAACATAGGGCATATCAATGTCATCCTTGGGCCACTACTCATAGTATAATTAGGGTTGCCATGTGACGGTCTCTAGATCATCGAGAACTTTTTGCCAGTACTCCAATTTTCCCAGCTTTTGCTAGACAACAAGACCTGTATACCAAAAACATACGGTCTACCAATTGGATGATCTCTATCTACCATAGTCCAAGTAATAGCTATGTACTCCCAAGCCCAAATCTATAGCAATGTCACCCTAGCTGATAAACTCACAGCTCCAAGGTACACTACTTGATGTAGATCATGATACAGATGTGCTAACATGCAAGATCCCCATACATATCTGATCCCCTACATGATCATGCTCTCCAATATCAAGCCCCAACCAACAGACAGTCCCTTCAACCTATGGTCAGGACATAAGAAACCTCCAACGAAACCAGCTAGAACACATGGTAAGGGCTCATATGAAGTAACCATCTCCTTCCATGGGATCTTGTACCCGCTAATCCCATCATCATGAAAAATCCTCCTCAATGCATCAGTACTTCTCTGTTCTATGTGATAGTAAACAACTAACTCGCCAACCACGAGAATCCTCAGTATCTAGTACACATCTTCTGGAGTAACTATCATCTCCTTGGTGGCCAGATGGAAAGTGTTGTGGTCACTATGCCACCTCTTAGCTAAAGCAATCAAAATTCCCTATTGACCCTATACTAGGGCATATCAATCAAAGATGATCAACCACATCACGAAATGATATCCAGATCGACCTGCACCAGACATGCAATCATGTTCTAAATCTTTGGGAAGCACTCCCAAGACTGAAGAACTCTAAAATACTCCTATAATCATGACATCACACATCAACATTTTATCAATCAACCTAATTAGCTCTAATGAGATTTTGATCAAATCTCGTTGAGCGTCTATCGTTGACCCTCACCTATCATGAGGTCAATCATCATCCATCCTATCAAGCATCATCAAAACTATGATCAACATGATCATCAAACATCCAAAACAAGAACAATCAAAATTCATCAACTCTAGTGTCAATACACTAAATCTATGGATGTGCCATCAAAATCCATCAATGCGCCACTTTTCAGCACAAATGTGCTCAAATACTGAATGCGCTATAACAAATTCCAAATGTGGCATTTCACAGCATCAATGCACTAAAAGATCAAATGCACTAAAATATATCATAAATGTGTTAAATCATAACCTAAATGCGCTAAAGCATTCAATAGATGTGCTAAATCATAACCTAAATGTGCTAAATTGGTATATGCACTAAAACAACAAGACTATGTGCTAAATCGGGCCCTAGATGTGCCAAAATGCACTAAATAGAATCCAAAATCATAAAAAATGGGCAAAAATCAAATTCAAGTTTCACAAAGTGGTTTCTCAAGGTACATTCTGGAGGTCCATATGTGATCGGGCGGTTGTGTCATCGAAATCGCTCGAATTGGTGGGTTTGGTATGAGATCACCATCTTGCTCAATCACTCAATCAGCTCAATCTCCAATTGCAAATGAAATAAAATGAGCTTCTTTTTCATATTTTTACCTTTTTAAGGGGTAATTTGAGGGTAAATAGGTGAGGTTATTTTTATTTTCCAAAAGGGGCATCAATTAATCATCTAATCAATTGGCAGGGTCATTCTTCATCATCGGGAGTTAAATCTTCTCAACATCCTAAAATTTGGAAATCATCGTAAAATCATAAAAATTTAAAAATCCTAAGAAATAAAAAATTTCCCAATTTATCTCCCAAGGGAGCATACTCGCAGCATCACTTCAAAATCAGCATCTAGGGCATATCAAAAAAAATTATTAGCACTAGCAAATTTTTCTTTGAAGCAATGTGTTGCAAACACATCACTTCAAAGAGGGGTAAAATTTATACACTCAAATTTGGTCTGGAGAAAATTAATTAAATACAAATTGTTTAATTAATGATCTTTAATTCTTCTACTTATAAATAAATCGACGAATTTATTTATATAGTTCACTTTCTTTAATTCTTCCTATCTTAAATCATTTTCTTCATGTCTTAATTAAATAAAAAACTTTAATTAGTTTTTTTGTTTAATTAACTTCCTCTTATTAAAATTTGAATTTTATATTCGAATTTAGTCACATTTCTACTAACTTCTCACCTTCCACCTCATCATGTGTCTCATGAAATTAAATATTTTTAATATTTAATATCGCATTTATCCTTAACAAATTCTAACCAATTTTGAGACACTTGGCCTTCACCTTCATTTGATTCTTCTTCACACTTGACAGTTTGTTCTACTAAAGGGTACACACTCCTTGATTATCTCTAACCTCTTCACATTTGACCATCCATCTCTCTAGATCGAATCCAGACTGTTGAATCCTGCCACATAAGTTTATGCCTTGGTAAAATCTATAAATAGAGTTTCATTTATAGCAATTCATATAGAAAGATGAGCATAATTAAACTCTACAAAATTTTAGAGAGCATTGTCATCTTAGCATTAGCAGTCTAGTATTTTGCATTATAGCAATTAAGTAGATTTATCATGGCATTACCATTAGCTACATCTTAATCATAGTATTTTAATTGCATCATTTTCATTATCAATATCATAGCAGCATCATTAATCTTAACATATCATTTAGCAATCAATCATGTAGGAAGTATTTCTTGCATTTTCAGCATCTCATTCTCTAGGTTGTCATTTGGAAAGTCATGTGCACAAACAATCTAAGAGAAAAATGACTTGAAGAATCCTTGGAGATAGAGGACAATGAGACACCATTAGAGATTTTTTTGTTTTGATTTGATTATCATTTGAATTCTCCAATATAATTTATTTCATTGGTGTGTTGTATTATTTGTTTATGCACTCACATTATTCATACACACACTTACAAATTCAATTTGTTCTCTAATTTTTTTTAAGTTATCTTATCTCCTTTTGTCATGGGTGTGATTGATTTGGGGTTTCATTAATCCTTATATTGTTTCCCATGGTAGTTATTTGGTATTTTTTCTTTAGAAGTCACATCTCTTTGGAGATCCCTTATGGAATCTCTCCCCCTTTCCATTCTCCATCCCCTTGGTGTCAAACCCTCTCTCACAAGGTAAGTGCCAAGAGGATAGTTCTACAAATTTTTATATCCTTATTGATTTTATTTTCTTTCTTTATGTCTAATTTAAATTTTCAAAAAAATTGGAGTGTCGTTGTACTTTATACTACCTAACCAGGGTCCCAACAATGGAATCAATGTTAGCAAGAAATCTAGGGAAAAACAAACCAAAGTTTTGAGCCCCAAGTACTTTATAAGTGTTATAGTTTATACCTCAAACTCACTAATATAAAGGTAAACGCCCTTTGATTTAGACATAGGAAGAACTTAACTAGATATTTACAAATTGACAGATAACCTTAATTAGATTATATATATATATATATATCCCCTATACTCTTCATTATCTCTTATCTAATCTTTATACATATGTTCTTTCATATATAATTCTTACATATCTTTGCTTACATACATTTATCTCTTATCCCTTCATACATAAATATATATCCCTATACTATATCATTCATACCTTTCCCTATACATATATCTACTTGATAGGAAAACACCCATCTATGTTGCCCCTAGTCTAGATGGTCTTTACAATCTTAGGCTCCATAAGTGCTTTGTGGAAATATACAATATGTTTCCCTAGTGGTACCTTCACTATCACTATTTCTAGGTAACAACATGTTAGCAAGGTACACTTTGTATGGTTTTGAACATGATTTACTAGTTCATTATAGTTAATTGAAGGGTTGGTTGTCACAATCATTGTTGTATCCATCAAGAAAGGGCCATTAAGAATAGATTAGTGAAATTTTGGTTTCTCAATTAAAGGGTTCATGGGTTCCATGCAGAGACATATTTATCAATTTAATCAAGTGCATTTTATACTAATTGAATGTTATTCCATTGTAGTCTTCCAATTTCAAGTTCTTTATGTATAGAGCCTTTGTGTTGCCACTCATACCTAGTGAAAGATATTTTTAGCAAGTAATAAAAGTAAGAGTGTAATGTAAGATTATGAGATTAAAAGGGCTATGCCTATACCAATAGTCAATTACACCAAGATTTTTTTGAAAACCTCTTCATGAAATGTAGTAAATCTGTGATGCATATATAGTGTCGTAAAAGGTGTTTTTTTTAAACTATATTTTGTATCCTTCGTCTAGAATCCATGAAAGGATTTGTAGGCTCAATGGACACCATGATTCTATGAAATTCTATCCATTTTGAATATGTTGCATTGAGGGGTGAAGAAGAGTGACAAAAAACCAAAATGAATGACCATGACAAAAAGATACCCTCTATGTTGCCTCCAAAATGGGAATGTACCACGAATTGATGAGATAAATCACATGAGTTGATCAACAAGCTTGCCATAAAAATTATTCTTTAATCTTTGATGAATATCAAAATTTGTTGTTGGAAGATAATCATGCAAATGTTTATGGACAAATACAATTTTTTTGGCTTGGCTTTGGTGACACATATGTATATTAAATATGAATTACCTAAACTGTCGGTGTTGGCCAAACCTATTAGCATGGTAATTGAGAAGATGGAGAGAATACTCAAGTAGATTAACTTATTTTATACATTGTTATTTGAATGCAGATGCACCTTTTGAAAATAAAGTGGGGAATTCCATTATAAATAATCTTTTTGTGGTGTGTTCATTTATGGGGAAAAAATAAATGGGTGGTCATTATATACTAGGAGTTAATTGTCCTTTCCCTATTTGTAGTAAAGAGAATACTTCTTCTATCTGTCTATGTGCAAGTGGGAGGTTTTCCATAAAGGAAGTTTTGGTTTGTATGTTATCTTCTAAGGGGTTGTCATTTGTAACATTTGTTTGCATGAAGCCTACATCTCTGGGATCAATATTTGAATTTGTTGCATATAGAAGGTCTAATATGTCAATGGAGACATGGGGTAAACATAATAATGTAGGTTAATCTAATTACACATATTTATAGTATGGTTTGTTATAGATTTTATATTTTAATGCCTCATGAACACATCCTCTATTGACGTTGAAGCTATATGGTTGTTGCTCAATTTATTTCTTTTTCATTATCAATATATCTAATTCATCTATACATGCTTGGGAAAGTATGTTGCAATTGTAGAAATAGAGGAAAACAAATAGTGTGGCCAATGTATTTTAGTTCCCCCTCCTTGCATAGGTAACTTGAAGGAATGGGTTGACCTATCAACATTTCCTCAATTAGAGATAGTTTTTGTAAACATCTGGGTTGATCAACAAGGTCTATGGTGTTCCACTTTAAGAAGCGATGGTTTTTTATGATGTGCATCTATAACAAGTAGTGATTCCATGTGATTGCCTAGTTTTAAATACCATATATCTTTTTGTAGACTAGACATGTTGACATGTTTGTAAGGCTATCCAACTTTGAATGCAAGGTATTTCTAGCAATGCAATAAACTTTAGAAGAATGTAGAGGAGGGTAGATTTTGATAAATGGATTTGGTTGCTATATTTTATAAATGAGGTTCAAGTGTTTATATATGGGGGTTATTCGAAGAAGAGAGTGTATATGTGGATGCTCCATCAAGGAGGATTTTTTGGTTTTCTTGTCTTCTTCTATTACTATTATTTTTACATGCATGGTATTGTGTACACGACATTTGATTTTGATGCATACGTTTTCTTAAATCCTTACATTTTATACTTTCATTATAGGGTATGTTGAGGATCAAAGGCATGGAATTTATTTGTGAATGAGTGTCATAACCCAATTTTTATTTCATTTAAATTAAATATGATAAATTGAATTATTGAGGAAATTCAATATGTTGAATGAAAATTTTGATATTTTTGAAAATTTTGATAGAAGTTGACCGTCATTTGACTATGTGATCTTTTGAACTATCTTATACTTAATCATGATTGAATGTTACTGATGAACTATGTAAGTGCAAGTGTGTGCAATTTTTGGATAATAGGTTGAAGGATGAGAACATAGTTGAACTAGGATTTTTTAGTTGGATCAAACAATAAGCTTGATAGAATCTAGGTGCACACACCACAAACGGCATGATAGTTGCATTTGAAACTGCATATAGAACATCATAATGACTTGATTCACTGACTGAAAAAGTAGGCTTGTGGATGATATACATGTGATTTGTTATTTTATTTTTTCTATTTCGATCTTGTATCTTTAAAAATTTGAAAAGAAAATGATAGCATGATTATATATATATATATATATATTGAATAAAAAAGCATGCTTGAAGGATAAGAAAACTACTTATTTTGGAAAACAATTATTTGAATAAAGTAAAAGTATATTCCTTGCTTGACAATGATTGATTACTATACCTCTATAAGAGTAAAATACAAATCAATAAAATATATATACATATATATGTATAAATATATATATTTATATATATTTATATAAGTGTGTATATAAACACACACACACACACACACACACACATATATATATCCATATATATGTACGCATATATATAGCTATATACATGTATACATATTTCTTAAAAGAATTGAATATGGAATCGAAAATCATCACAATCATATTGATTAAATTAAGATAATATCATGAGGAAGATCTTAAGAAGTCATGGCTTGCATTTGAATTAAGGCAGGATATTCAAATTTATGTATGGGGCAGCTAAAGTTAATGGTAATTATGAATGAAATGGACCCCTCAACAATGTGAACAGGTAAGAGAAGAATGGATACCATATTGGGCATAGCACAATTTTATCTAGTAGTGATTGAAGGATATGATCTATGGGAAAAAAAAAGAGGAGAAAAAGTAGGGCAAAATATTGAAACAACTAAGAAAAGAGGGAAAGTGATAGAGGGAAAAATCTCACGAATCTGAGGTAACTCAATTGCATGTGAAATATGTTTGAATTCATTTTAGAATGCCTTATTGAATTGTATTTTTTTATATTACCCATAGTTTCAATCCATTTGAATGGTGCAAATTCATAGATATGCAATGTTCTATAAATGCATTTGATGCCTAGGAGACATCGAAGTAATGACAGTGACCTTTGTTTTTGTATGGGCCGAGTCGGCCTCTCTTTGTATGTATTTACATTCAACTATGTAGCCGAGCATGTAATTTCATGTGTGTTGTGAATCTTAGTTCTTCTCTATCGATGTATTATTTGCATGAAAGATGCTTTTCCATTTTCATGGATAATCGGCTGAATGCCGATGGTCAAGGTTTCAATATTATATGGTTCTTATGTTTATTTCCTTCTCTTAAGAGAAGCGATGACTCCCTATTTTTAAAAATTTTATTATGTTGTTCTCTGCGATGGTATGGCCGAATGACCATACTTCTCTAAACAAGAGCGATATCCTTGGTATCATTCATAGAACGATGGGGTGGTTGTCACTTGTGTATAAACCATGTCACTCCATTCATAGTGAACGACAACAAAAATGTTTGTGTTGATCATCTTTCAAGATGAAGCTCTATCCTTAGGATCCTATTTTAGATTTTCTATTAAATATGAGAATTTTTTTGTTCAATAGAATGACTCCCATCACCTTACATAAATGTGATGCTTGCAATGGAATGTTATACCAATCTATTTGCATGCATAAATTGTCCTTGGATGATTACTATGAATTGTGTTTATTTAACTGCCCATTGAATATTGTAAGCTGATAAACGACATTCCTTCTAGGCTCAGCCAAAGATAATGTTTGTGGGGAAATCAAACAGTCATATGATTGTTAGTCATTCTTAGAATGAATGTAGCTTGAATCTAAACCCATATCAATCACCCTTAGAAAACTCGGGTCTCTGCTAACTCGAAACAATGATATAACTATTCCAAATTGTATGTGATTGGAAACGACAAGCATGTTGTTCAATTTTATTGTTTGCACAAAAGGACACTAGTATTGATTAATTAATTGCTTAATCAGAATGATAGAACATTGATTGTTCACATGGTAATCAAATAACTTGAAACTAATAATAGGACGTATTTACATAGTATTTTGTAAACTGCTGCAAATAGTATTTGATTTGCTATAAGAAACATCGTTTTGTTATAAACAGTTTTTTATTTGCTGCAAACAACATCGTTTGGTTATAAATAGTATTTGATTTGCTGTAAACAACATTGTTTTGTATAAACAGTATTAGTTTTTTTTCAAACAACATTGTTTTGTTATAAACATCATTGTTTTTCTATAAACATCGTTATGTTATAAATAGCATTGATTGGGTACAAACAACTTTTTTTTTATACAACCAGTATTTTAGTATCGGAAATTGTTCAAACAGACCTAATTTTCATTCTTTACTTCTTGTATTTCTAAAAAATGATATGTCAAACTGAAACATTATTTTTAATGGAAGCAATATGATATAATGGTTTTTATTTCAGAATGTATGCACAAATAAATAACTTAAGTTAGGGCATATATGTGTATGCACATAGACCTTCATCTACATACATACACATACTTGTGATATACCTTCTTTTGTCACTTATCTATTTATTCTTAAATGAATACAAAATTACATTGAATGTAATCATGTGGCATGTGCTTGAAATGAATGGATAATGTATTTATCAATTCCATTTGAATCATTTTTATGATTTTATTTAAATCAAGTAAATAAGTAGTTAGAATTATTTTTCCATAGATATGTATGTGTAAGGAACAAACTCTTGTTTGAATAGAATAGCAACACTTAAGTAGACTAGAGCACCTAAGGGTAGATGCTGCTAGAGGGTAGATGGTTTCTAAGAGATAATTGTGTCTTTGAAAGTTACCTTTTGGGACAGGTGCAGAAATGGAGTTCAGAGAGTATGGGTTTTTACTTTATCCAAAACCTATCATTTGTTGTTGCAACTCTATTTTTATGTGTGGCCAAGCAATTAGCCCATTATGTATGTATGGACTTTGTGATAACACCCTCTACCATTCCTAGCATAGATCTTGAATTTTTCTAATATTAGTTAGAGATACATGTTGATGTATGGGCACACACCAGATTCCACCTTGCAGATTGTTCTCTTGCTAAATTTTTTGTGCAGGGTCAGGTATTCTTCAAGTTGGAAGAATTATATGGAAGCGTAAGCTTCATGTTTGGGTGGTAAAGCACTTCAACCATGTTCTCGTCCACCAGTGGAGGTGAGCTTCAAGAGGAATACTTGGATGTTTTCATGATTATCATGCTCTATGATGTAACCTTGATGTAAAATTTGCATATTGTATTGACTTTGTGGCCCTATTAGCCAAGTCAACTTGTATATTGTAAATGACATTTAAATTGACTATGAATATGTGATAAGGTAAAATAAACAGGAACAATGAAAGCATGACAATTACAACAATCACAAATTACCTAAATCATGCTAAAATGCCCCAAATCAATAATGAAGTGCAATGCAACAAAAGAATTCAATAAACAAGAAACATATCACCTAATTCCCATACTTGACTCATCTCCATTATTCTTCTCAAGTTTTCTTTGAAATGCTCAATGCCCTTAGATTGTGAGTGTGCAATATTAGCCTGTAAGTATTTTGACCTCAAAACATTGAAGATTGTGATTACCCATGAATAGAATTCAAAAGCTTCTCTTATAGAAACTTCACAGATTTGACGATCGAGATTGATTTTCATTTGAATGGTCCAGATCGAGTGTGAGGATCTGATTGAATGGTTATGTGACCTGATTGATTAGATTGATTGAATAGTTAAGAAATTTTATTGAGAGATTGATTGAATAGTTAGCTAATTTGATTGATTAGTCAAGAGATGTAACTAAAAGAGTGTGTGAGTCAAAAGAAGATAAAAAATCAATTAGGTGAGTGATTTGAGAGAGAGTGTTAGTCAGGAATGGAGAGAATTAAGCATGAGATATTAGATTGAAAATTTAGGAGACATGTGTTGTAATGCCCCGCCACACTAACCCCAAAGGAAACACAACAACTAACAATTATAGCACATTTTTTAAAGGTAAACTAACATACAATGTAAGTTAACATACAACACTAGTATTGATACCATACATCATCTAACTACGTCCTCTGGGGTAAACATGACTACATTACTTACAAATGAACTAACACAAACCAATTACTCACATAAAGAAAGACATCCATAAGAGAACACATAATACTACCAAGAACATATATATATCACATTTATTACAAGAGTTTACATGTTACAAATATTAAATTGGCACCACAGTGCTTCCCTGAATTGAATGGGATTGATACATCAATAGCATAGAATATTACAACTATAATGAAAGTATACATAGTAACAATACAAGGTCTAGCTCTGGCACAAATCTGGAGTCACAATAATAGGTACAACTCTGCACAACACAATCCTTGACTGGGGACCCAATGGGGTGCATAGCACATTCCACCCGACCATGTGGGACCTAAGGTCCACTCCCCGTGCTAGGAGAAGACAAGAAGGACCCACAACATAAAACAGTCAAGTGAACATGACTCAGCAAGGCTCCACAACTAAAGCAACAATAAACACAACGAACATCTCATAACATCATCAACACATAACCAATTAAGGTAATTCCAACAAGAATCAATTTCCAATATCATAAATCAACACTAAATAACCATAATAGGTGCCAACAACAATAAGATCCAAAAGCCCTCAAATAAGATGCAGTATCAACCAACAATAAATATCAATGGGGACCTTTCATTAGCATTAATAAATTTTCCATGAGGAATGTATACAACATTAAACAATTGAAAGGAGGCTTCAACAATAAACATAAAGAAACATTTGCCTCAAAATACATAAGGTATAGCCACTTCCAGAGGTACAAGAACAACAAAGGGGAAAACACCCAACAAGGCAAGCAAGGTTGCTAAAGGGAAGAGTGTCATCACATAGGTTGCTATGGGTTACCCCGACATAACCTTCCTATGCTACTGAACTACCTAGCCACCTCTACCGGTTATCGGATCCCCATGCACACTATGAAAAACCAACATACCTTTCATGAAGACAAGGGAATTAGTCTTGCCATTTCAGGCCTTCCTGTCTCATCCCAAGCCTAAACAAGCACTTGAGCCATGAGAGAGGCATCCATTATCTTTTACTAATGTGAGATACTACCCAAACCCCCTAATTAATTATTAGTGCTTTCACTTGATTAAGAAACTCTCAATGAGTTGCCTTGGGGCCCCTTTGTGTGTGGGACCCCCATTGAGAGCCACTCCCCCTTAATAGCAACAAAACTCAAAATTCACAAACTGGGTAAGCCATCATGCACAACATAAAAATCCACATGAATAATCACATAAGCAAGGCATACACCATCCCACACAAAAAAAAATCATAATGAAACAACTTCCAAGTGCAAGGCTAAAACCCACATTAACAAAACCAAGTAAAGGATCCATAGTTCACTAAGAACCAACATGAAAAGCCAAACATAGGAAACATTTTCAACAACCTCTGGAAGACTAATAAATCATTAACACAATGGTTCAAACTAAACTCATCATTCACTCTCAAGCAACCATCATCCACTAGGCTTCACATAAACAATTTCAAACAATAATGGCACAAAGGGTCTAAAATGGGTTTCCAATTTACACCAAGCACATAACCCAAAACCATCCCCATTTTTAATTCTCATAAACACTACTTCCTACAAACAACTCAACGTACAATAGAATCAAGGGAATACATAACAAATCATAATACAACCACTCCAAGTTCTAAAATATTCACCTTAAACAGAAGATAATATACCCATCTGAACTAATCTTTATTTTTACAATTACACCAATCCTTCCATAAACCAATAACTAAAACTCAAGCCAAGGTCAAAACAATAATCAATAATAACTTAACCAAACCACTCATCCGAGGGAGACAGTAGTTGTACGTTTTTCTAAACTCACCACTTGACCTTGGAATTCACTTAATCAATCATTTAGACATTATTCTCAAGTGTCTATTGATTTACCAAGTGGAAATGTCTATATTGTTGGTTTACCAATAATTCTACATTAAATTTCACTTCTAAATGCAAACCGATCTATAAGAACTGATTTAACAATAATTATAATTCAACATTTGAATATTAGGCTATAGATTGAACATTAGTTATATGAAACTCACTATAAATAAGATATTCTCACCCTATTATATGACATTAAATACTTAGCTATTCTTTATCTATAACCTTTAATTTACCAATACATCAACTCTTCTATATCTAAATCTTCTTATGTTACCTTCATTTTTCTATCATAATATGTCAATCGTATAAACAACATTATTGAATTTAGAACATATGCATTGAACATAATTGAATATCATTTATATTGCTTTCAATAATAATAAAAATAATTGTATTTTATTAACTTATTATATAGACTTATATATGTGTTATTGCACATAGATAACCTGTATTCACTCAGACTGAGTAACTATTTAGAAATGGTAAGATTGGTTATATTTTAACTAAAATCTAATGAGAAGGGTCATGGGTTTAGAAATTCTAAAGCTAATTCAAGAATGCTAAAGTGCTATATTATAGATTTTTATGCTATGATACCTAATTATGCACTTTACTCAAAATAAATATCAAACATATAAGTTTGTAATTTTCCTTAGCAAACAAGAAAATTGAATGTAACCCTTGATCCATTTGGGTGCTCAATCTAACATGGTTATATCCCCCCATATAGCTAGCATAGAGCTATATTGAATATAGTAAAAAAAAAATGCATTTGTTTGAGTGTGAAACATTTCTTCTTCTGCCCATTAATAGTTGAAGCATATAGAGTTCAAAAGAACAATAATAATAAATCTTAACTAAATTCCAATGACAAAGATGTCATTAGGAACGGTTGGACGGTTGGATCACAAATTGGAGGGTGATGCTCATGAGACATATCTTATTCAGGATGATATGAATTGGTTCCTAATTAAGATGTGAATTTCTTCCTCCAATAGTGGACTGATACAATCTCGATATGAAGGTTAGGTAAATTTCTCTCTATTTGATCTTGAAATATATATATATATATATGTCTGTATCTGAGAATATTATGTTAAGTGACAAGCCGGTGGAATGATCATAAGAAGGTGAGGTTGATGACAATATAAGGATTAAAAGGATGCTAGAAAAAGCAGTTGGGGTTAGCTCCAAAGTGTACACTGATGTTGCATACTCATTTAACGACAATGAAGAAGATGAGGAAGTGAAACAAAAACCCAAGGCTGAGATAAATGGAGGAGAATCAGGCATCTCCAAGGCAACCCTATGATCTGATAATCGGGAGATGACTAAGAAGAGCAGCATTGGCAACACCAAGTAGAACTTGCAAGGCAAAAGAATGAGAATATTGCAGGAAGATTGATTGCAAGGGCACTGGTACAGGAGATGGACATGGCTCTTCCAAGCCACCCACTGAGATGGTTTCCTACAAAATGTGGGTGATATCCCCTTCGTACCTTTATATTATTAAATTGATCATGGAACATGAAACATTGAATAAACTTTCCAGACATCAATAGTGCCTTATCTCTGCTTGGAATCTTGAATTTTGGGATGGTGTGGAAACCTAAACAACCTTCCTGACACCCTTAGCAATAAGACATAGCCATTAAATGGGTAACCACTTTTAGGAAACAAAGGTTACAAACCTCTTTACTAAGGTGGTGATTAAGTTTGTTGCGCCTATGGTTAGAAATGAATATAGGCTGAGTATTTCTAGCAACATTTTTTAAACATCAGTGAAGAAGCGGGCAGGAGGCCACAAAGAAAACCCGTTATACAAAAGAACAAGGCTTAAGTCAAAATACAAATAGACTCAGCTATGTTGGAAAATTGAATGCTCCTGAGCCTCTTCTTGTCCACCTACCTATCAGGGGCATTCGATCCCAGCAGTTGAAGATTGATTTGGGGATTGTCTTTCCCACTTGCTCCTGACGTGCACTTGAAGACTGCAAAAGAAGTAAATGAAGTTAGGAATTTTTTGAATTCTAATTCAATGCTGGTAGGTGAATTTGAAATTGAGAGGGAATGAGTTGAATGAAAAAAAGAATAAAGACAGTTTTATTCTGTCAATTGGAAGAAGAAGTTTTTTTTTGTGCAGCAGCAAACTACAAATAGAGAATGTTTTGTGTGATCTTCTGAAAGCTCCTAAACAGCAGCAACTATGTGTTCTATGTGAGCAGAGATTTATCCTGAAGAGCTCTGTGTAGCTCAGCTCAGTGAGCTCCTAGTAGCTCCTAAACTTATTTGAACTCGATTGAGCAACTGATTGCTCCTAGCAGATTGTGATTCGTAGCTTAGAATTTTCTTTCAATAGTTTATGTTTTAATCTTTCCTGTATTGATCATTTCCAATTATTGAATACAAAAAGGAAAATATTGCATGCCCAGATTTGTCTACTTGCATTTTGTTTATTCTACATTTGAGTATTCCCCTATTTTTGTTTTTGGGAAACAGAGCAGCAGCTCTGTGATTTCTGTGTAATCAGAAATTCTGACATGGTATCAGAACCATAGGCCCCATTTCCTCGTGAGTTAGGGAATTTGTTTTATTTGGGTATTGAGTTTTTTCTATGTAGGAGACATGGTTGGAGATGAAGGAAAGAGCTGGCAGCAACCACTATCCTTTAATGGACAGAACTATGATGTTTGGGAAAAAAAGATGAAGACCATTATGGTTGCCAATGATTTGTGGGAGTTTGTGGTCAGTGGTTTCAATGATGTAACTGATCCAGTAGCATATGATGTGCTCTCAAACAACCAGAAGAACCAGTTGAAGGAGTTGAGGAAGAAAGATGCTAAGGCATTAAGTTTGATTGAAGCAGCCTTGACAAAGGCCATTTTTCCTAGAATAGTAGTAGCTAACTATGCAAAGGAAGCTTTGGAAATCCTCCAAACCTGTTACAAAGGAACTGACAAGGTCAGATTGGTGAAGCTTCAAATGCTTTGAAGAGATTTTGAGACTCTTGAAATGAAGGACAGTGAGTCCATTTTTGTTTTCTACACAAGACTCTCTGGTTTGATAAACTAGTTGAGAGTGAATGCTGAGATCATTGATGATCAGAGGATTGTGGAGAAGGTCCTCGGGAGCTTACCCATGAAATTTAATGTAGTGGTGATTTCCATTGAAGAGGCAAAGGATCTCACAACATTGTCTGTTGATGGCTGATGGGTTCTTTACAAACCCATGAGCAGTGCCTAAATAGGTCTACAAGTTCCTCCCAAGAGAAATCTTTTAAAGCTCAGTTGAATGCAAGAGGTAGGGGGAGAGGTAAAAACAGCTCTAGACATGGTAGAGGGAGATCTAGACATGGTAATGCTAGAGAAGAAATCTCAGCATGAGTAAAAAGCCAAGAGGGAGTGAGCAGCTCTTAGATCAGCTCCCGAAGAGGCAAGAAGAATAGCAGTTTGAATATGAAGAATGACAAGAACAATGTAGAATGCTACTACTGTCATAAGTTTGGGAATTATGCGAGTGAATGTTGGACCAAGCAAAGAGATCAATCAAAACAAAGTGCGAATGTGGCTGAAGGCAACCAGTCCACAGCCTTCATCATGTGCAACATTGGTGAAGAAGGCAGCCCCGAAGTTTGGTATTTGGACAGCGGTTGCAGCAACGACATGAGTAGTAATGAAAGTCTTTTATCTTTCATTGATAAAAATGTAAAGTCTGAAATAAGAATGGAGAATAATGGAGTAGTTCCTGTTGTTGGAAGAGGATCTATTATGATACACAACAAGCAAGGTGAGAAGGAGATACAAAATGTATTTCTTGCTCCTAGGTTAAAGTATAACCTCATGAGTGTTGGTCAGCTAATCCAAAATGGATACAAAGTGTTGTTGGAGAAGGTTCAATGCATCATTTATGACAAGAATGAGAGGATAAAGGTGTTTGCAACAGTCCAAATGACAAAGAACCAAATGTTTTCATTGAAGATTGAGACGTGTTTCTCATCTCAGTCCATTGTTGCACCTCTCAAGAATGGAGAATGTACAGCAGTACATCATGTAGCGCTCAAGAGCACCATTCAAAATCCCTCCAAGCTATAGCATCTCAGGTATGGACATTTAGGCTATGCTAGTTTGAGTCTTTTGTTCAAGAACAAAATGATTGATGGTTTGCCAAGGATAGTAGAGCCTAATGTTAGATGTGAGGCTTGCATTTTGGGCAAGCAACATAGGCAGCCCTTTCAATTGGGAAACTCTACAAGGGAAAGAGCACCATTGGAGCTGGTGCATACGGATTTAGTAGGCCCTATGCAAATCATTTATGTTGGTAAAAGTAGATTTTTTATGACCTTCGTTGATGATTACAGCCCTAAGACATGGCTCTATTTTTTGCAACATAAATCTAAAGCATTTGATAAGTTTTTGTTGTTTAAGGCCCAGGCTGAAAAGGAAAGTGGACACGTGCTTAAGGTCCTAAGGTCAGATCGTGGAGGAGAGTATACCTCTAATTTGTTTGTGAATTTTTACAACCAAAATGGCATCAAGAAGGAGCTAACAACCAGTTATACTCTAAAGCAAAATGGAGTGGCTGAAAGAAAGAATCGAACCATTATGGAGATGGCAAGGAGTACGATGAAAGCAAAAGGACTCCTGACTGAATATTGGGGAGAGGTTGTAGCAACCGTTGTTTATTTGATAAATAGAATTCCAACAAAGGCGGTTCGTGAAAAAATCCCTCAAGAGGCATGGACGAGACACAAGTGGATAGTTGAGCACTTGAGAGTGTTCGGGTGTGTAGCATATGCACACGTGCCTAAGGAAAAGAGGTAGAAATTTGATGACAAGGGTGAAAAATGCATTTTCATGGGCTGTAGTGAAGAGTCCAAAGCCTATCAGCTATATAATCTAGTCACCAAGAAGATAGTGATTAGTAGGGATATGGAGTTCCTTGAAGACAAGTCATGGGATGGAGTGGTAGATTCTGACAGCTCAGAATTGCTCCTAACAGCTCCTGAAGAAGTAAAAATTGAACATGAAGTTCAGCAAGATGAGTCAGTAGAGGCTCCTAAAAGCGTCGGGCGGGCTCCTAAAGAGCTCATGAGAGCTCCTGAAAGCTCTCGACGGCTCTTGACAACTCTTGAAGCCAAGAGACTATTAGCAAGATAGTCAGACAGGCTATCATAGTCAGCCAAAGGTTTGACTCCTGAAGGTACCAATCGAGCTCTTGAAAGGCCCCTAAGAGCTCCTGAAGTTGGTAGATAGCTAGGAAGACTATCACAAATAGCCAGAGATTCAGCTGTAGTGAGTTCTGGATGAGCTCCTGAAGTTTTTCGAAGAGCTCCTGAAGTGAATAGATAGAAAGGAAAGCATCCAAAGATAGCCAAAAGATTGGCTCCTGAAAGTGCCAAAAGATCAACTCTTGAAGAGCTCCTGAGAGCTCTTGAAAGCTTTGGAAGGCTCTTGAAATCGCCGGTAGAGCTCCTGCGAGCTTCCGACAGCTCCTGAACTTGCCTGCACAACACAGCAGCAGCAATAGTGAAGGTTCAGATCCACCTCTCACCTCCCTAATGCCAAAAAAGACCAAGAGTCTAAGGGAGATCTACCAAAATGAAAGGTATGATGAAGAATTTGATGAGAGTGTGAATTTTGCATTATTTTCTCATGGTGATCCAATTTATTTTGAAGAAGCTGTGAAAGAGGAGAAATGGTGTGAGGCCATGGATGAGGAGATAGATGCAATAGAGATGAACAACACATGGGAGTTAACTGATTTTCCTCCCAACAAGCAAGTTATTGGAGTAAAATGGGTCTACAAGACCAAGTGCAACATCGAAGGAAGAATAGAGCGGCATAAGGCAAGATTAGTTGTCAAAGGGTACAAACAATAGTTTGGGAGAGATTACAATGAGATATTTGCACCTGTTGCAAAGATGGAAACTGTGCGAGCAATCATAGCAATCGCAACCCAGTACATGTGGAGGGTATTTTAAATGGATGTGAATTTTGCCTTCCTTAATGGAGTGTCAAATGAAGAGGTTTATGTGGAGCAGCCTTTCGGATATGAAGTTTTGGGTCAAGAACACAAGGTGTATAGGCTAGTGAAAGCTCTCTATGGGCTGAAGCAAGCTCCACGGGCTTGGTATAGCAAGATTGACTCATATTTGATGAGCAATGGCTTTATCAAAAGCGATGGTGAGCCCACTCTTTACATCAAGGAAGCAAATGGTAAGGTTTTTATTATTGTCTTGTATGTTGATGATTTAGTTTTTACTAGGGATGATGATTTCCTCGTTGCTAATTTTAAAGAGGCCATGAAAAGAGAGTTTGAAATGACAGATTTAGGTCTCTTGAGATATTTTCTAGGAATAGAAGTAAAACAAATGCATGATGGTATATTTATCTCTCAAGGAAAATATGCGAATGAGATCTTGAAGAGATTTAGAATTCTTGAAAGCAAGCCTACCCCAACACCAACAGCCATAGGTCTGAAGTTGAGCAAAGAATATTGTAGCAGCAATGTGGATTCGACCATGTTTAAAAGTTTCATTGAAAGCTTAATGTATTTAACAACAACTAGGCCTGATATAATGCACAGTGTGTCTTATTTCCATGTTTATGGAGACTCCACAAGACACCCATTGGCAAGCGGGTAAAATAATCTTGAGGTATGTGAATGGCACCAAAGGATATGGCATTTTGTACATAGCAACAAATATTTTTGGGTTGGTTGGATACATAGACAGTGATTGGGCAGGAAGTTTGGATGATAGGAAGAGCACATCAGGCTATGTGTTTCATTTGGGTTTGAGAGTCATCTCATGGGCTTCCAAGAAGCAACCTCCCTATAAACAGCAAAGTTGAGTATATAGCAGAAAATGTAGCAACATGTCAAGCTATTTGGCAGAGAAGAATCCTTGCAGATTTGAGAGAAGAACAAGAGGATGGAACAATAATTTATTGTGACAATGTTTCATCAATAGCTTTGAAGAAAAATCTTGTGTTTCATGGAAGAAGCAAGCACATTGAAATCAGGTATCATTTTATCAGAGAATTGGTTGAGAATGGTGAAATTAAAATGGAATTTTGCAGGTCTGAGCAGCAGCTAGCAGACATATTCACTAAGCCTTTGATCAGAGAGTTTTGAGTGCTTGAGAACCAGATTGGGCGTTGTTGATTTGGATAAGATTTGATCTTGTTGTTGACTCGAGATCAAGGGGGAGTGTTGGAAAATTGAATGCTCTTGAGCCTCTTCTTGTCCACCTACCTATCAGGGGCATTCAATGCCAGCAGTTGAAGATTGATTTGTGGATTATCTTTCCCACTTGCTCCTGACATGCACCTAAAGACTGCAGAAGAAGTAAATGAAGTTAGGAATTTTTTGAGTTCTAATTCAATGTTGGTAGGTGAATTCAAAATTGAGAGGGAATGAGTTGAATGACAAAAAGAATAAAGGAAATTTTATTCTATTAGTTGGAAGAAGAAGTATTTTTTGTGCAGTAGCAGACTATAGACAGAGAATGTTTTGTGTGAGCTTCTCAAAGCTCCTGAATAGCAATAGCTATGTATTCTATGTGTGAGCAGAGATTGCTCCTAAAGAGATCTGCATAGCTCAGCTCAGTGAGCTCCTAGTAGCTCCTGAAGTTATCTAAACTTGGTTGAGTAGCCGATTGCTCCTAGCAAATTGTGATTCGTAGCTTAGAATTTTCTTTCAGTAGTTTATGTTTTAATCTTTCCTGTGTTGATCATTTCTAGTTATTGAATTAAAAAAAGGAAAATATTTCATGCCCAGATTTTTCTCCTTGCATTTTGTTTATTCCGCATTTGAGTATTCCCCTATTTGTGTTTTTGGGAAATAGAGCAGCAACTCTGTGATTTATGTGTAATCAAAAATTCTGACAAGCTATAGCCAAAGGAATGGTCACAAAAATGCTATGGCGCAAACCTTGAATATGATGTCAGTGAGTATGGGTAAAGGAGGATTTAAGTGTCTGTAATTTATAGGATAACATTGTGAAGGAGTAGAATAACAATGGCCATGCAGCACTAGTGATTACAGAATGATTACAAAGCTATATTAATAGGATAAGTACCAAATAATAAAAAAAGATGATGCTAGCATAAGGTTTGAGAGAAAGCCTGAAGTAATAAAACCCTCCCCTCACATAATCTAGTGATTTTCATTGCATATGTGCTCACAGACATACATGCAAAATAAGGGTTGATGAGTTTACTCGAGTACCATTTGTCCATGGGTTGGTTTAAAGGAATAATAAAATTTTAGATCTTAAGATCTATGGAGAAAGTAATTCAACTAAAGTCTCATTTGATTATTCATAATATATTGCTTGTTATTCTAAAGAAAATGGATAAGGCTTAATTAAATACCTGAATTTTCCCATGTTGAATGGTAGATTTCTGTAGTAGTATCCATTCTTTTGTAGTTTTTCAAAGAAGAACAATTCCTCCATCCATAAGCATCCCTTCTAACTTAATGATGAACATTTGATGTGTTGAATGAGCTCTTGCAAAGAGGCATCAACCTTGGAGATATTATGTCTCAACCCTTCCAACAGGTGTACTTTTATACATGGCCGGTTACAAACAAGAATTAGTTGTTGCGGCCCAAATGGCTGGAAAATGCCTAGCAAATCCTCTGAAGAGTAGTGTTCCTTTACAAACAGTAAAGTTAATCGAAAACTCTCTATGCAATCAATGTTCCCAATACAAAGACTTGAAAAGGGAAAATTATATCCCCCAGCATGCATGACTTTATGACAAGATTTATTCCAGGAATAAGACAGACTCGCGTGGTGTGACACACAAGATACTAGGAGGGTGTACCCTTAAACAAATCTTCACTGATTAAAAGATCTGCCCCCCTCTCTCTCCAAAACTATTTTAAATCATTATTCTCCACTTTTAGAAGGTTCCTACATAAATTAGTTTTTCTTTTTGGTTACAAAGAATCTTTAATTATGGACTACATTTACCCTCTGCAGAGCGGTTATGAAACCATACCAAAATTTCTATATTTAGATCTTCCATAATAAATTGACATATCAATGCATATATCATATTATCATAAATTTTAATTTATTTAGATCTAATAAATCATTAATAATATTTTATTTAATTAACATAACAATCGTATTAAGACTTTTATTTAATTTATTGCAATACCTTTATCCATAATAATCCTTTATTGTGATGTAATAATTAATCAAAACACAAATCAAATAAATTTGAATCAGTTCAACAACATACCAATCAATACCTGACTTCATAGTGAATCGGTAAACAACATAGGGACAGCACAGATGGAGGGGCACTACATGTGCTCAAATAGAATAATTAATTATAAAATTAATTCATTTCTTTGTGGAAGAAGTTGTGTGTACATGATTCCAAAATCAATTAAATGAATTATTCAATTTATGGAGTCACTTTAGATGAGAAGGTAGAATAATTAATTTATAGAGGTACCTTAGATGATAAGGCAGAATAATTAATTAAATCAATATTATTCATTTAATTAAATGTGGGATTATAATATGAATTAATTAGATGTAGGGAGAATATGATTTAATTTAAATGACGTAATTAAATAAATTTAGGAAACTTATTTACTTAATCAAAGGAAGAGATTAGAATTAATTAGTGACGTAATTAAAGTAAATTAATGTAATTTACCTAATTAACCAATTTAATTAAATTAATGTAATTAGAATAAAGAAAATGAATTAATTAAATGTTTAAAACTATTTAATTAATTTAGAGGAATTGCAATGTTAGATTATAATTAAATGATCAAATCATTTAATCATTTTGGGGGTATCTTGAATTGATGATGAAAAATGCAGTCGCAAGCCTAAGCCATTTTTCAGTGTCTACATTTTCCCCCTCTTTGACATAATGTCATTTTGGTGTTTTTGTCAAAGAATAAAGAATAACATGCCCCAATCATGCCTCAGTATGAAATAGGTAAGGGTATGCCCCCCTTGGGAAAATTGATGAATTATTGAAAAATTCAAAAAAAATTGGAAATTGTCCTGATTAGGTAATTAGACAGCCATAAGTTCAATGGTGGTGAAAGAAATAAGTTTCAGCGAGGTTTATTAAGTGAAACGGTTGTTGGAAGTGTCCAAAAAGTGCGTCCAATACAGTAGGCTTCAAAGAAAACCCTAAAAACCCCTAGGTATAAATAGAAATTGGGTAAAATTGAATTCATTTTCACCCTTAGATTTTGAAAACCTGTGATTTTTCTCTAGAGCCATCTTGCAAAATGTCTCTCGTTCCCTACATCGAGCACCATGGATATCGCATTAGGACCTTTCAAGGGCTATCCGATGCAGGACCCCTGGTATGTACTCCAAATACGACTTTTGAATTTTAAATTTTCACATATTTCTAGGTTGTTAAAGTTTATTTTTCACATGCATCACTTCTTGTGTGTCGCAAATGCATTTGTATGCGACACATCTATCTACAATACAATGCATTTGCGGAAACACGTGGGGGTTAATTTTTGTTTTTGTTTAAATCAACGCATATGCATGATTTTCCACCACACGTGTTATTGCTAGTCACATATGCTAGGGATATTGATGCATTTGTAATTGTGCACCGCATTTTTAATTATGCACTTCATTTGCAAGGTGAGTCACACTTGCAGAATAGTGTGATGCATATGCACTTGTGTGACACATTTTCTAAATACAATGATGCATTTGTCTATCAAATTTTTTGAATTTTTGAAGTTTAAAATTGAGTTTGTATTTTGAATGATGTGCATTTATAAGCTTCCTATTTCTGACACAAGATATGTGTGATTTATTTGCAGATTGTTTTGGATCTGATATACACCTAGGAGTCGAGGTTGACTACTTACGATTTGTGGTATCAATTGACCAATACAAAGAGACATTTGATATGACATCTTGGACTTCACCATGTAACATTTATGCCCAGCATCCAAGAAAATTGAGGGAAGCTTATTGCACTCATTGGGCGATGGCACTCAAAGACTTCATCTTTCCATTTTCCCATAGGAGAGGCAATAGTTACATTGGAAGATGTTTATAGGATACTCAGATTACCAATCAGTGGTGAGAGGGTCCATCAAAATACTCATATGGGTTACAATGAGATCACCTGATACTATGTGTACGATTAGAAACCTTTGTATTGAGCACTGCGAGATCATATGCAATGTGCTTGCAAAGAGATACGAGCAGATTGATTGCATGCTGTGTACTCTTATTGTTGGGATTATACTGCTAGACCACCAAGGGCATGGGTTTCCTATGCGTTGGGGCGAGATTTTAGTGGGGATGTTGGAGAGACAGGTTGTGTATGCATGGGGCCCCTATCTACTGGCGATGTTGTACATCCATTTGCATGACATAGCTTATAGGGAGTCATAGTCTATGAGCTACATGACTACTTTATTCATGATCTGGGAATGGGAACACATTGTTGTTTTTTGTCCACCCATTGTTCATCAGCTAGATGATTGATCCCCATATGTATTTTAGTATGTTGGGGCCATTCCACTAATGCATGTTAGAGATAATGGATATTGGAGGCATGTGATTGATACTCTTATTCAGTTTATTTGGAGACCATACATGGACTATGCACAGTGGTGAGATGAGGATCAACACTTGCCTTTCTACCAACAAACACAATAACTGATTGGGAGGACCATTTCCACTATGCATATCATTGAGAGACACCTACCAGATAGAGTGCTTTGACAGTTTGGTGACGTTCAGGATGAGTCATGGGGTCGTGCCGAGTTCGCCAAATCTTCGAGGGAGGTTCCTCTATGGAGCATTAGATTCCTATAACGACAGTAGAGGTAGATATTAACACACTGCAACCAATGTAGTGGGAATGGAGGGGTGGGCCAGCAAATGCTAGTACAACAATAGCCTTCAATACCTAGTGGGCACAACATAGACATGTGCCATACATAGATCCTAATTAGCCAGCACCTATAGAGCGCCGAGGTACAAGCCCATGTGGTCGGCATGGTGACAGGGGGTGGTTGCGATGGTTGAGGTGGTAGAGGTGGAGGTGATGATGGTAGAGGAGGAGGTGGGAGGGGTGGTTGATGAGGTTGATGAGGTGGTAGAGGCCGTAGTAGAGCATTGTCACCCATTCATGAGGGTGAGGCAGAGGATGTAGCCATGGGGGAGGTGGGTGGAGAGGAGGAGGCCATTGTTGAGGAGGTGATCAGGGAGATCGTTGGAGAGGAGGTCATTGGTGAGGAGGCCATTAGAGAGGAGGCCAGGGGACAGGAGGAGGAGTTGCATGCCCTTGATTTATTATAGGCGGGATATAGCTAGGATGTGGAGGATTTCCCTGAGGAGGAGATGGGAGATGAGGAGAGAGAGCTCTGAGACCAAATATTAAATGAGGGGGAGAGACCACCGTGGGAGGAGGAGAGTCCCATAGACTAGCGGCTGGATGATTTGCAGGCCTAGGTAGAGACCTTGGAGGAGTAGGTTAGGGTTGTGTCCATAGAGAGAGACAAGATGTGTCTAGAGAGGGATAGTGCATACTTGGAGAGAGATCAGGTAGTAATGCAGAGGCAGGAGATAGAGCAGCGGTTCATAGAGTTCACTACTCTTTGCAGTGTACGAACTGCAACTATGGCTTGAGAGTTGGTCAGGGCTAGCGAGCGAGAGCAATATTATAGGGATTTGTATGAGCAAGAGTTTCCTCCTGAGGGATGAGCTCCCAATGATTCCTAGGAACTCAGTAGTAGATCTCGTAGCTAGTGGTCTGACAGTAGATCTTAGAGCAATGATGGTGTTCTAGGACCTCATAGGCCAGGACCTTATGATAGGCCCCTGTCTGCCCAGTGATCATCAGGCTCTCCTTGTTAGTCACCTCCTCATTCTCCTCATTAGAGTAGTTAGATTTCAGCTTAGGGACATGTTTATAAATTTTTAGACACTGTAATATGATTATAGAGCCTGTGACCTCCATTTTTGATATACATCTTGGATATTATACTGTGACACATTTATATATATATGAGATGCATTTTTGGCAACGATTATATGATGTGTTTGTTTATGTGATGTAATGATGATTCATTTTTGATACATGCTTATGTGATGATGATGATGTATGCTTTTAATTATGATTGATGCACTTGATTTATGATGTAATGGATGCATATGAGTTATGATATATAGTAATTGTATGTATTGTGTTATCTATATATTTATCATGTTATGAAAATGTTAATGATAATGATTTGATGTTCTTAATTCCTTATGCAAAATGGATGTGGATATAAAATGTATGTTACTCTAATATTGTAATGAATGTAGGTGATTTTTTTGTTTGTCATAGTACACCATCCAGATGCGATGGAAGAAGAGTCTTAGCTTGAAGATGATTTATGTTAGCGTGAAAGAAAGATATGTCATCACTTTGTTGTCATTATACTAAGCATTTGCAATTTAATCATCATTGGGTGGTTTATTGCAACAAATAGGAAACACCATGATATGAGATAGACCAATGGTGTTCAATGTCATGCATTTACCTAAAACAAATAGTCACAGACAAGGATTTTTGTGACTCATACTTAGGAACCCAATTATTCCAAGTCTTTTTGTTGAGACAAACCACAAACATCAATCCAATGAAAACATGTCATGAAACATCGTTGCTCTTCTAAATCTTGTTGCCAAGACATCCTTGAAGTGGATAGTGACATGACAGCTTTGAAACTATAAGACAATCATCATGAAACATTTTCACTTCTCTAAATCCTATTGTCAAGACATCCTTGAGGTGGCTAGTTACATGACAATTTCAAAAAGATAAGACAATCAGTCAAAAAGCAATATATGCTCATGTAACATTGTCACTCCTCTAATCCCATCATAGGACATTGTTACGGTGGCTAGTTACATGGTCATATCGAATCATTGAAAAATAAATGAAAAATTCTTATCAAAACATGTGTGTTAGATCTTTGTTTTCCAAGGTTGACTTGGTGATGACAAGGTTGACTAGTCACTCTTTAGGAAGGACACATCCTGAATAGATGAAATGATAGGGTATGATGTCAAGAAAGACACATCTTGAAGACCCGTCATTGACAAGAAAGAGTCTGACGTCAAGGACACATCTTGAAGACTCTTAAATGATTGATTTGATAGATTTGATATTGATTCAGGAAATCCATATCCTGAATAAATAGGTTGACTGAAAAGAGTCTAAAGTCAAGGACACATCTTGAAGACTCTTTAATGACTAATTTGATATATTTGATGTTGATTTAGGAAAGACATATCCTGAATAAATTGGTTGAAAGAAAAGAGCTTGATTTCAAGGACACATCTTGAAGACTCTTAAATGACTAATTTGATAGATTTGATTTTGATTCAAGAAAGACATGTCCTGAATAAATTGGTTTAATTGTGCATTGTTTGTGACCTTTTGTTCAAGTCGTTCGTTGTATGACCTTGTGATATGACCAAAATGAAAAAACCCTAAGAGGACTGACATCTAAGGCCTTGGGGGTTGTTAAGACTTGCCTACATTGTACATGCAGAGACCACGTAGTTCGACCAGACTTTGACCAACAATACTGACTGAAAAAGATTTGTTTTATTTGAAGATACCTAACATGTGTGATAGTGAATGTGATGAACCCTAGAGGACTGACCTAGTGCAGCCTCAGGGGCTCATTGATTGATGACATTTCCTACATTATACATGCAGAGACCTCATAGTTCGACACAACCTGACTTTGCCTTATTTGACAAAGAGTAAGTCATGATTTTCATTCTAACAAACCTAAAAAGACTAACCTAATTCCTCAAGGGCACATTGATAGATGGCCTTTCCTATGTCCAGTCACAGAGGCAACGTAGTTCAGCAATGACAAATACTGACATGACTGACTCCATTTTTCCTTTGAGTATTTGGATGTTTTGGGATTTTGACATTTTTTGAATGTTTTTGTGTTTTTGACATGTTTTCTAAATGTTTTGTGTTTTTGATGTGTTTTCTAAATGTTTTTTTTTAATTTTTGAGATGTTTTCTAAATGTTTTTGTGTTTTCCAAGTGTGCTAGGGCCTAAAGATCTAGAGGTATATTCCACAAAGAATGGATGTTAGGTATTTTAAAGATTGGATGGTAAGAATGATGTTGTGTATTATGTTACGAGTGTCAACTGATCTCAAGCCATAGGACTAGCAACTACTCTTATTGTGGGTGTTGCGGAATGAAGAAGGGATAGTTATATTAACATGGGTGAAGGTGAAAAGACCACATGTAGTGACAATAGATGACAGAGCGAAGATTGTCTACACATGGTGCCTGTTTGCCAAGTTTTCACCATGGTACTTATCCAATGCACCATTGAGATGGTTTTCACTGTTGGATGGATTTTTTCTCTTTACTCTTTTTTTGTTTTTTTATTTTTGTTTTTTTCATTTTTTTTCAATTTTTTTTGTATTTTGTGGTTTTGACTAAGCTTTCTAAAGCTATGTGTAAAACTTGCACAAGTGCAAGCTGTTATAGGCTCATATAATGGTTCTCCCTCTAGAGTAGACAACTAATATGTGTTGGAACCAAAGGAAGTATTGATGACATAAGGGCGTAGCCAGTTAGGCTCAAAATTACTAGGTTTATCTTGTTCTTCCTGGTTTTTAGGATTTTGCACTAGTACTAGGTCGTTGATGTTGAAATGTATGACCAGGACCCTCTTGTTGTAACTTCTACAAAGACAATTCTAATATTCTTGTAAGTGGGTCAGTGCTTTCTACCTTCACTCATTCAATAATTCCAGCTCATGTAGCCTATATATCTTGTAATCTTCATCATTGATTAACCCTTTCATGGAAACTCAGAGAGAGGGGACTTCAACCTCAATGTGGAGAATAGCCTCCAAACCAAACACTAGGGAAAATGGGGTGGCTCTAGTAGGAGTACGAATGTTGGTTCGATATGCCCATAAGACAGGGTTTGGCTAGATGTGCTAATCATGGCCAATGGCATTAATAGTTTTCTTAAAGATTTTAATGATAGTTTTATTGGATGCCTCAGCTTGGTCGTTGCCCTATGGGTAGTAGGGAGTGGAAAATGGTGTTGGACGTGGAATTTTTCACATAATTTGTGGACGTCTTGGATTTTGAAGGGACAACCATTGTTGGTGATTATGGACTGTGGAATACCATAACAAAAAATTATGTAATTAAGAATGAACTTAGCGATTTGGTTGTCGGTGATGTAGGTAAGGAGGATGGCCTCTACCCATTTGGTAAAGTATTCAGTGGTGGTTATAATGATTTTTTGGCCATTTGAGGAAGTGAGGTGAATTTTTCCCATGAGGTCAAGTCCCCGTTGAGCAAAGGGCCAAGGTGAAGTGATGGGCCTTAGTTCCTATGTTGGAGCATGAATGAGATCACCATGAACTTGACATTCTCTACATATTTTGAAAAATTCATATGCCTCCTCTTCCATAGTCGTCCAATAGTATCCCAGCCGCTTAATCCTTTTATCTACGGTAGGACCACTTGAGTGGGCCCCACAAATTCCTTGGTGCACTTCACATAAGGTTATTTGTGCTTCGGTGTTATCGATACATCAGATTAGGGCATTTTCAAAGGCACGTCAGTGCAAGGTATCCCTGATGATGGAATAACGGGAGGCTTTTCGGATAAAGTTGTTGCATTGGTTATTGGACAAGTTATCAGGTAAAATTTGGGAAATGGAGGTAATTATAAGTATCTAGGTACCAAGGTGACTAAGGACCAACAATTTCACAAACCATTTCAGATTTTGGGATGTCAAAAGTGGGTACCAATAATTGTTCCATTAAGAACTCATACTGTGACATGTTGTTAGGTATGTCCAAGAGAGATTTGATGGTTTCCATGGTATTTGCTACTTTGTTTTGTATGCAGGGTATCTGAAAAAAGGTGACATTGAAAAAGTAAAGCTTGGGGTTTTCAACCATTTTATTATAGGGAGTTAATTTCTCATCATTTGTATCATAGCCATCATTAACCTAATTGATGACTAATTGTGAATCTCCAAAAACCTGTACCTTTTTTATCTTCCACTTGACCGCCATACACAATCCCATTAATAGGGCCTCATACTATGTAATATTATTTGTACAAGGGAATGCTATCCTGAATGATTTTTTGTATCGTTTCACCTTGTGGGGTGGTGAATAGTATTCTAGCACCCGATCCACAATTGGTATAGGAGCCATCAAAGTACATCTTCCATACATCACCTGCCTCAAGAGTGAAAAGTGACTCATCTATAAAATCAGTGATGAGGGATGTTTTGCTTGTGTTGGCATGTCTGCAAGTTGATCTACAATTACATGTCCCTTGATTGTCATGTGCTCGACATATTGGATGTTGTATTCACTAAGGACCATGACCCATTTTTCTAATCACCCTATTAACGCTACTCTACTAAGAAGATACTTGAGTGGACCATTTTTTGCTACCAGCTTTGTTTAGTGGTTCAACATGTAATGCCTTAATTATTGTGCTGCAAAGACCACTACAAGGCAAGCCTATTTGATATAAGTGTAGTTGAGTTCATACCCGACCAAGGTCCTACTAATATAGTAAATTTCTCTTTCCTTTTCATCATGGTCATTTTGAGCAAGTAGTGCCCCCAGTGTTGTTTTGGTTGTAGATACATATAATATGAGGGGCTTCCCATCTATTGGTGGCATCAACATGGGTGGTTTTAGGAGATACTCTTTTATCTGTTGAAAGGCTTCTTGGCATTTGTCATTCCATATGAAAGCCTGGTATCCCTTTACATAACAAGTATTGAAACTAATGGAATTTGTCAACGAGTTGAGAAATGAACCTCCTAATAGATTGTAGTCTCCTTGTAAGGACCTTAATTGATTGATGTTCTTTGGGGGACACATTTCTATGATGGATTTTACCTTGGTGAGATCAACTTCTATGCCTCATTGTGAGACAATGTATCCCAATATATTTCTGGAATTTACCTCAAAGACACACTTCTTTGGGTTGATATAGACCTTCTACTCTTCTAGTCGTTGAAAGATGTTATCTAAAACCTTCAAGTGATTAGCTCTAGCTAAGGAATTTTCTAGGAGATCATCAATATAGTCCTCCATTAGTGAATGAATTAGGTCATGAAATATTGTACTCATTGCTCATTGGTATGTAGCTCCTGCATTTTTCATCCCAAAGGGTATGACGTTCCAACAATAGGTACCCCATGGAAAAGTGAAAGCTATTTTATGTTGATCTTCTGAAGAATTATGAATTTGATTATAGCTAGAGAAACCATCCATAAGGGAAAACATCTTGTATCTTGTTGTAAGATCCATGATCATGTCGATGCTGGGGAGAGGAAATTCATCCTTAGGGCACACCTTGTTTAAATCTCTGAAGTCAGTACATATGTGGATTTTCCCATTTAGTTTTGTAATAGGTACCAAATTGGAGATCTAGTCTCCATAATCAATAGACCTAATGAAGCCAACATCCAAGAGTTTCTTTAGTTCTATCTTTACTAACAAGGCAATTTTTGGTTGCATTTTTTGGAGTTTTTGATTTACCAGTTTAACATCTAGATTCAATGGAAAGTGATGTAATACTAGCTCATGGTCTAACCCAAGAATTTCAACGTATCACCAGGAAAATTTACCCTTGTGTTGTGTGAAGAATGCTTGGAATTTGGGTTTTTCTTCTTCTATCAAGGAAGCTGCTAGTAACACTATCTTAGGATCTTCAAGTACTCCAATGTTGACCTCTTGTGTATCTTCAATTAGCATTAGTGATCACTCTTGTGTGATAGGGAGAAATTCCAACCCTCCATCCTTATGCGCCTCAGGGAGGTTTTCACCTTTAGATATGTCCTTTGTTTTTACTTTTTCCTTATTAGAGGGTGCCTCACAATTTTCACCCAAAGACCTTTCATTTTGCTCTTTATTATTATTTTTATGACTAGAGGGTGATCTTGAAGTATGCTACCACATCAAGTTCTATCATGAAGCTAGCTTTATGGTCTCCTTGTGACATTCCTTCTCTCAGTCCCATGAACTCAGCAATAGCTTCATCATTCTCAAAGGTATCCAAAATGATAGGACCTTGTTGGTCCCAGTCAATCAGTTGCAGGTAGACTAGGGAAATGAAATCATCAGTATTTGCAAAAGGTGGGGAAGTAATGGATAAGGTAAGGATTGATTTATTGTATCGGATGTTCACATTCATATAGTTGGTTACCTTAGGGCTAGGTGTATCTAAATCAGGGAAAATGTTACCTAGTTCATAAGCGCTAGAGGCATAGGATTCCCATTCCCATTTGTTGGAATCATTTTCATCATAAAATTCATCATCAGAATCCTCTGATGTCTCGACACATTCAAAAGCATGTACTTCCTTATTTGAAGGCAATTCAGTTTTAGTGGTACCCACTTTCAGTGGTTTCCGTCCTAACCCAAGATTCTTCCCCCATTTAGTAGGTATGTAGGGTTCTCTTCTTCCATTTTTTTTATGCCCAAACCACTAGTTCCATCATAACCTTTTGCTTGCATCATCAGAAACCATTTACCATATTGCTCTATTGGAAGTGGTGTCTCATCTTCTTTATAGACCCAGTCAGACACATCCTCAATATCTTCTTTGCCAAGGTCTCCCCATTTGAGGAAAGTAGTTTTAGGAGGTACATGAATTAGGACCTTAGGTTTCATGTTGTAACATGGATTTCCATATGTATTTGGTGATTTTGGAATTCTGGTGATGTAGAAGGCAGTGTTCATGTTGTATTCTTTGCATCCCTTGTCTTGGATCTAGATCTCGGGGTCTTTGGATTTGGCAGCAAAAGTAGAGGATGTGGAGGTAGATGATCAAGGGAACAAAGATGTCCTAGTGAGTGTTAAGGAATCAATGTATTTGGATGAGTTTGATGTTGGGGCTTTGCAATTAAGTGGCACCTAACATTCAGAGACTTCTTACAGGTTAGTGCAATACTGAAAGGGATCAAGGTCACCCTTGATAGTAATTTTGGTGTCATTGTACGAAAACTTTAGGCATTGATGATACATGGAGGGGATGACCTTCATGGCATGAATCCATGGTCAATCGAGGAGAAGATTATAAGGGATTTCCATATCCAATACTTGGAAATTTGTATCCAACATTAGGGGTCCCACTCAGAGTGGAAGTGTTATTATGCCTTGGGAGGATCGTTCATCATCATCATAACCTTTTATGACTATACTCTTTGTCTTATCCACACATGCTTTAGAAAAACCTAGTGCCTTAACCAATTTTAAGGAGCAAACATTCAATCCTGCTCTTTCATCTATCAAGACTCATTTGATATTATTTTGATGGATGAAGGCTTCAATGTATAGTGAGTCATTATGGTTCATCTTTTGGGTTGACTAGTCTCTATCAGAGAAGGTAACATGGTGAGAGCTTGCAAGGAATCTAACAATGGCTTGAAATCAATCAACGTTGAGGTTGTCAAGGACAGAGTTTTCTTTCAGCATCTTATCTAGGATGGCCCTATGCTCAGGTGATGTGCATAGCAGTTCCAATATGGATATTTGTGTTGGGGTTTTCCCTAGCTAATCTAGAAAGTTAAAATGGCCTTTATCTTGGGACTGCTTGGGAGGCGAAGGGTTAGGTATGGTTATTTTAGTTCTCTGAGTGTTTATACCACACTTTGGGGTCTTCTTGATGGTAATGGTGTTGATATGTTCATCTGCAATGCGAAGATAGAGGATTTTGGTGTAATTATAGCTAGTAGTCGTATAATTGGTTGTGTTATTGTTATTAGTACCTGAACCTGAGGCTTTCACCAAACCATGATCTTGAAGGGGAATCTTGTAAATCACGTGATCTCGATTGGAAGTGTGTTTTTGTTGTCCATCTACCTCAATTACTTTGTCTTCGATAAGGTCCTAAATAAAAAATTGCAGTTGTCTACAAGTGGATGTTTTATGTCCCTTACCTTGGTGATATTCACAAAAGGTGTTATCGTCCCACCAAGAGGGTTTAAAATCAAACACGTATGATGTGGGTTCCCATCATTGTATGACACCTGATTGAACAAGTTTCTTCAATATCGTTTCAATGGGTTTTCCAAGGGGAGTGTATTCGCATTTAATGTGTTGCCTAAATGGTCTTTGTTGTCCAAGTCCCTAACTGTTTTGTAGGGGATTTTTCATTGGTGTAGGGGTTTGTGGTGTAGTCGTTGAGGCTTAAGGTCCTCATAGAGTGACAACAGGACCAATTTTGTTTACAATGAAAGCATAACAATGACAACAATCACAAATTTCCTAAATCATGCTAAAATCCCCCAAATCAATAATGAAGTGCAATGCAACAAAAGAATTCAATAAAGAAGAAACATATCACCTAATTCCCATGCTTGACTCATCTCCATTATTCTTCTCAAGTTTTCTTTGAAATGCTCAATGCCCTCATATTGTGAGTGTGCAATATTATCCTATAAGTATTTTGACTGCAAAACATTAAACATTGTGATTACCCATGAATAGAATTCAAAAGCTTCTCTTATAGAAACTTCACAAATTCAACAATCAAGATTGATTTGCGTTTGAATGGTCTAGATCGAGTGTGAGGATCTAATTGAATAGTTATGTGACTTGATTGATTAGATTGATTGGATAGTTAAGTGATTTTATTGAGAGATTAATTGAATAGTTAGCTAATTTGGTTGATTAGTCAAGAGATGTAACTGAAAGAGTTTGTGAGTCAAAAGAAGATGACAAATCAATTAGGTGAGTGAACTGAGAGAGAGTGTTAGTCAAGAATGGAGAGAATTATGCATGAGATATTATATTGAAAATGTAGGAGACATGTGCCCAAATAGAAGAATTAATTATAAAATTAATTCATTTCTTTGTGGAAGAAGTGTGTACGTGATTCCAAAATCATTTAAATGAATTATTCAATTTATGGAGTCACTTTGATGAGAAGGTAGAATAATTAATTTATGGAGGCACCTTAGATGATAAGGCAGAATAATTAATTAAATAAATACTATTCATTTAATTAAATGTGGGATAATATGAATTAATTAGATGTAGGGAGAATATGATTTAATTTAAATGATGTAATTAAATAAATTTAGGAAACTTATTTAATTAATCAAAGGAAGATATTAAAATTAATTAGTGACGAAATTAAAGTAAATTAATGTAATTTACTTAATTAACCAATTTTAAAAGAATAAAGAAAATGAATTAATTAAATGTTTAAAACTATTTAACTAATTTAGAGGAAATGCAATGTTAGATTATAATTAAATGATCAAATCATTTAATCATTTTGGGGATATCTTGAATTGATAATGAAAAATGCAGTCATGGGCCTAATCCATTTTTCAATGTCTACATAATATATTTGACTCATTTTAACTAGACATGTGTTGCTATCATTGAAAATAGTTGCTTAGTTATGTCCTTTTAAAATTAAATATTCAAAATATCATATTGCAATAATATAATTAAGTAATAATTAGAACAGTTTATTACATTTGGTATCAAAGCTTAGGGTTCAACTCTAGGCCTTTTGAATCCACAATAGCCATGACTAGGGGATAGTTGACCCTTGACCAAATTGAATTGTCCTAAGAATTGACTGAACTTGGATTGAATGTAGGTATGGGAAGGTCTAATTCAAGATGAAAGAAAGGGAAGACTGTTAGGTCCTGGAACAAGAAAGTTGTATTGGAAGAAAACACCAAGACTAAGGTTCAACCGAAGATTCTTGATGATGAGACTCTAGCTCAAGTCGTCACACTACTTAAGTTGGAGAGAGGAAAGAAGATTGAGGAATCAAAGAAAACACCTAAGATTAAGAAGCTTTCTGCAATCAAATATTGGCCTTTAGGGTGTGGACCAAACACACTTGTTGATCACGATGTTACTCATAGACCAACAGTTCAAATAAATCCTCATAGATAGACCACGGGAACCTATCTTTACTTGAAAGACTGAACCAAGACAACCTAAATCTTAGGCTGACTTATCTTAATCCCAAGGCTCATTTATGTTAGGTCTTGACCACACTAGGTTTGCATTAGGATTTTTTGTGATAATTTTGTTAATCACAAGGGGTAAATGGTTATTTCTGTTCTCAAAGGAATCATAAGGATAAGTAAAAGATATTCTCGATCTAGTCATTAGACAATTTCATGAAATCAATAGATTTGCAACAGCACTTCATGAATTTCAAATAACTTTTCTTTCACTTAATTAAATTTATCTTTAAGCATTCAGCAATATCATGGAATCAAAAGATTTGCAATAAACTTTTCATTCAGTTATATCTTTTTTGAAACATTTTATGAAATTTGAACTTCTATTCTAAAATAAAGCATCAAAAATACTAGAAATTAAAATTACTCCCAGGTATTATCCACGCATGCCTCAAGAATTAACCAAATAAAAGCAAACCACTCTATACTTCACCAAATTGCTTCACAGCTAGGCATAGAAAGATGTGAGATTATAAAGAAAGGGGGTTTATTTGGACACCGGGTAGGTTCTGTATGCACCCTTAAATGGTGTAGCATACAGTCTTTTCCAGCTCAACAAACAACCAACTACTTAAGATTTCATACCATATGGTAGCTTTCAAATTAGCTTTGATATTGATTAGCTTCTATATGCATACAAGTTTTTAATCTGGAATGGAACAAAAAAAAAAAGAACAAAAGAACAAAACTTAAAGAAGTTTTGATTCTCCAACATCCATAAATTTTAAACTTAACATAAAATGAAACATCTACTCACCTTTTATAAGAACAAGACACGGGGGAGATTAGAAAAATACATGAGAGGAAATCCAAGGGATGAATCACAATAAGGCATGTGGAATATGACAACTGGTGGGAGAATTGCTAACAAACTCAATAGATGTCAAACCTCTTCAGCATTTTAATATCTTCCAATATCTTCATCTTTGTACTATTGCCCGGATAATAACTTGAATCCAAATAGGATGTAGGAACTTCCCATATATTCAGAATGATTACTTTAACATTTTGTTCCTACACTCTGGTTCTGCCTCAAGTTTAATACTCCTAGGAATGAGTCACACCGGAGGTTGGTGCATTCCTTAACTGCATTTGTAATACCAAGATTCCCAGTATTAAAGAAACTCAAGCTCCTCCTTTGTATAGACTCTCAAAACGTATTGCCCAATCTGGATATGATTCTATTTGTGATCCAAATTTTCCTGATATCATGCTTTTAAAATCATATTCTTGCATAATTATCCCTTTTACTCTTGGTATCGGACCTTTGGACCCTCGGGAAAACTTAAAAATTTAACTTTAAACTTAACACTATTGCCCAACACTTGGTACCTGATACTTCAACTTTTACCAAAAATATTTTCCCAAACCTTGGATTCAACTGAAACCTCCACACTTTCCCAGACCCTTACTCCCAGACCGGAACACTTCACCCAAAACCTTGCATTAACATTTTTACATTTTTGTCCCTTCGGTACCCGGTACACTCGAATCACGAAGTACTTTAGAAATTTCCTTTGACTTTAACTTCTAGTGGTCTCTTCAACTAGCCAGCACCTTCCATAAGCATTAGCTTTCACTTGGGTCCCCAAGTCTTACAGTCTTGGGGCATGTTGTGAGACCACACAAAAACTTGCAACCAATAAAACCAAATTTAAAAGAAACCTAGGATCAAATCACCAGCTAAAAATTATAACTTATAAATATTTTCAAATAATAACTCCTTACCTTTACCTATATTTTGACATAAAGACAATAAAATTTCTTTGAAAAGTATCAGTGTGTGTTTTGATTAATTCTAGTTTCCAAAACTCAGTGAAAGAATTAGTTCACTAACATTGAACTACATAATTTGGTAATCCTCCAAAGCCAACCATGGATAGAGCCTTGCTGCAAGTCAAGTGTCCATGGCCCTAGCAAGGTTATCTCTATAATTCCCCAAACATAGCTCTAGTACTAGTCAGGCGTCCATAGCCCAGATAGAGATATTTGGATAGCCTAAAGAGTTGAATTTTTTTGTTTCGATATTTCTTTGATATTTTTTTTTTCGTTTTCTTTTTTGATATTTCATTGTAAGATCATTTACTTCAACTTGCAAGAAATGAAACCCACTATTAGGTTGGGAATCATAGTGGTAGTGAAGGTTACCTTTTTATTTTTCATTCAATGCAAATCCCTTCATCGTTTCACCAATTCCCAAAACTCATTTAATTGTTCCTTGTAGATGCAAATTTTTAGCTAAATTTTACCACCCTTATGCCAAATCCTAGCTAACTGCAATTCACTATCTATTAAAAAATATGCATAAGTTAAAATTTAGCAGCAAGTAATCCAATCAGCAAATTAAATCTAAATTTATAACTACCACTTACCACCCTTCCATTTTAATTTTTATGGCAATCACTAAAATACTTGGCTAGCACTTATGATTTGATGGTGTTGTACTACATTAATGCATCAAAGTTCTCATGATTACACTTAATTTTGACCATAATACTCTGCATTTAATTCACATGCCTTAACATGAACCTATTATTTCCTTTTAATTTCTAAATGTTGACATGTACCACCTTACCAACTTGATTTTCCTTCTTGCATTGCACACATGGATACCTTCATGATTAATATGGCTCAATACAATATAATGAAATGACCACCATTAATTTTGAAATCTTCAATTTGCTCGATTCATGATCTTCATACTAGAAAACTTCAAAGCAATGGCCACCAATTTTGTGAGAATTAATTAAATTTAACATTTCACTCTAAAGAAAATTGTCCTGCTACCACCTCAACTTGCATTTTCTCTAACTTCAATCCAGGCAACTATGTACCACAAATTTCTCATATTTTTTTATAAATTTTGCACTTCTCTTTCAAATTATTCACATATTTTCTTTTCTCAATTATCATTTTGCTACTTCCAAGCCATGGAGACCCCCATTTTCCTGACCTGTGTTCACTGCCAGAATGGCTTCATGGGTCGCATTTCTACCTAGTGGTTTAACAAGGTTTTCTTTCTTCAGACTCTCGCCTTTACTGCACCAAATTTGTGCATGGTCCTTGGGGAAACTTTTGTAGAATCTAGAGCGTATTATAGGCTAAATTCAAACTTGGCTTCACAGTTCACAACCTCACTCCTAGATCTTGGGATTTTTGTTGATGAAGTTCGTACGGCTACTCAATTGATAGTGCATCCTGACTAATATTCATACCCCTGAATTTGACACTCACCGAGACACTACTTACTTGGTATATACTACCCTTATGGATGAAGCATCCCAAATTGACTAAATGACCACCCTATTACGGCAGCTTGGTTCCTCCCTTTTACTCTTTTGCAGTTTTACGGTGAGAAATTTTGTATTTCCATGTATATACAAAGTATACAAATATATATATGAATTTTTTTCTTTTTTTGTACCTTAAGTATGTAATTATTATGTATGGTTTCATTTCTTCATTTCACAATGTAATATTTTAATAATATTTCAATTCACCCTCATATGTGTGTTAAACTAAGAAAAATTCGTTAATGTTGGGAACAAACTAGAAAGAAAAAATAAACCCTACAAAAACAAAATAACCTAACTAACCAAAATACTACCCTAAGAAAATGATTAACCCTAACTAAAAAATTTACTTTAATATCTATCACTATCTTCATAGTAGTTTTCATAAGAATTACAACAGGCTTGTCTTTAAATTCACTTGAATAGATTTCAAATCTCCTACTGCAAGAATGAATTATCTTAATTTTTCTTTGTTTAAAAAATATAAATTCAAATGCATACTTACCAATAAATTGGCTCATATGTATGAAAATGACCTCATTAAAGGTCATACACACATCTTTGTTGATTCCTCCATACTCTACCTTCTTCTAGTCTTGGTTCATGGTTTTCTTCTTCACTTTGTTTGACTCCATGAATGACTGTGTTCATTTCTTGATTCTCTTTCTCTCCAAGATTCATCAATTCCTTGGCCTTGTCTTCACTTTTAAATTCATTAGACCAAGCAATAACATAATTTACATTATCATCAGAGAGAGAGGAAGTAAAATCTTGATATTATGTATTTTCTATGAAATCAAGAAAATTTCCCTTTTTAACTCCAGGATTTTCAGTTATGGGTGAAAAACATGTGTCTCCCTCTTGCTTTTCCCACTTTTTCTCTTCATTTTCACCTTCCACATGTGAAAAGGTCAATGACTCATCACTTTTCTTTTCATGTTTTTGGCATGCTATTTCCAATTTTGGGTGTCTGTGCCTTTTTTCCTACAAAACTTCAAGATTTTCCTCATGACACTTGCAGTTAATAAATTGATTTGATTTATCAATTAATTTTCCAGTATTTTTTAGTTTTACTAAGGTTAAGCATTTTCTCAAAATTTAAATTTCTTCTTAGTAATGGTTCCTTTCTTTTAGCAGTTAAAACTTCTTCCATTAACAAAATTATGTTATGTGTGGTAAAACTTACCCTAGTTAGAAAATTTTCACAATCAAAGTCACCATGATCAGTTCTATCATGAATTCTACACTCAGTGACCCTACTAAAGGTGAATAAACTCAAAGAATAAAGCCTCTGGTTAAGGATTTTTTAGAGCTTATCAAGTTCCACTTTCATACTACTGACTTGCATAGATTGTTGTCTTACAAGCAACTTTCAAACCCATAACCAAGATAACAATATCAATTCAAGATAAAATCAAAGAGAAAGATATGAGGCCTCCTAGCACTAGTTTGTGTTGATCATGATGTTAGTCGTACACCAACAGTGTAGATAAATCCTCACAGACAAACCATGGTAACTTATCTTTACTTGAAAGACTGAACTAGGACAACCTAAATCTTAGGCTAACTCAACTTAATCCCAAGGCTCGTTTATGTCAGGTCTTGACCACATCGGGTTTGAATCGGGGTTCATTGTGATAATTTTATTAATCACAAGGGGTAAATGGTTATTTCCTATTCTCAAAGGAATCATAAGGATAAGTAAAATATTTTCTCAGTTCGATCATCAGACAATTTCATGAAATCAATAGATTTGCAACAGTACTTCATGGATTTCAAATAAATTTTCTTTTGTTTAAGTAAATTTAGCTTTAAGTATTCAACAATATCATGGAATTGAAAGATTTGTAATAAAATTTCCATTCAATTTATCTTTTTTGAAACATTTACTAAAATTTAAACTTTCATTCTAAAATAAAGCATCAAAAATACTAAAAAGTAAAATTGCTCCCAAGTATTATCCACACAGGCCTCAAGAACTAACAAAATCAAAGAAAACCACTCTATAATTCACCAAATTGCTTCACAACTAGGCATAGAATGATGTGATATTTTAAGAAATGGGGTTTATTTGGAAATTGGGTAGGTTTTGTATGCACCCTTAAATGGTATAGCATATAGTCTTGTGCAGCTGAACAAACAACTAGCTACATAAGATTTCATATCAAGTAGTATCTTTCAAATTAGATTTGAGATTGATTAGATTTTATGTGCATATAAGTTTTTAATCTGAAATGGAATAGAAAATGAAAAAAGAAAAAGAACAAAACTTAAAGAATTTTTTATTCTCCAACATCCACAAACTCTAAAATTAACTTTAAAAAAACATCTTCTGGCATTTTATAAGAACAAAACATGGGGGAGATTAGAAAAATACATTAGAGGAAATCTAAGGGATGAATCACAACAAGGCACATAGAATATGATAACTGGCAGGAGAATTGTTGACAAAGTTAATGAATTTCAACCTTCTTCAACATGTTAATATCTTTCAGGATCTTCATCTTTGTATTATCGCCAGGATAATAACTTGAATCCGAATAGGATGTAGGAACTTCCCATATATTCAAAATGATTACTTTAACATTTTGTTCCTACACTCTAGTTATGCCTCAGATTTAATACTCCTAGGAATGAGTCACATAGGAGGTTGGCGCATTCCTTCACTGCATTTGTAATACTAGGATTCCTAGTATTCTGACATGAGGTTTGAGTGGCATGTGAGGACTAAGTTCATGGGAATTTAGAAGTCAATCAAAGGGATGGTGGTCGGGGAGAAGGCCCATGAGGTCAAATTGAGGAAGAACTTCGAAAATATCTCAAAAGAGTAGCACCACCTAAGTTTAATGGTAAGGCTATCAGAGTAGGAGTTGAGGCATGGATCATTTAGATGGAGAAATACTTCAGACTCCATAACCTATCTGACCAAACTAAAGTGGCATGGGCTATGTATCATCTTTCAGGAGAAGCAGTTACTTGGTGGGACAATGAAAAGTAAAAAAGGAATATTCATCTTGCTAAGATTACTTGGGAACTCTTCATCCAATCTTTTAGGAAGAGATGGTTAGCGCAGCTCTTTTTTGACAAGAAGGTGATAGAATTCCAAAATCTAACTCAGGGGAGTGTGAATGTGACCCAATATTGGGAAAATTTCACCAATATACTGAAGTATGTGCCCCAATATTAGGGAGATGAATGTTTCCATATCTGAAAGCTCATATTGGGACTTAGACCCCACATTGGAGTAGTAGACATGCATGAACCTCTTACCATGAATGAAGTCTTCCTAAAGGCCACCAAACAAGAGTAAAAATTGCAACAATTATCCAATTACTACAATAATGAAAATCTTAAGTCATGGTTTGGGAACAAGAAGTTTCATAAATGAGACAAGAACCATCAGGTCCGTAATCTCAAGAGGGGAAGTGAGTCTTAGGAGAAAGGTGAAGGTGGTAATGGTGGAAAGAGCAAGAAGGAAAATAATAACGAAGGAAAAGATGACCAAAAGTAGAAGGGATTCAGAGAAGATAAGCCAAGAGGTCATAAAGGGCCTCATGATGGGTGTTATACTTGTGGAGGAAATAATTATGCCTCAAATTGTCCACAACATTCAAAGTCATGAAGGGAAGGAAACTATGAGTAGTCTCAACATCACTAGATCAACACTATAGTGTATAACAAGTAGGCAAAATATTAGGCTTTGCCAATATATCTGACAGGTAAGCTCTATGGCCAAGTTGTCTCTATTTTAATTGATACCAAACCTACTTAATGTTCCATTGACCCTAGAGTAATATCCAAGATACCTATTAGACTTGGATATATGGAAAAATCAGGGACAGTCCATTTGTTGGGAAAATAATATTGGTGATCTCAGAAAGAAACATCTGAGGCCAGGCATCTTAGAAAGAAACATCCAATATCAGTAGTGCCTTTGAAAACCTTATTCCATTAAATTGCCTCAAATACACCTACTACTATGCCATAAAGTGAAATTAGACATAGTTTGTTTCCCACACTAATCCTTTTGAGAGAAACACATGCTTAACTAGTTTCAACAACACCATTAACAAATTCAGCAAACAGATCCAACAACCATGAAAGATGAAATAGAAAACATGAACACATAGATATACATGGGGAAAACCCTTTCGGGTAAAAAACCTCACACTCCAAAAGCCTAAATAATCATTATATTATTCAACAACAAAATACATTTACAATACAATATCAAACTCATGACCTTTATAGGAGATTTACATCTTGTTCCATTCTTGAGAATATCTGACAACATAACCCATCGTGACCACCTCTCTCAGCAAGAGACATCTCTTTCAGTTACACAACCACATGGATCGACCACCAGCCTCTTGACCTCTCTATCACATAGTCACTCGGCATTCACCTTCTACAAGATTCATCTCTCTCTTGGCTACCTAGACTCTCAGGCCAACACAGCAACACCCGCTCTAAGAGTTTCATTCTCTCACTAATTGACTATTCAACTACTGCACCCCATTAGGGTTTCCACCTCGAGCCAGATGCCATCATCTAGCATTCAAACCTGGCTATAAAATAAGCAGCCAAACAAATCTCTAACATTGAACTTAGGGTTATCCACCTAAAACCATGTCACCTAGTTGAAGAGACACCTCACAATTTCTCGGCGATCTTACAAGGTCATAGAAAAAAGGTTCCACTAGACTCAACCTGCATGTCAAAGAGACATGATCCAACGTCCCAACAACAACATTAAGTCACACCAACAAGATCCTTGTAGCCTTCTACTAGAATGTCGGATAGACGTCTTTCAAAGTCTTGTCGATCACGCCATGTCTCGCTGACACTCTTTCACTAGAATTTCTAAGAGCCATTTAGAAACCTCACACTGATGAAACCATCTCTCACTGACATTGTTCACTAAGCACATGGGCCCACATTCCATCTATCCTCCATGTCATTGCCACCTATCGGCCTTCGAAATGATCCACCATCCTTATCGGGTCCCAAGCAGTCCCCACATCCATCGGCATCCAAGTCACTATATCACTGGAAAACCAAACTTCAAAACCTCACGTCGGAGGTAGTGAAGTTCCTAGAACCCATGACTTTTCAACAACAAGGAATTATCCTTCACTTCACAGTTGCTAAGTTGGGAGGTTCCAAAAATTTAGAACCCCGTGACTTAAGTTAGAAAAACTTGAAAACTAGCAACTTAACTCAGGCCAATGGAGGAAAACAAAACTGCTCCAGGAAGCCCATCAAGCTAGTAAATTAAGTCGCATTTCTCAACATTCTCCCACTTGATGAAGAAATTACTAGTTCCTTCCAAATAAAACTCAATAATCTTAAAAAATTCTTCTGCAATCCAACCAAGACACCTGGAATGACATCCAAGATGTCCACCAACTCAGGCAACCATTCTAGCCATCCACCATAGGAAAAAGGATTGAGCCAAGGCGCATATGCACCAGTCTCAAGAACACAAGAATTAGATCCTATAGATGGAAAGGGTATCAACACTACCACCACTCCACTATGCTCACATGCTTATACAAAAGTAATACATCAACTTCAAATCCCTCAATCATGAACAAAACCATGAAGTCATTCTCCAAAAACAAGATAGAACATCATCTAGAATAGCAACAAGAAAACTAAATGCTCCCATCCAACTAATCAACCCACGTGACTGAAAATAGCACCCACAACAAGTGCTAATCCATCCAATCACACATACCTCCAAGATATTAAAATTAGTAAACTCGTGCTAGCAACACATCCAACCCATCAACAGCGAATGCAAGCTCCATGTGCCAACCAGTCAAAGAAGACAAAACACATCTAGGAACTCCCACTACATGGGTAATACCAAATCAAGGCATAATTATTCTACCAACATCGCATAGAGAGTGTAAACATGTAGTTCCAAGCAATCGTCCACAATGATATGCACAACATGTACAACCCTCACCACAAGTCTCCATAACCAAAACCACAAAGAGAAAAGTTTTCACATCATATACCTGTAGAAAATCCTTCTACATACACTTCTAAATGCCAACTGTGTCACCTTATTCTCCATGTATGCATGAGCTCCTACAACCAATCATCTCATGCTAAACTCCAAATGCAACACTGTACTATCATGAAGTTCTCAAGCATATGACCAATGCACCCAAAATACAGAGAATCATCAAACCATTATCAAAGCTCCGATCATCTGAACTAGGAACTTATCATGACATCATGATCTACACATCCCCCTTAGGAGATCCCATGCTCCAAGTAAACATACAATGGTCTCAAGAGAAATGTATCATGCCAAAACTCTAATGCACAATCAAGCATATACCATGACATAAAACAAACAAACTATAAACCACGTCACCTATCAAGCACCACCAACACCTCAACCAAAGACTCCAAGAATCCTCCATGGCTACGAGATGTTGCACATCTTCAAATATTTTCCATGCAAATGTGAAAGAACCCTTCTATAGTAACATGATCTAAGAGCTCCTCCTAGTAACATCTACAACACTAGAGAACATTGGCCATCACCAAGTGATGAACCCATAGTCATTGCTAAATCTCCCATTGAAATGTGACAACAAAACTCTCCAAGCATCATGACCAAACATTTTCTATATTGAAAATCCTCCAGCTTTGCTCATTAGCGTGTCCATCTGACAAAAATACCAAGCAATACCAAGATCTTCAAACCAAACAAAACAAATCCTTCACTATCAAAAGCTTACACAAGGTAGTGTATCCAAGCTACCCATGACATCATGATACACATGCTACAAGTCCCCATAACTGAATATTCAGGTACTCAACACCATCCATCCTCTCATCTTAAAGTAGCTACACCAATGCACAAGTGACCATAGACAAGGCTAGCTAACAAGTCTACACCAACATAGAATCAGATCTCACAGATATAGACAGTCCATTTTTGAGTTGTCTCATAGCAAACATGTAGGTAAAGATAGCCCACAACATTACACAACCCGTAGATTCATTCAACCAAAACATGCAAACCCATCATAGCACTAGAAACTGCAAAGCTAATATCTCAAAGAGAATAACCATGTAGACAACTTGACTCAAACACCAGATCAAGCTCAGATCCAATTCACCAATCATGTCCACAATGAGCATCATAGTCAAGGAAACCACCAAGCGTCACCACATGAATGTTGAGTGACAGATCAAGTACCAACACTCCCATGCAGAGAAGACATCACACCTCCTCAAACTATGCTGAACTACAACTATCTCTAGTCACACACCAAAATCTAGGGTCTAGAAAATAGCTTAACAGCAGCTCCACATAACCACAAGTTTTGTTTGACCATGTAAAACCTACAAAACCACAAAACCATGCAAGTACAAACCATCCTTAAAAGGAAACAAAAATTTAGGAAATCCAAGACCATTTCAAGCCAACTCTAAAACCACCAACATGCACATGCATTCGAGAGATATACACTATTTCAGAATCTTCTAGACCATCCAATGATCAACTCCATAGCCTACATGCAATCGGGGTAATAGAGAACAATTCCTTCAATACCAGGTCAAAGCACCAAGCACAAGCACAATACTCCATGGTTGATTAACAACCCAAGCATCTCCATACCATCAAGGATCCTTTCACATAGACATCGAGTATGAACCACACTCTATTGCAACACAACTATAAGCAAAATATTCCACCCCATGCATCAGGGTTATACAGCTACCAACTAGGAACCTTAGATCACAAAATTCCAGTATGACTAGTTCAAGTTTCTCCATCTTCACCATCTTCCATGTTGTGTGTTGTCTTAGAAACTTAAACAGAAAAGAAAGAACTACTCATCAAAGGATCAATACATTAGTCGATTCCTCCATAATTCCCCAAGCCTGATAGACTAAGAAATCTTCACAGAAGGAATACCTAGAACCAGTAACACACTAGGAAGAAACATATCCCAAAAGAAGGCTTTGATACCACTTGTTGGGAAAATAATTTTGGTCATCTTATAAAGAAACATTTGAGGTCAGGCATCTCAAAAAGAAACATTTGAGATCAGCAATTCCTTCGACAACCTTATTCTATTAGATTTCCTCAAATACACGTACTACTATGCCATAAATCAGAATCAGACATAGTTCATTTCCCACATTAATCCTTTTGAGAGAAACTCATACTTAACCAATTTCAACAACACCATTAACAAAATCAGCAAACATAACCAACAACCATGAAAGATGAAACACAAAACATGAACACACAGATATACGTGGGGAAAACCCTTTCAGGTAAAAAAATCCACTCCAAAAGCCCAAATCGCCATTGTATTATTCAGCAAAAAATACAGTTACAATGCAATATCAGGCTCATGGCCTTTATAGGAGATTTACATCTTGTTCCATCCTAGAGAATATTCGGTAGCATAACCCATCACAACCACCTCTCTCAGTGAGAGACATCTCTTTTAGCTACACAACCACACGGCTCGACCACTGGCCTCTCTGTCACACAACTGCTCATCCTTTACCTTCTACGAGATTCATCTCCCTCTCAGCTACCTAGCCTCTCGAGCCAGCATGGTAACACCCGCTCCAAGAGCGTCATTCTCTCACTCAATGATTGTTCAACTATCACACCCCATTAGGGTTTCCACCTCAAGCCACATTCTGTCATCTAGTATTCAAACCTAGTCATTGAATAATTAGTCAAATAAATCCCCAACGTCGAACTTAGGGTTATCCACCTAAAACCATGCTACCCAGTTGAAGAGACACCTCACAATGTCTCAGTGATCACACAAGGTCACAGTGACAAGGTTCCACCAGACTCAACCTGCATGTCAAAGAGACATGATCCAACATCCCAATGAAAATGTTAAGTCACACCAACAAGATCCTTGTAGCCTTCTACTGGAATGTCGAGGAGACATCTTCTGAAGTCCTGTCAATCATGCCATGTCTCACCGACACTCTTTCGTCGAAATGTCTAAGAGACATTCAAAAACCTCACGCTGATGCAACCATCTCTCACCGACATTTTTCATTGAGTACATGGGCCCACATGCCATATTTCCTCCATGTCATTGCCACATGTTTTCCTTTGACATGATCCACCATCCTTATCGAGTGATCAGCATCCAAGTTGCTATATTGCTAGAAAACCAAACTTCAAAACCTCACATCGGAAGTTGTGAAGTTCCTAGAACCCACAACTTTCCAACAACAAAGGAAGTAGCCTTCGCTTCATAATCACTAATTCAAGAGGTTCTAAAACTTTAGAACCCCGTGAATTAAGTTAGAAAAACTTGAAAATAAGTGACTTAACTCAGGCTGATGAAGAAGGAAAACGCAACTACTCCAAGAAGCTGATCAAGCCAGTAAATTGAGTCACATTTCTCAACACCATTATGGAAACCAACTAGAGTGGAGGGTAGATACATGTCTCTTTTGTAGCGAGTTAGAGCTTCCAACCTTCGAAACCCAATTCAACCTGTATGTGGCACCCTTAGGCTCATACGATGTAATTTTTGGAATAAATTGGTTAACTGAGCATAAGACTATAGTGAACTATGAGGATAAGGTAGTTTGTTGTATGGATGATCATGGGAACCCAATCAAGATTTATGGTATGCAAAGACCCTTTGAGCTTAGACAGATTTCTACTATGCAGCTCAAAAAGGCTCGTCAAAAGGGATGTGTTATTTATGTTGTGCATATCAGTAACCCTAACAGCAAGGAACCATATCTAGACGACTACACTATTCCCAAGGAGTTCTAAGATGCATTCCTTGATGAACTCACAGAGTTACCTCCGAAATGGGAATTTGACTTCTCTATTGACCTTGTACCAGGAACTGAGCCTCAATCCAAAGCACCTTATCAGATTACCACCAATGAACTTTATGAGTTGAAGGCCTACTTAATGGAATTGTTGAACAATGGGCTCATAAGACCTAGCATGTCTCCTTGAGAAGCACTAGTTATCTTTGTGAAAAATAAGGATGGAACCTTGCATCTATGTATAGACTATTGGATTTTGAACAAGGAAACCATCAAGAATCGATATCCACTCCCGAGGATCGATGAGTTCTTTGATCAAATGAAGGGAGCAACAGTGTTCTCCAAAATTGATCTTAGGTCGAGATACCATTAGTTGAGGATAAAGGAAGAAGATATTCTGAAGACTACTTTTTGAACTTGGTATGGACATTACGAGTTCACCGTGGTACCTTTTGGTTTGACCAATGCACCTACAGGTTTTATGAACCTCATGAATAGTGTTTTCAGAGACTATTTGGATGACTTTATTTTTACTTTCATTGATGACATCCTAGTTTATTCAAAGTCTATTAAAGAGCATGATAGGCACTTGAGGATAGTTTTATAGTGGCTAAGAGAAAAGAAACTCTTTGGGAAGCTATCCAAATTCTCATTTTATCAAGATAGGGTGCACTATCTAGGCCATATTATTTTAGCTGAAGGAGGCTTTGTAGACCCTGAAAATATCAAGGCGATCATGGAATGGACAATGCCTCAAAATGTGTCATAATTTCATAGCTGCATGGGCCTCACAAGATACTACAAAAAAAATTTGCAAGGTTTCTTCCAAATTGAAACTCCAACACATCACTCCAAAGAAAGGGAACGCGATTTGAATGGAGTGATAATTGTGAACAGACATTCCAACTCTTGAAGGAGAGGCTCATGACAGCACTAGTACTGACCATCCCTGATCCTAATGGAAGATTCACAGTAATCATTGATGCTTTAGGTGAGGGATTGGGAGCAATACTAATGCAAGATGGACAAGTGGTAGCATATGAATCAAGAAATCTTAAATAGCATGAGGTGAAATACACACTGCATGATTTAGAGTTGGTCGCAATGGTTCATTCCTTGTAGATGTGGAGGCATTACCTCTTAGGGAAGCCATTTGAGCTCAAGACATACCACTTTGGATTGACATGCATATTTACTTAACCAAACCTTAATGCACAACAAAAAAGGTGGTTGGAATTCCTTAGTGAGTATGACTTCAGAATTGAGTATATAAAGGGAAAAGAGAACATAGTGGTTGATGCTCTTAGTAGACAAAGACATCTGGTAGCCATGATCTCAATGAGGTCTTATTTGACATAGAAAGTGATACAATATTTTCAATGGGATGAGCACTACAAAATAGTGAAGAGCACCCTAGAAAAGAATCCATCAGATCATCAGTTCAATGGGTATGAGATCAAACCTGATGGCATTTTGAGATACCAAAGAAGATTGTACATTCCAGACTCTAGAGAGCAAGAAAGTTGGTTCTAGAAGAGGTTCATAATGCACCTTATTCAAGACACTCCAGAGTATCCAAGATGATCGTAGAATTGAAAACTCTATACTTTTGGCCTAAACTCAAGAAGGATGTAGTGTAGTATGTAGCTAGATGCTTAGAGTGCTAGCAAATCAAGGTTGAGCATGCACATCTAGCAAGGCTATTGTATCCTCATGACATACCTTAGTATAAATGGCAAGTGATCAGTATGGACTTCATATAGGGGTTACCTTTGAGTAAGAATCGATATGATGTTATCTTGGTTGTGATTGATAAGTTGACCAAGGTGGCGCACTTCATTCCAAGAAACCTTAAGAATGGATCATTGACCCTGGCCAATAAATTTGTCTAGGAGATCTTTCTCTTTCATGGAGTGCTAGAAACTATCATTTTTGATAGAGACATTCAAATGACCTCAAGATTTTGGATGACCCTAAATATCGCATTAGGAACCAATTTGAATTTCAACTTGGCTTATCATCCACAGACTAATGAGCAGACAAAGAGGGTGAATCAAGTAGTCGAAGAACTCCTCCAAATATACTGCATGGACCAACAGTATAAGTGGGAAGAATACTTACCATTGGTAGAGTTTTCTTACAATAACTCTTATTAGACATCTCTAAGTATGGCACCATTCGAATCTCTTTACAGGCAGAAGTGTCGAACACCCATCAGTTGGGATAGATTGGAAGAAATTATCATAGTAGGACCTGAAATTCTTAAGGAGATGGAAGAACAAATGAGAGTCATTAAGAGAAGACTCAAGCAATCGGAAGACCAACAGAAAAGTTATGCTGACAAGAATAGAACTCTTAGATAGTTTGCGGCAAGGGATAAATTTTTCTTAAGATTCAAGCCTCATAAAATTTATATTTCCATTGGAAATTCTTCCAAGTTGCCCTGACATATGTGGGTCTATTTAAAGTCTTGCAAGTGATAAACCTAGTTGCTTATAGACTTTCTCTACCACCTACTCTAGCTCGACTTCATAATGTGTTTCATGTTTCTTTACTTAATCCATATCATCCTAATGTAGCTCATGTGTTTGATTGGCCATCCTTGCAGGTACACGACCCAAAAGTGGTGCTAGTGGAGCACATTAGAATCCTAGATAGAAGTAGTGTTAAGTTGCGGAGCAGAGACATTACTCAGTTTAAGGTCCAATGGGACCAGTATTCAGAAGGCAATGCTACTTGGGAGGATGCGGAAGAAATAGAATGATCCTTCCCAAATTTTCTTTCTTAGAAAGAGACTTCGATAATTTTGTTTGAAAATTTTGGATTGAATATTATAATTTTTTGGCTTGGAATAGTATGATGTGATGTTGAAATAGACATATATGCATAAATTTTGATTAAATAGACATCAGAACAACGTCTCTTCCAAGAGGGGAAGGATGTCATAACCCAATTTTTATTGCATTTAAATTATAATATGATAAATTTAATTATTGAGGGAATTCAATATGTTGAATGATATTTTTGATATTTTTGAAAAGTTTGAAAGAAGTTGACCATCATTTGACTATGTGATCTTTTGAACTATCTTATACTTAATCATGATTGAATGTTATTGATGAACTGTGTCATTGCAAGTGTGTGAAATTGTAGGATAATAGGTTGAAGGATGAAAACATAGTTGAAATAAGATCATTTAGCTAGATCAAATGGTAAGCTCGATGGAATCTAAGTGCACACACCACAAACGACATGATAGTTGCATTTGAAAATGCATAGAGAAGGTCATAATGACTTGATTCAATGATTGAAAAATTATACTTGTGGATGATATACATGTGATTTATTATTTGATTTTGTCTATTTTGATCTTGTATCTTCAAAAATTTGAAAATAAAATGATAGCATGATTAATATATATATATATATATATAAAATAAAAAGGAATGCTTGAAGGATAAGAAAACTACTTTTGGAAAAAAATTATTTGAATAATGTAAAAGTATATTCCTTGCTTGAAAATGATTGATTACTATACCTCTATAAGAGTAAAATAGATATCAATATATATATATATATATTTATATTTATATATGTGTGCATATAAACACATATCTATGTATATATATATATGTATGTATGTATATGTATGCATATATATATTTATATACATGAATACATATTTCTTAAAACAATTGAATATGGAATCAAAAACTATCACAATCATATTGATTGAATTAAGATAATATCATGAGGAAGATCTTAAGAATTTGTAGCATGCATTCGAATTAAGGAAAGATATTCAAATTTATGTATGGGACAGCTAAAATTAATGGTGATTAGGAATGAAACGGTACCCTCAATAGTGCGAATAGGTAAGAGAAGAATGGATACCATATTGGGAATAGCATGATTTTCTCTGGCAATGATTGAAGGAGACGGTCTATGGTGACAAAAGAAGAGGAGAAAAATTAGGAAAAAAGATTGAAATAGCTAGGAAAAGAGAAAAAAAAAACAAAGGGAAAAATCTCACGACTCTGAGGTAACTCGATTGCATGTGAAATGTGCTTGAATTCATTATAGAATGCCTTATCGAATTGTATTTTTTCTATTACCCATTGTTTTGATATATTTCAATGGTGAAAATCCATAGATAGGCAATGCTATGTAAATCCATTTGATGCTTGGGAGACATCAAAGTAATGATAGTGACCTTTGTTGTTGTGTGGGCCGAATTGGCCTCTCTTTATATGTATTTATATTCAGTTGTATAGCCCAACATGGTTTTGTCCTGTGTGTTGTGAATCTTAGTTCTTCTGTATCGATGTATTATTTGCATGAAATATGCTTTGTCATTTTCATCAAAAATTGTTTGAATTTCGATGGTCAAGGTTTCAATATTATATGGTTCTTATATTTGTTGCCTTCTCTTAAGAGAAGTGGCAACTCCCTACTGTTAAAATTTTTATTATCTTGCTCTTTGTGATGGTATGGCTGAATGGCCATACTATTCCAAACGAGAGCAATATCCTTAATATTGTTCATAAAACGATGGGGTGGTTGTCACTTGTGTATAAATCATGTCACCCCATTCATAGTGAATGACAGAAAAAATGTTTGTGTTGATCATCTTTCAAGATGAATCTTGATCCTTAGGATTGGATTTTAGATTTGCTATTAAAAATGAGCATTTCGTCATTCAACAGAATGACCCCCATCTCCTTGCATAAATGTGATGCTTGTATTGGAATGTTATACTAGTCCATTTGCATGCATAAATAGTCACTGGACGATTACTATGAATTGTTTTGATTTAACTGACTATTGAATATTGTAAGTCGATAAATGGCATTCCTTCTAGGATCGACCAAAGATAATGTTTGTGGGGAAATCAAATAGTCATATGACTATTAGTCATTCTTAGAATGACTGTAGCTTGAATCTAAACTAATATCAGTCACCATTAGAAAACTTGGGTCTCTTCTAACCGAAAACAATGATATAATTGTGAATGGTGATCCTAGACCTACACAAACACAAAGAACAAACACACAATTAGTCCAATATGCAAGTTAGAAACAACATTCTCCATGGAATTCATTTGAGATATCAAGAACAAGAAATAAATGGACAACATGAATAAAACTAGCTAATCTTGCTCAAAATAAACAAACTCTCAATCCCATGGGGGAATTGGTGTCATTTTGATGTGGAAAATGGCCCTTTCCCAATCCCTTGCAAGCTTGATGATGATTGATGAAGATCATTGATGAAATTTGCAATAACCTATCTATAAAACTATAAAACTTGATGAACAATGGATGAGCAAATTCAAAATCTCAAGATAATGACTTTGCATAAGTTGTGGATCCAAAATCCAAATGAGAGCCTCTTATTTATAGATGAAAATGATGGAGGATGAGGCTAAATGGATGAATGTGGTACAAAAGACCAACCAATAGCATAAAGCCACTTGTCAACATGTGAATGGACAAAGATGGAGCACATTTTGGTCATTGTGCAATTAAATGCAATTAGGTGGAATTTCAAAATTGATGAAATGACAAGTTGGAGGGAGAAGAAAATGAAGTTAATGCCACTTGGCTCAAGGAAAAGGACATGTAAGAAACTTAAATGCCTTGTTGGATGTACAAACCCTTTTGGAGGGATTTTTCAAACTTGGAGAATATTCCCATTCTGATGCCTTTTTTAAAGTAATTAGAGATTTAATAAATCGATTAAAATGATTTTCATAAGAAAGTTGCAAAAGCTAGAGGATTTGAGTGATTAAGATTAGCATTAATCAAGATTTGATTAATTAAGAGGGAGATTAGCTAATTTGACAATTTTGACTTAGACTTTTGGATTAATTTAAATCAAAATGAGAGGAAAATGATTAATAGACTTAATTAAATAAGGTTTGAATTATTTAATTAAAAGGGGTGATGTTACATTAAATCAAATAAAGATTAATTTATTTAATTTAAAGGAGATGGCATTAGAGATTAATTAAATAAAGTGAATTATTTAATTAAAAGAAGGACTATAAGATTAATTAAATAAAATGATTTATTTAATTAATAGGAGATGATGACTTAATTAGATAGAATTGATTTATGTAATTAAGAGATGAAATGTGATGAATTTAATCAAATAAAGGTTATTTAATTAAACAATTAGTAAAGGAGATGATTCAGGACAAACTGGTGTTAGTAAAATCAGGATCAGGTGTATAAGATCAATTGGTATATTTTTTGTGTCTACATTTTCCCCTCTTTGAAGCAATGTACCCACTACATTGGTTCAAAGAATGACCTTTCTGAGATCAAAATTCAAAAAAAATCATTTTTTTCAAATGCCCCACTGTTGGCATAGCAACAAATTATGTTGGTATACTACCCCCTCGAGAGATTAGACGAAAATTTGGATTTTTGGGTGATCTAACAGAAAAAAGAGGACAAGGTGCCCGACAGGTCCAGAAAGGGTTGAGGATACCAAAAACATGCCAAAACACAAAAAATGATGCAAAATGCCCCCTCGGTTGGGTGAAAATGAGATAGGGGGTCCAAAACCCTAGTTGGACAGCTAAATAGGGTCAAAAAACTCTAACTTTCAAGATTAAATAGGCCTTGAGGGGCCACTTCCAATTCATTTGTACATTCAGCCTTTAGAGATTTAGCACTTTTGAGCTCTAACCACTGTTTGAGATGGTGTAATGTGTGCTTCCATGACCCATTTTGGAGTGAGTGCAAGTGTACGAGCGACTCCCAAGTGCAGGACCACCAGTATGTGACCCTTACCTGACTTGTCTTTTCATTTTTCATGTGCATTAATTACAGTTAAAGGTCAAACTCAGTCAAGCGGCGTTGTTTGGCGCCATTGAAAGTGTTAAATTGGCATCATGTGGCCTTAAAGTGCACCGCTATTAAGTCTTATGTCACGGTGGTCTAGTTTAGAGATTAGGGTTTAGCTTTAAAAGTCTGTCGCATATGCAAAAATCACCGTAGTGGTGAAATTAGGAATTTAGGTTTAGCGGTCAAAATGGATCATGGTCAAAGTGCATCGTGGCGACAAAGTTTGGAACTTTTAGGTCTCCAATGATGTAGTTGAGAATTTTCAAACAACGACACCTTTGCAAATAGTGACACATTGGCCATTTTGGTCGCGAAAACTTCAAACAAGATCCTAATTTTTTACAAAACTTGATGTTGTGACTTTACTGGTGTAGGAGGACACAGAGTTGGTACACTCACGAGAGCACAGGTCTTCGATTTTGAGGAGATTGACACAAAATCTTGGTTTGTATAAGTTGCTCCAAGAGCAACTAGGAGCGATAGGACTTTGGTATGTTTCATATGCCCCAGCCATCAAGACACACATGGGGATGATGACAGCATTAGCAGAGCAATGGCATAGTGAGACATCCTTGTTTCACTTCCCTACAGGCAAGGCGAGAGTGACCCTAGAGGATGTGTGGCGCATTCTTTGTTTGTCGATTCACAAAGAGCAGGTGATCTATGATGTGGACGCTGGGACAGATGCTTGTTATGAGTTCATAGACCTTGATGAGATCATTTTTGTTGAGGGATAGATCGAATGAGAGTGGTACACGACTTCAATGTTGCCATTTAGATTGATTGTGGCTGCCATCATCTCAGGACTTGTGGCACCAAATTGATGCGGTCAATATTTCAGTTTGGGATGGGATTTTTTCTGGGAGTGGATTCTCTACCAAAGAGAGTGCTTTGCGTGGGGGCCAGTGATGTTGGCCTCCCTCTACGATGACTTGCATGAGTTTGCATATTGCGATAGCAGGGCTATCGGAGTGGGAGTCACTTTATTACACATCTAGACCTAGGAGCACATTGCAATGCTCCACCCATGAGTTACACCAGTCGACATGGAGCCAGATGACCCAGCAGTATGGTGGTATAGGGATGGATTGACATTTACGCATATAGGAGTAGTTAGTATCCCTTGCTAGAGGAGGGTGATAGACAAGATGGTAGTCTTTACCTGGAGGTCTTGGCTCAATATGACCGCTTGGTATGATGATGTTCAGCAGCTCTTTTTTGTGAGGCAAGAATGACTTCTATAGGGCAGGGAGCATACCATAACAGAGCACTACCTACCAGATCAGGTGGTTAGACAATTCGGGGATGCACAGGATAGGCCTGATGACCAGTACATGGAAATATTTATGTGTACTATGAGGGAGACCACATGGGGTCACACAATCCCTCTGGATGAGGTAGTCAATTCCTTTAGGAAGTTGGTGGTTAGGCCATGGCCATATGATCAGGGGCTAGCAGACCCAGGGACTACATAGGCATATTGAGATTGGTTTCATCCACCAATCAAATTGACTATTCCTAGTGCATTATTACCACAAAGGATACCCAAAGGTCGATTAGCAGGGCAAGGGTGGGGGCGAGGAGGCAAAGGAGATGGGGATAGAGACAAATATGGTGGCGAAGGTAGAGGAGGAGGTGGACCACCTCCTGACCAACGAGGATAGAGAGATTAGGGTCATAGAGAATAGTAGAGAGATGGTGGCAGGTAGCCTTCGAGAGATGGGGATAGGCAGAGAGATACATTGAGGGACCATGAGCAGTAGCCACCTCCACCACCACCACCTTAGCCAAACCAGAGAGATGCTCTCATTTAGTAGTTGAAGGCATAGGTTGCCACATTGATGGCCAAGCAATATCAGGATAGATCTAAGTTGGATCAGGCCATCCAATAGATATAGGTTGTCGAGCTTCAGTTGGCACAAGAGACTAGGAGACGCCAGCAACTTGAGAGCACACAGGGTAGGACAGTCCCGGCACGCATGTATCGGGACGCAGTTAGAGAGGCACAATACTATAGAGTAAATTATCATTAGGAATTTCCTCAAGCAGCCTGGGCACCATACTTCTCAGAGTAGACAGGGCAAAGGTAGAATTTGTTAGGTGAGGGGAGCAGCCATCAATTCTAGCTTCATTTTTTTTATCAAATACAACATTCTTTTTGTGATTCACGGGCTCTATTTTTTTGATAGCCCCATGGGTGATTGTATATATGGATTGATACACACATTTGATCTTGATTCTTTGTACCATGACAGTTACTTTAATAATGATATATGATATGATATGGCTGATTTGAGATGTGATGTGTTCTATTCTATTTATGTATGGATGGATGGATGTGTTTACTTTTCTATATGCAATGTTCTACATGTGATGTGATGATATGACCTTATTTTATGATGCAATGCAGTGTATGATTCTATTCTATGTGATGCAATACAATGTATGTGTTTATGTGATGTTATGATGTGATGTAGTAATTATACAAATGCTATGGATGTATTTATTTTTTAGTATCTTTTCTATGCACTTTTATGATGATGTATGGATGGTGTAAATGTTATGATATGCAAATGATTTAAAATGCTTAGACTAAAAAATCTATATTATGCACCTAATGGATGATGATGATAAAATGTATGGGATGTAATGACATACTCATTTTCTTTTCCAGTACTTTTTCCAATATGTATGGATGACACGATGATGCATGTAATATGATGTGATGATGTTTTTATTATGATACCTATGTGATGATTCAATGATATTATGATGTTTATATGACGATGTGAATGGATAATATGATGATGCTTATTTTATAATGCTTTTATTTTTATGTAATGGATGCAAATGTGATTATGCAATGGGTGTTTTGATGATGCATATGATATGATTTAATAATGTCTATGTGATGATACTTTTATGTTTATGCAATAAATGCAAATTCATGGTTTATGAGATGCTTAGAATAACCAATCTATATTACACAATGATGAAATGCCATGCATGCGAGATGATTAATGTTTCCTATGTGATATGATATGATATGATAAGCATTATGCTAGCGATTTGTGGATGCAAGATGGATGCATTGGTGATGTTTTTGATTAACTGCCATGGTACCATGTTAGCATGGAAAGGAAACAGAATAAATAAGAGAATCCAAAAAGTCAACTTCTATTAGAGATGATGATGATGATGATGATGATTTTCTTACCAGGAATTAGGATTTTAAAAGGGCCATTTACCTTATGTTTGATAATACACATAGACACGATGCATCAAGGTATAGAGAACCAGGATGATGTTGCACCTAGTGTGATGGAATTTGACTCAACAATCAGATAGGAGTACTCATATTCACACCTGACATACAGAACTTTATCTAAAAATGCAGTTAAAATATTCCAAACATCTCATACCAAAACATGGAAAGGAAAGCCTTCCTATGTGGTCAACAACACACCTAAAACACCCTCCCTACACCTGAACAAAGCACGCATGACCAAGGTTATATTACAAGAATATCCAACAAGCACAACAAATAAAAGATAATGATCATTGCCCCATTTCTTTCTCTCTAAATCCCTTTGTTTGTACATCATTGAGAGGTCATCAAAATGGGCGCAAATGAGATAAGTCAAAAAGACCAAGATAAAGAAAACAAACAAACTAATGCTCTTCATACCGCTAGCCAAGACTAAACTATGGTGATGCCTAATGTTGATGTCCATTGTAGGTAGGATGCATCCTAGGACATGGTGTTATCAGATGATGAGATTTGATTGGATGATAGGCTATTAATACCAAGAGTTGACTAACTTGATTATTTACTGACCTAGACTTGAGACCTTGATGCTTTAGTTTTCACTTTTAACTTGCTATACTTGTTTCCAACAATTTCACCAAAGATTGAGGGTGATGATGATTTATTATGAGTGATGTTTATTTTGGGTGAAAGTGAGATGGGAATGGATGGATTTTTTTAAATATTTGGATGTTTTTGATGTTTTGAGGCTATTTTTGGTCTTTTTGAGATTTTACAAATGTTTTGATTTTAAATTTTTCCAATTTTTTGGGGTTTTCTAAGATTTTGACCAAGATACTAACCTAAAGACCTATCTTAGGGGCCTCGGGGGCTAATCAACATGTTATCCTTGCCTACATTATACACATAGAGACCACGTAGTTTGAATGACACAAACTTGATTATTGATGAGATATGAACAAATGGATTGCTAGTTTATTATGGCGGACTCCTAAAAGACTAACCTGTGTCTCAGGGGATGATCAAAGATCAACCTTGCCTACATTTAGAGCTCAGAGACCCGTAGTTTGATAAGACGACTCTATTTTTAAAATTTTGACTAACTTTTTGACCTGTTTTGGGATTTTGAATGTTTTGAATGTTTTTGGATTTTTTGATTTTCCGAATGTTTTTGGATTTTTTTATTTTATGAATTTTTTTGAATTTTTTTATTTTATGAATGTTTTGGATTTTCTAATTTTATGAATGTTTTTGGATTTTTTGATTTAAGGAAGACTTCAAGAATATACACAAATTTGATCTGATGAGAACATGCCCCCAGCGTGATGCAATAGACTACTTTGATAAAGGCAGGACAAAAACCTTGAGAATGGGTAGTAGTACTAGGGATCATGATACAAACACAAGACCAAGCTATGATGTGGACGTGGATGGGTGATGGATGGAGATAGATGGATGATGGAAGTGTGATGGATGGATGATGTAGAATGGGCCATGGGGATCCTAGTGGATGGAAAGTGCTTATTTACACAAGGCACCTATTTGCTAGGTTTTCACTAGAGGATGATTTTTCTCTTTACTATTTTTAATCCTTTTTCTGATTTTTTTGGATTTTTATGTTTTTTCAACAAAAAAAATTGTCACCAAAATGCCTATTTTCCAGGTTTTCATCAAGATAACCATTTTTTCAGGATATTTTCTCATCTTTTTTGTATTTTTTGGTTTTACACCCTGCAAGATTAGGAATAAAACTTTTTGAGATGAGATTTATTCATGGGCTCCTACAGAGGTTCCCCTTCAGGTGTTGATAGTTGATATGCCCCTGACTTGTAGCGTGTTGTGATGATGAAGGGTCCCAACCAATTAGGTTCAAACTTACCCTTGTTATCCTGATTTGGGACATTCTTCTGATTCTCCTTTAGCACCAGCTCTCCAACTTGGAAGACTCAACTCCTAATCCTCTTGTTATAGCTCCATTTGAGTTGGTTTTGGTAGACTTGTAAATGATTTAAGGCATCCATACGCCGCTCATCTAGTAGTTCCAGCTCATTCAGTCATGATATCTGGTATTCTTCATTTGTGATGAGGTTCTGCAACGATATTCTAAGTGACGGGATTTTGATCTCAATAGGGAGAATGGCTTCTGATTTGTACACCAAGGAGAAAGGGGTAGCACCTGTTGGTGTGCAGATGCTTGTTCGGTAGGCCCATAGGACAGTATTTAATTAGAGTTTCCAATCACGACCAGCATCATTAACTATTTTCTTGATGTTTTTTCAAGATGGTTTTATTGGTAGCTTCTACTTGGTTGTTTCCTTGGGGGTAGTATGGGGTTGAAAAGTGATGTTGGATATTAAACTTGTAGCATAGTTCGTGAACATCCTAATTCTTGAAAGGTGTCCCATTATTTGAGATAATGGCTTGAGGGACACCGTAGTGGCAAATTAGGTAGTTCAGGATGAACTTTGATATCTTCTTTCTAGTGATATAGGTCATTGGAATGGCTTCAACTCACTTTGTGAAGTATTTAGTGGTAGTAATGATGAGCTTATGTCCACTAGATGAGGTGGGGGTAATTTTTCCAACAAGATCAAGCCCCCATTGTGAAAAGGGCCAAGGTGTAACTATTGTGTGGAGCTCCTGAGTTGGTGCATGGATGAGATCCCCATGTTGTTGACATTGTAAACACATTTTGACATAATCGTGAGCTTCCCTTTCCATGGTAGGCCAATAGTACCCAGTCCTCAGCAATTTTTTAGCCAAGGTCATACCACTCGAATGTGAACCACAAATGTCATTGTGTACCTCGATTAAAGCAATCAAAGCTTCCTCAGCATCTAGGCAACATAAAAGGGTCCCTTCAATGCTTCTACAATATAGGGTATCTCCTAGGATGACAAAACGGAATGACTTTTTGACAAAGGCTCTTTTGAGGTTTGGGCTTATATCTACGAGGAGGACTCCTATTCTCAAGTAGGTGTATATATCATGATACCAGGGATCATCGAGACCAATGATTTTGCACACAAATTTAGAATTGGTACCTCAAATTCTGGTATGAGAAGTTTCTCTAGGAGGAATTCTTGCTTTGGGATGTTGTGCATGATCTCTAGGAGTGATCTGATTGTAGCCATTGTATCTGCCACTTTGTTATTGATCTCGGTAGGTACTCAAATGTGATATCAATGAAGAAATCCTTAAGGCTTTCCACTAGTTTCTTGTAGGGATTCAACTTATCATCCTTTGTTTGATACTCATCATTTACCCAGTTGATTATGAGCTATGAGTCTCCATAGACCTTGAGTGCCATGATATGCCACTGCACTACAATTCTAAGCCCTATGGCAAGAGCCTCATATTATGTGATGTCATTTGTTCATGGGAATGACAACTTGTATTATTTTGGTATATAGTCCCCTTGTGGAGTGATAAAGAAGATCCCTGCTCCTAACCCATGTTGTGTGTAGGATCCGTCAAAGTACATTTTCCAGTGATTTTCTATACTTATGTTGAAGATTGATTCATCAGGGAATTCTGATATAAGTGGATTCTCTAAGTATATTAGTGCCTCTACCAGTTGGTCTTCAATTGCTTGTCCTTTGATGGCCTTGCATTCCACATACTCAGTGTCATGCTCTATCAGAATCATAACCCACTTAGTTGTCTTCCCTATAAGTATTGCTTTGGAAAGAAGGTACTTGAGCAGGTCTATCTTTGCAATGAGCTTTATTTGATTTTCTAGCATATAATGTCTAAATTTTTGTGTTGCAAACAGAACTGCTAGGCAAGCTTTCTCGATGGATGTGTAGTTCAGCTTGTGTCCCACCATAGTTCTGTTGATATAGTAGATAGATCTCTCTTTCCCTTTTTCATCATGTTGTGCTAGGAGAGCGCCAAGAGCTGTTGTTGTTGGTGATATGTATAAGATCAAGGGTTTGCTTGAAATTGGCAGCATGAGGACTAGCGGCATGAGTAAGTACTCCTTGATCTTTTTGAAGGCCTGATCACACTTCTCATTGTAAGAACTTATGAAAAGCAACAATAGGATCAAGAGACTAAATATAGCACAAAAGAGAAGACAAGATGAGAGAATTTGAAGATTGTATTCTCAATATGCATGAAGATAGACAATGAAGATGATAATTACAAGCATGTACAAGGCTCGCGTATAAAGGCAACCTAGGACACAATGAAGGGCAATGAATGAGACAAGTGTACCAATCATGTGCAGGGTAGGTAGAAAGAAATATTAGATAGTTCCATGAAAGGTGGATCACCCACCTAAAGTGGAATTATCATGCCATGAAAGGTGGAGATAAAAAGGTGATAACTAGATCACACCACAAAGAGTGGAATTTCTCCTACACACACTTCCCTAAGTTTCCAACTCATAACTCTCAATGTATGCACAAACCTAGATGTAAGATGCAAATAACTAGGTGTCACAAGTGCAACCTATAATGATATCCATTCCCTAAGTAAGCTTAAGTAAAGTGTAATAAGTAAAATACTTATTTACACCAACATCCCCCCTTAAGTGCAACTTGGGGAATGAAGACTCAAGCTAACCATTCAAGATAAGATGCAAGATGGGTCCCGGAAACTAAGCCATGTTAGGTACCCATGTACAAATGCAATGTAATCTCTCACAAGCGGAGTAAAGATAGAAAAACCCAGTGGGAAAAAACTACCCCCCAAAAGAGAGATGAAATCAAAAGCTTATGAACATGGCATGAAAAAGACAAAACCTCATGTGAGGAAAAATTCCCCCCCATACAAGAGAAGAAGAGACACAAGGTATCCCCCCCTCAATGTACAATGATCACCCATGGAAGATGCTCGAGAAGGAATGAAGAAGCTGCTCCAAAATCGTCAAAAAACGTTCCTCCCCTTAGGAAGAAGCAATACCAAAGGTGCAGGAATGAAGTCTCCCCAATCCACAAGTGAAGAAGGAAGAACCCTCAAAATGTAAGGAGTCTTTGAAAGCTGCTCAAACTTCCCTATGTTGATGTTGAAAGATGCCTTTCCCAAACCATGTGAAGCTGCAATGGCAAGTGCATTGGTCGCAGTGTAGTCACTTCCTGGAACCTGTGAGAAACCCTTTGCAACAACACTCTCATCCGCTAAAAAAGACAACTCAAGATCTAGTAAGGATGAAGGTAGAACATACTCCAAAGATGCAAGTGTCTCCTTAGAAGAGAAAGTGGCATCCTCCAACTATTGTACATATGCATCCACAATCACATCAACCTCAAAGGACTGATCATGTAGAGGAGGGTCAAAGTGTTCCCTCACAACAACTGAAGAAGAATCACCTTCATCAAAGAGAAGATGTAAGTAATCAAATGTGTCTCCCAAATCTGCAATGTAGGATTCCACAAACAAGCTGCCAATGTTTGTCAAGTAGTCATCCCATGAAACTGTTGTTGGAAGACAAGGTATGCACTATTGCACTGAATCACAAGGAACTGAAACTGTCAAAACACAAGTATCATTAGGTACATCAGTCAATGTAGGAGATGGAATATCAACAGTAGGCTCAAGAACCTCAGGAGTAGTGAGCACTCCAAGATTCAAGTAACCATACTCAATCTCCTCAAGTGTGTCCATACTAGGGTGAACTGAATCATCAATAGGAGCAAAATAGGAGAAGGTGTAGAACTAAGAATGATTATCAACCTCCCCAACTGCAACAAGAGCCTTGCTATGCAAATCCTAAACAATGACAGAATCTGGTGTGAACTCTACACTCTTTCCTATACCACTATGTGTAATCTGATAGATGGAAAGGATGTTCCTTAACAAAGTAGGCACACATAGAACATCATTAAATGCTCCACCTTCAATGTCAATAGACCCCTTCCCACAAACTGCTAAAGAAGTGTTGTTGGCCATCAAAATGGGTGGTGATGAACAAGAGTCAAATGAAGAGAACATATTCTTGGAAGAAGTCAGATGGTGTGAAGCTCCTGAATCAAGGATCCACCTATCTGAATTGGAATCTACAACTACAATAAATGCTTGCCCCTTATGTGTCTCATGTTGAGATGATGTAGAAGGAGATGAGCTTGATGTTGTTTCCATGAGAGTTGTGCCTTTTCCCTTAGAAGTAGAAGTTGAAGGATATGAGTCCTTCTCCTGATATGCAGCTGGAAAGTTGATGTTTTTCTTCTTAAGGATGTATTTCAACTCATCAATTTGCTTAACATGACAACGATGCTCTTCATGACCAAACTTTTTGCAATATGCACATGTTGGTTGCTCCCTCTTTCTTGAATAGTTGTACTTATTTGAAGAAGATGAAGTTTAGCTTTGTTATGGAGGAGTGGATTGTTGGTTCTCTCCTTGTGGTTTTGGTGAAGATTGATTTTGGCCTTTCCCTTTTCCTTGCTTGTTGTTTCCATGATTGACCACCAATGCTTTTGAAGTTGAAGACTTGAGAATTCCTATTTTCATCAACTTATTTTTCTCAAGAATCAAAAGATATGTGAGAGCCTCAAAAGATGGTGATGTGAAGTTGCTTATTGTCAATCTTTGAGTCTGAAAACTTAAAACAAAGGCTGCATACTCAGGTGGAAGTTTGTCCAACAAGTTGAAGACCAATTGATCATCCTCTTTTTCAATACCACAATCTTTTAATTGTGCTCTTAGCTCATTTTCCTTAGTGACATAATCCTAAATGGCATCAAAATCTTTGGGATCAAGGCTTAGGAGATCATGTTCAAACTTGTACCCCTTAACCTTATCAACCTTTCCATACAAAGCAGCAAGCTTATCCCAGGCTTCCTTGGCTGTAGTACATTTATCAACATGGAAAATGAGATCATCTGAAATGAACTTTCTTAGTGTACCCAATGCCATAGAAGTTTTAGTGAGCCAATCCATATATGTAATTGGATCTGCCTTAGGATTTGAAGGTGCAGCTATGGTTCCATCAATGTAGTAAATTAAACCTTTTTCCATTAGTTTACTCCATGCACATACTTTCCATGTAGCATAATTATGTGCAGTTAAGAGTGGAACTTTAGATGAACCCATGATGGAATGCAAGAGCACAAGAGAGAAAATAGGCACAATCACACAAGAGACACCCCCCCCCCCACAAATTCACTCAATCAAAGTACCCCCCCAAAAAAAAGATGATTTTGGCACTTTATAATGCAATGCATGTAAAATAGGCCACTTGCAACTTGGCTAAGTGGACTTATGATTTCTGATTTACAACTTGCCACAATTAGGTTGAGAATAGACTAGAACAATGATGCAAAGACCTAAAATTCAGATCTATGCAATACAAGTGCCAAATAGGCCAAAAATACCATATGCTGAAAGTACAAAATCCACTCAAGATCGCTTCAAACTGATTGCAGATTCAAGTAGACAAAAAATCATGAACTTTCAAAAAAATTAGCACCTGAAAAGGAGTTCGTATGTGCCTGAACGAAGCCTTGGAAGTTGCAGAAATGAGGATTGGACAAGTACAGTGTTGAAAAACTCAAAATTCTGGAAAATATGCTAACCAAAATCAGAAACCGAGCACACAACTGTGAAGTACATGAAAAATTAGCCCAAATAAAAAAAAAATTGCTCAGAAAAAGAGCTAAAATGAGCAAGATATGGGCCTGTGAAGTTAAGCTACAAAATTGAAAACTCCATTGGTGAGGGGGGAAAAAAGAAATTAGAACGTTGACGCAGTGCTGACGTCAGCAATACAGTGATGTAAATTTGACGGTCATTTGGCCGTCGTGCATCTGCATTAACCTAAAATTGACGGTTGGATGCCCATCACCATCATCATTCGTCGGAATATTCTCTGAAGTACCGAAATCTTGGATTGACGCTGCTTTTATTAAACGGTCGATGGAAATTTTATGTCACCGGTCGATTCAATTGAAGGTCTATTGGATGAAGACTGGTCGCCGACAGATGTGGTGGGGTCGCGGTGGATGAATGGCGTCCCGCCACGTGGAGCACGGACCAGCCGCATACAATACCTGCACAAGTAGGTACGTCTGCAGTACCCTGCCTGCGCAGGGTACTAATGTATTTTTTTTATTTTTAAAAAAAACAAATACAATTTTGATTTTTTTTATTTATAAAAAATCAAAAAACAAATACATATTTTTATTTTTAATTTTACAGAAAAAATACCACAAACACAAATTTTCAAAAATTAAATGGGGTTTTTCTAAAATTTTCCTAAAATAATTTTCAAAATTTTTCTAACAAATGAATAGATTTTTTGCCAGAAAATATTTTTTTCAAAACTATATAAAAATTTAGAAAATTGAAAAAATACCCAAATTGGCAAATTTTTTCGATCTAGAGCTCCCGGTGTCAGATTTTGACGAAACAAAAGGCTATCTTAACTGAAAATGGCCTTCTGAATCCAAATTTGAGGTCAGATCTGGTCTAGGATGCACCAAAATGTCTGCTCATATTTTCCTCTTGATCACCTTCACACGAACCAAGATCTCCCAACAATGGCTATGCAAAAGATCTCCAACCGCTCTGATACCATGTAAGAACTTATGAAAAGCAACAGGATCAAGAGACTAAACATAACACAAAATAGAGAGACAAGATGAGAGAATATGAAGATTTTATTCTCAATAAGCATGAAGATAGACAATGAAGATGATAATTACAAGCATGTACAAGGCTTGCTTACAAAGGCAAGCTAGGACACAATGAAGGGAAATGAATGAGACAAGTGTCCCAATCGTGTACAGGGTAGGTAGAAAGAAATATTAGATAATTCCATGAAAGGTGGATCACCCACGTAAAGTGGAATTATCATGCCACGAAAGGTGGAGATAAAAAGGTGATAACTAAATCACACCACAAAGAGTGGAATTTCTCCTACACACACTTCCCTAAGTGTCCAACTCATAACTCTCAATGTATGCACAAACCTAGATGTAAGATGCAAATAAATAGGTGTCACAAGTGCAACCTATAATGATATGCATTCCCTAAGTAAGCTTAAGTAAAGTGTAATAAGTAAAATACTTATTTACACCAACACTCATCCCACTTGTATGCCACCCCCTTGTGGAGTATATGAGAGTAAGGGACAACTTTTTCTGCTAGTTGTGTTATGAATCGGCAGATGAACTGAAGTCTTCCTAGTAGGCCTCTTAGCTACTTCAATCTTTTTAGTGCCTCCATTTCAAGGATTTCGTTGACCTTAGCATGATCTATTTTGATTCCTCTCATTGACACAATATACCCAAGGAGCTTTCTTGACTGTACTCCGAAGATACACTTATTTGGATTAATTTTGACTTTGTATTCCTCTAACCTATCAAAGATGGAGCCCAATGTGGCTATGTGATCTCATATTTTCTTTGATTTGGACAGTATATCATCCACATAATCTTCCATAGTTTTATGAATCATATCATGAAAGATTAGTTTCATGGCCCTCTAATAGGTAGCTCATGCATTCTTCAACCTGAATGGCATCATGTTCCAACAATATGTCCCCCATGGTTAATTGAAAGTCATTTTATGTTGGTCTTCTTTAGCTATCATGATCTAGTTGTAACCTGCGAATCCATCCATTAGCGATAGCATCTCATGTCATATCGTCATATCCATAATCATGTCAATGTTTGGGAGAGGAAAGTCATCTTTGGGACATGCCTTGTTCAAATCTCTAAAGTTTGTGTAGATGTGAATGACCCCAACGGGCTTTGAGACAGGTACAATATTGGAGACCCACTCTAGATGATCTATCGGCCGTATGAACCCTACATCTAGGAGCTTCTGTAATTCCATTTTGACCAACAATGCTATCTAAGGATGCATTTTCCTTAGCTTTTTTTCTCACTAGCTTTGCTTCAGGATATATAGCTAGGTGGTGAACTACAACCTCTGGATCAAGCCCAAGTATGTTGGCATAGGTCCATGCAAAGTTTTTCTTTCTTTATTTTAGGAATGCAGCCAAGAGTTCATGTTCTTCTGTGAGAAATGACTTTGCATAGAATGTTATGTGTGGTAGTTCCTTTGTTCCTAGGTGGTTGACTGGATTGCACTTCTCTGCTAGAATTGTTGACTTCTCCCAATGGATTGCACTGAGAGGAATATTGAATCCTTCATCCTTCAGTGCCTCAGAGAGGTTTTCACTATCAAATATGTCCTTTATTTTTACTATTTTTGAGTTAGAGAGTTCCACAGTGTGGTTTTCACTCAAAGACACAGAGATTATTCTCAAATTTTCACTTTTGTGACTGAAGCATTCAATAGTTTCCCCGTAATAAGCCTATGTGTCCAATATGATTTCGAACCCAACCTTGTGATCTCCATATGGTATTTTGTCCCACGGTCCCATGAATTCCAAGAGTGCCTCGTCATTTTGAAAGTGTCAAAATCGGTGGTCCTCGTTGGTTGTAATCGATGAGTTGGTGATATACTAAGTTTATTTCATCGGTTTGATGGTCTAACTCAAAAGACAAGGTACTAATCATGAGTAGGGAGGAATCTTTGAAAAGCATGGGCAAGTTTGTTATGGGATCCTCATCACTACTACACACATCAGTTATGTCAAAGGTAAAGTTATCTATGACTTGACCTATGGATACTGGTAATTGAAGGGCATATGCTGATAGCTAAGGGGGAGTTTTGAACTTTCTAGCCGAGGCACCTTTTCCAAGTATGGTCATCTTTGGAGGGGTACATCCAAGGCCAATATTTCTCATATGCTTCTCTGGAATGAGAGGTAGTAGAAGCCCATTTTCATTTTTTCCAAGTTTCTCATTTTTGTTATAGCCCATACCAAGCATCATTTGTAATCCTTTTCTTCTCTCATCATGGGAAGATCAGGCGCAGACCTTTCATCTTGGTATAGCAAGCTTGATATGTCTTTTTCATCTACTATTTCTCAACTTAGATTCCCCCAACATCTGAATCTAAAAGGGTTTGCTTTAAAGGTTTGGGATTATGTTTCAACTGGTTGGGGTTGCCCATGATTCCTAGGATATTTCGGTAACTCTCCTATGATGAAAGCATTTTTCTTCATTCTATAATCCCCACACACATTGTCTTGGATAATTACCTTGATTTTGGAGATATCAGGAATGGCGGGTCTTTGTCTCAGAAGTGGAGGCCAAGGTAGCTGGGTCTACATACGGAGTTGTGGGGCCTTCATCATTTTTAGAACTTGGGGATTTTATAGTATTTTGCTTCCAGGTTCTTGCAGTAGGAAAAGGGCTTGAGATAACCATAGACAATGACCTCTTGATTTTGATATGGGAATTTAACGCATTGATGGAAAGTTGATATGACTACTTGCAACCCATGGATACACAGACGCCTCAGGAGAATTTTATAAGGTAAATCAAGGTCAAGGACCTAGCATGTGGTTTCCATAATGGTTGGAACTACTTGAATAGGGAGAAGGATAGTGCCTTGAGACAATATTTCCTAATCATTATATGCTCTCATTGTGATGCCCTTACCCTTTTCAATGGAATCCTCTGAGAATCCCAAATTCTTTATTAGTTTGAGGGAATAGATGTTTAGACCTCCACCCCCATCCACCAAGACCCTTTTTACTTTGTTTTTATGAACCAAGACTTCAAGGTGGAGATCGTGATTGTGAGATGGTTGGGTGGGAAAGTCATGATCAAAGAATGTTAGGAGACTAGGGGTAGTGATGTGTCCAACCATAGCTTGGAACTAGTCAGCGTCAAGCTCGGTGAAGATGGTGGATGAAGCCAATGCTTCCTTTAGGATTTTTCTATGTGTGGGTAATATCTTCAACAACTCCATGATGGAGATTTGAGCAGGGGTTCTTTTTATCTGGTCTAGGACATTATATCCATTAAGAATAGATCTCGGATTTAAGGTGGATGCTCTAGGTGGCTGTGATGACCCAGCAATGGTGGCTTTTCTACCGCATGTGGTGACTCCACAATCAGCTTTGACTCCCTTGATATTAATAACGGTGACCATTTCATCTATGGATGCAACAACATGTTTGTACATATGATTCACATTGGCATACTTTGTTTTTCCATGGTTGTTCCCTTTTTTATGATCCGTCATCAGATTCATGTATATTTTTAGGTCTTGATTTCTAGCTGGTTGTTCAACATTTATGACCTTGTCATCAATGAGCTCTTGGATCATATTTTTCAACCTCATGCAACTGGTTGTTGTGTGCCCCTTGATTTTTTGAAATTCATAAAGGTGGTTTTCATTGTACCATGGTCGTTTTACTTGGGGTTCCTGATAGTTCTCATAAGTGGGAATTTTGATGACATTTTTTTTTACCAATTTCTTCATGACCGATTCAATTGGTTCTCCAAGGTTGTGTACTTCCGCTTAGGAGGATATTTGTTCCACAGAGGTGGTCCCCCTTGATTATTTAGGTTGTTGACTTGATTATTGGATGGTTGTTGTGATACCGCGTTGGCTTGAGTGTTGTTTTGATTGTTGCCTTGCGGTTGCTGGTATGGTTGCATGTTTTATTTTGGAGCATTGATGATGACCTTAGCATCCACCACACTATTGTTGGTGACATTCTTGTTTTTTTACCCACATGTGAGGTTTTTCATTGTAGCTGGTGGAGGGCGATTATCTTGATGTTCAAGATATATGGGTGTCCCCCCTTGTGCAATAAGGGCTCATTCGATGTTGAGCACCTTGGGGATCAAATGGTCGTATGTGGTGATACATTGCATCTTAAGATGAAATTCCAAGGTTTTCTTGAGATTGGAAATGATGGTACAAACTTCTTGTTCTTCTAGCATGGCCGATTTGCTCATGTTGGCCTTGGATAGCCATTGTTGTAGGAAGGAATCGAATGATTCCCCATTAGCTTGTTTGAGTGCAGATAGTTCCTCTAGACTAACATCCATGCCAATGTTGAATGCATAGTTCTTTATGAATGCGTTTACGATTTCTTGGAACTTTTTGATGCCAAGAGGAAGGCGAGAGAACCACTCCATAGCAGGACCAGCCAAACTCTGAGGGAATAGCCACATCAGATATTTATCGTCATATGCGACCTCCATGTAATGTACTTGGAATTCCCTGATGTGATCTTCAAGGTTTCCCAAGCCATGATATTTGTCAAATTTAGGGATTTCAAACCCCTTTGGGAATGGTACCATTGCAAGGCTCCTATCGAATGGATAGGGGCACAAGTTGCTTGATGTTTTTGTTGTTTTCCCTCATTGGAGATCGAGCACTTACTGCGAGAGAAACTTGATTTGTGTCATCATTTCATCTTGTGGATTAGGAGGTGGAGTGAATGTGTTTTGAAGTGGTCGAGGTGTTTGAGTGATGGGTGGAGTGTTGGATGTATTGACGAGAGTTTGTTGCAAGCTCTGTTGTGTGATCAAGGCTTGCTGATATGCCTACATTTGTTGTTCCTCCAACAATGCTTGTTGTTGTTCTTGATGTTATCATGCCAACAACACTTTTTTTTGGTCTTTTTGTTTTTGTTGTGCCAACAATGCTTGTTGTTAGTCTTGTCATTGTTGTGCCAACAATGCTTGTTGTTGGGCTAGTAATTCTTGTTGTGCTTGGTATTGTTGCAGGGCTTGTCGATATGCTTGTTGCTGAGTTGCTTGCAGTTGTTCCTAGTATTGATCTTTTGCTTGTGCTTGTTGAGCTTAATATTGAGCTTGATCTCGAGCTTGAGCTTGTTGGGAAATTTGTGCAGCCTAGGCAGCCAGTGCGGCTTGAGTTGCTTGTGTGGATTGAGCTACCTTAGCTGCTTACACAACTTGGGTAGCTTGGGTGGCTTGTTATTGTTGCAACAAATCTTGAGCTTGTGCATGGGCAGCCTGTTGTGCTTGTTGTGCTTGTTGTGTGGCTTGAGTTTCTTGCGCTTGCTGAGCAACTTGTTGTGCAGCTTGTGTTTTTTGTTCTTGTTGATCTTGGAATTGTTGAGGTTCCTTTTGGTAGGCTTGTTGAGCTACTTGCAATGTGATGCTATATTGGTTAGCCACATTTGGTCTTGGTGGTGGTGGTGGTGGTGGTGGCAGATTCAAAATGGTATTTGTTATTGTGATGAGCGGTGTTGTTGTATTGATGGTCGGGATTTGTGTGGTGGATGGTGTGATTGATATGCTTGGTCCTTGAGAGACCACATTTATGGATTGTGTAATGATTGCTTGGGTTGCTCAAATGGTTTCCATCTATTGTTGTGATATTGATGGCAAGATCGGAGGATTCAGTATGATGTTTTGATTTATGATCGGGGGGTTGCTTTGATTCTGTTGATTGAGTGGTGGTAAAGGAGGTAGCCCTAAACCGAGGGGCGGTGTGGATGTTAACGGAAAAGGTGGAAATGGTGGAAAAATGGGTGGTGTGTTCCCTTTAGGAAATGATGATGATGAGGGGTCGAAGATGCCCCATGGTCCAAATAGCCCACCTCCTCCTTGCAAACTCATAGGGAGAGAGGTTTGTGTGTTGAGAGGATATGTCGGTGTTGCGTGAAAAGAGGATAGGTCATTGGGGTCATGAAAGGTGAGTGGAACGTATGGGTGTAGCAGATTTTAAGGAACAGATTGACCCAAGATGGTATTTGCATCCAAATCTTGGTTGTTAACAAGGGGATGTGTTTGAAGTGCCTGAAGCAATGAGCTTCCCTTGTTGACAATTGTTGGAGTTGCAGAAATGGATGATGTGATTTGGGGGATGGTTTGAGCGATGCTTTGAAATGGAGGTGTGGATGAGATTGGAGGCATAATCCCAAGAGGTTTCATGCTCACATCATAGTCAGAAGGGAGTTTATCCCCTTCTTTTTCCAATTCTAGCATGTATTGTGAGGGATTGAGCTTCATCATGGTATTGACAATTTTGTGAGTTTCAGGATTTTGGACCATTTCAATAATTTCATCTTGTGTCATCCCTAAGACATTGTTGGTGACATCTTCCACTTGACCTTCCTCCTAAGAATTTTGTGGAAGTGGAGGAAGATTGAGCATGGGATTGCTAGACCCAATGGGATTGATTTCAAAAGTGGTTTGACTCAAGTCATTAGAATTATATGTTTCTTTGTTCATTTCCATGTTCTTCTTGTGTTGATATCTAGTTTGAACCATAAAATAGGGATCAATTTTCAAGAATGTAAGAGATGAACCTCTAACTCTTTGGATTGATCTAATCTTTAGGGACAAAAAAGAATGTCTAAGATCTCAAGGATCAAAAGGATGGTGATGAGATAATGAAATATGGATGATTGATGAATATTTGGAACTCTTAGGAAACCTTGAGGAGGATGCTAAACTTTAGGACTTTGATTTGATGTTTGATTTGATTTTGGATTTTGATTTTGATTTTGATTTTGGATTGATTTTATTTTGATTGGATTTGTTTGGATAATGAACTCATAAAATCTAAGAGGTTGGATGTTGTCCTGGAGTCAACTTGTCCACAAGATGATAATTTGACTAATTGTGTAAAGAAGGATTCATCTACACACACCTATTCAAACAAGATGATTTTGATTTGATTCAAGGATTTTCCCAAAGTTTAGCATAAAGGATTTTTTCAAGATTTCCAAGAGTTGTTTGTGAGGTGAATTTGATTTTGATGTTTGAAGGAGGGATGAAAGTTTTGATTTTGATCCTAAAGACTTAGAGAGACTTTGTTTACTAGATCAAGGTGTTGAATAACATGCTAATACTTCCTATCTAAGATACTCAAACCTTTGAAAGAGACTTGGATTTTGACAATAGTAAAATGAATACAAATTTGGATTGTTCCTTGATGCATGTTTGTAAAATTTGAAGTTCAATCTTTCTCTGAATTCGTAAAGCATAGAAAAACATTTCTTGCGAGCTTTTTGATTAATACCTTTGGATTTTGGTTTTTGGATTTTGATCTTTTAGGAAATGATTTGGAAGAGCACATGTGTCAGGTTCAATTATTTCTTATCTTTGCTTAATACTTTCTTTTTTACCACAAACACTCTCTTGATTAGGTTTTTCAAACTAAATGTCTAATGTTCTAATTTCTTCTCATCCCACAAAGTCCATTATGTGGAAATCAAGGAAATTAAGGAAAAAGTTCCCTATTTTTGACTTTAGTGAGAGAAAATGGAGATATAAATTCAAATGCTTAGAAGCCTCTAAGGATATAATCCCTAGGGCAAGCAATAACACTTGAATTTTGTCAAAGGTATTTGCTTCCTAAAGGGTTTGAAATTTGATGATCATGTTTGAAAGTTTGTTTTCCAATGTTTAAGATTCAAGCAAAGTGTTTTGATTCCAAGAACATGCACAACCCTATGGATATTGAAGAGGCAATATTTGTTGAATCCCCACTTGGATAAATCCAGTTGTGCTTATTCTTGGCAGATGATTAAAAGCTTGACCACACTGGCTCCCCTCCACGGCACTCACTTCTATGGGTCATCGAAGCTTTAGTACCCATGAAAATCCCATGGAATACTTCTCATCTCTACCAAGAACTGCAAAAATATGGGGCGGCTTCAGAACGACCATTCTTGCACCAGAAAATAGATTAAGGATTTGGGCCTTCTAAACAAAAGGTTCTAGTATAGGCATTCCATTCGTGGGGGATCATCCATACAGCAAGTCTAGACTATTTTTTCTCTTCTTTTCGAAACAATCCTCATGATACTTGAACTTTCCTCAAGTACCCACACTTATATACCAGTTGGAAGTTGCTTGGCTTTAGCTTGTTCCCGGTTGGGTCATTCCCTAGGGTGATTACTTTTTCCCACTAGGCATGCCCTCTAAGGATAAAAAAAAGTGAGCAAGCACATCCGTAGTTTGATCAATCTTTGTTTGTGTGAACAAAGAGAGAACACACGTGATATACTCCACTCGCACTAGCAAGATTTTGTTCAATTTTAAGAATCCAAAATGAAGTGTGGAGGAAATCACTTATACAACTTAATATCACAAAAATCCTTTTGATTCTCAAGATCATCGTGAGGCACGAGAGAAGTGCATACATCTTTTAGATGATATTACTTTGGATAAGAGATTACAAAACATAAAGGAACATGTTCATTTTAAATATTTCAAAGCAAGAATTGGATTCTTTTTAAGCACCAAAAGGAAATGTGAGATTTGTTTGTTCAATTGGTAAGTCCAAAACAAAATTTAGTAAGTTTTCCTAAGGTTCTTTTTTAATCCCTTTATTTTGTTCTTTTCAATCCCAAACAAAAATTATTGAGTCCTAAGATGCATGAAGATCACAAAGTCCTTAGAAAAGGGATTATAATTTCTCCCCAAAGTGTTTAAAAACACTTGATACAATGAAATGATGATGCCATAAAGAATCCTTCATCTTTGTTTCCTCCCTTCACTTTTGATCAAGCCAACCTACAAAAACTGGTTAATACTAGAAAAATAGAGACCAAAAACCAGTTAGGATCCAAAGCAATCAAAATGAAAAAGCACATGTTGAAATTAATTTGAAAAGTGCCTTTACCCAACTCCAGCGGCGCAATCTACAATGGTGGTGCAGTTTGGAGTCAATAGCAATGTATAGCGCCGCTAGGACTAATAGCGGTAGACTATTGAGAAACCAATGAGCACAATTGTGGCGCTATTTTGACCAACAACGAAGTTTGGAGTTTGGATAGCTGGTTGACAAGAAAATGGCAGAGCATCACAGTTTGGAATTCAAATTTTTAGGCAGGAAGAATCCAGCATTGCGGTTGGAGTTTGATAGTGGCACTAAATAGCACCGCTGGACTGATAACAGCGTAGTTTCTCTGTCAGTAGTGATGTTTTCCTGTAGACACAAAAACTTCAAAAAACAACAAAATTTCTCAAAAAAATGTGTTAGATTCTTCATATTGGCCCTCCTTCTAGCACTAAAATGTGAATGGTGATCCTAGACCTACACAAACACAAAGAACAAACACACAATTAGTCCAATATGCAAGTTAGAAACAACATTACCCATGGAATTCATTTGAGATATCAAGAACAAGAAATAAATGGACAACATGAATAAAACTAGCTAATCTTGCTCAAAATAAACAAACTCTCAATCCCATGGGGGAATTGCTGTCATTTTGATGTGGAAAATGGCCCTTTCCCAATCCCTTGCAAGCTTGATGTTGATTGATGAAGATCCTTGATGAAATTTGCAATAACCTAGCTATTAAACTATAAAACTTGATGAACAATGGATGAACAATGGATGAGCAAATTCAAAATCTCAAGATAATGACTTTGCATAAGTTATGGATCCAAAATCCAAATGAGTGACTCTTATTTATAGATGAAAATGATGGAGGATGAGGCAAAATGGATGAATGTGGGACAAAAGACCAACCAATAGCATAAAGCCACTTGTCAACATGTGAGTGGACAAAGGTGGAGCACATTTTGGTCATTGTGCAATTAAATGCAATTAGGTGGAATTTCAAAATTGATGAAATGGCAAGTTGGAGGGAGAAGAAAATGAAGTTAATGCCACTTGGCTCAAGGAAAAGGACATGTAAGAAACTTAAATGCCTTGTTGGATGTACAAAACCTTTTGGAGGGATTTTCCAAACTTGGAGAATATTCCCATTTTGATGCCTTTTTTTAAGTAATTAGAAATTTAATAAATCAATTAAAATGATTTTCATGAGCAAGTTGCAAAAGCTAGAGGATTTGAGTGATTAAGATTAGCATTAATTAGGATTTGACTAATTAAGAGGGAGATTAGTTGATTTGATAATAATTTTGACTTAGACTTTTGGATTAATTTAAATTAAAATGAGAGGAAAATGATTAATAGACTTAATTAAATAAGGTCTGATTTATTTAATTAAAAGGGATGATGTTAGATTAAATCAAATAAATATTAATTTATTTAATTTAAAGGAGATGACGTTAGAGATTAATTAAATAAAGTGAATTATTTAATTAAAAGAGGGACTATAAGATTAATTAAATAAAATGATTTATTTAATTAATAGGAGATGATGACTTAATTAGATAAAATTGATTTATTTAATTAAGAGATGAAATGTGATGAATCTAATCAAATAAAGGTTATTTAATTAAATGATTAGTAAAGGAGATGATTCAAGACAAACTAGTGTTAGTAAAATCAGGATCAGGCGTATAAGATCAATCGGTATATTTTTCATGTCTACAATAACTATTCCAAATTGTATGTGATTGGAAATGACAAGATTTCATTGAATTTTATTTTTTTCACAAAAGGGCACTAGTATTGATTAATTAATTGCTTAATCAGAATGATAGAACATTGATTGTTCACATGGTAACTAGATAACTTGAAACTGATAATAGGACATATTGACACAGTATTTTCTAAACTATTGCAAATAGTATTTGATTTTCTATAAGCAGCATCGTTTTGTTATAAATAGTATTTGATTTGTTGCAAACAACATTATTTTGTATAGACAGTATTAGTTTTGTTGCAAACAGCATTGTTTTGTTATAAACATCATTGTCTTGCTATAAACAGCATCTCTCTAGTATAAATAGCATTGATTGGGTACAAATAGCTTTGTTTTGATAAAACCAATATTTCACTATGTGGAAACTGTTCAAACAGACCTGATTTTAGTTCTTTAGTTCTTGTATTTCTAACAAACAATATGTCAAACTGAAACATTATTTTGAATGGAAGCAATCTGATATAATGGTTTTTATTTCAGAATGTATGCACAAATAAATAACTTAAGTTAGCACATAAATGTGTATGCACATAGACCATCATCTACGTACATACAAATACTTGTGAAATACCTTCTTTTGTTACTTATCTATTTATTCTTAAATGAATATTGAATTACGTTGAATGTAATCATGTGACATGTGCTTGAAATGAATGGATAATGTATTGATCAATTCCATTTGAATCATTTTTCTAATTTTATTTAAATTGAGGAAATAAGTAGTTAGAATTATTTTTCTGTAGATATGTATGTGTAATGAACAATCTCTTGTTTGAATAGAACAACACCTAAGTAGACTAGAGCACCTCAAGGTAGATGCTGCTAGATTTTAGATAGTTGCTAAGAGATAACTATGTTGTTGAAAGTTACCTTTGAGGATGGGTGTTGAAATGGAGTTCAGAGAGTATAGGTTTTTGCTTTATCTAAAACCTATCGTTTGTTGTTACAACTTTATTTTTATGCTTGGTTAAGCAATTAGCCCATTATGTATGTATGGACTTTGTGATAACACTCTCTGCCATTCCGAGAATAGATCTTGATTTTTTCTAATCTTAGTTAGAGATGCATGTTGATGTATGGGAACACCAGATTCCACCTTGCACATTGTTCTCTTGCTAAAATTTTCATGTAGGGTCGGGTATTCTTCAAGTTGGAAGAATTTTGGGGAAGCGTAAACTTTGTGGTTGGGTGGTAAAGTGCTTCAACCATGTTCTCATCCACCAATGGAGGTGAGTTTCAAGAGGAATGCTTGGATTTTTTCATGATTATTTTGGTCCATGATGTAACCTTGATGTAAAATTTGTATATTGTATTGACTTTGTGGCCTTATGAGCCAAGTCAACTTAGATATTGTAAATGACATTGAAATTGAATATGAATATGTTTTCCTCATTTTAATTGGATATGTGTTGCTATGATTGAAAATAGCTGCTTAGTTATGTCTTTTTAAAATTAAATATTCAAAATTTCATATTGCAATAATATAATTAAGTAATAATTAGAATGGGTTATTACAATGAGGATTTTAAGAATATATATATTAAATCAAAGCATGGGAAATCAAGGTTTACAATTATTTGTAATAATTTTTGTGGTGTTAATTTACATAAATGTGAAAACATAATTTTAAATAACTCTAGACCAATTATTATAGAGAATGTTAGGAGATAACATGGTGTGAAAATAGAACTTGATACACAAGAAAATAACACAACACATTTTTATATTTATAATAATTTTAGGTTAATCATCTTTTACATATATGGACATTCAATGTACATAATAATGAAGAAGATACACAAATGGATACATGATAATAGATATTGGGAGTTAAATGTAAATTTTAAATGGGATTAATGGTTGTAATAGTAATGCTTTGTGTTTCTTTCCCACCAAATGAAATCATTTTGATGGCGAGATCAAGCAAAAACTTTCAACCAACAACATTGTCTAAAATGTGTTTAGCAACATTAGGATATGTTAGTAAAAGTTGAAAATTTTCTACAGAAACACCCATTAGGGAATTCGTTGGTCCTTCACCAGTTCCATTTCCAAGTCCATTTTAAGCATGTAGCTACAATCGCATCTAAAGTGATGAGTAGAACACTTTGCATTGAAAAGTATTGGAGGAATTTTGCATAATTTTTTTCTTACATTTTTTATTATCCACCAACAAAGGGAAAGAAAGGTAATAGAAGTTGTCCAAGTAAAGTTTTGAGATAGAGGCCTTAACATAGACATTATTTTTATCAAGGAAGCTTATATTTTCAATAAATGAGATATCAATTGGATTTTCAAGCTTTTGGGGGGAAAGGCGGCTCTTTGACAAGGAAATGAAAGGCTCAACAATTTAGGTATAGTGGAATACCTATTGGCAGTGGTTGTTATTGATTTCAATATCGATTGTTGGTTGTCTTTGATGTCAACACTTCATGAAGATTTTTGTATGTTTGGTAGTGGTTTCCATTGATGTCAACACTAATGGTTGGTTGTCTTTGATGTCAAAATTTGAGGAGCTTTATTGGTTGTATTGTTGGTAGTGATTGATAACAACACTTAGTGAATTATTTTTGGTTGTCATGTTGTCAGCACTTGAGAAGTAATGTCCCTAATGACAAGTACTTAGTGAGATTTTGCTTGGAATTGGTTGTCATTTGGGCTATAATTGTTGTATGGCGATGCTTTTGAAGTTCATGGTTGGATGGCATGCCTTGTTGAGTATAGTTGTTGTCAGTAGAGTTGATTTCATAATGATGAGGATTAAAAGTGGTGTTGATGGTGGAGAAATGTTGTTGAAGGACTAAAATATGTCTTATGCTCTCTCTTGATGTTCCCAATGAAGCATGTGTTGTTGAAAGAAAGGTCTAGCCTCCACAACTTATTGAAAGGTTTTGTTCCTGGAAGTTGCATTGAAGTCTGCTTGGGACAATGCTCTGCATTCCTCCACTGTTGAGGATATGGTCATAGATTTTTGGATTCAAATTTAGTTTTATTTGGATGTTTCACTCCTGTCCTTTCAGATCACCAATTTTGTTGAGGATATTTCTATGAATTGCAGAAGGTTAGCAGTTTTGTTGGGTGTCTACACTGGTCCAAAAAATGCTTTTCATTTCTCTACTTTGATGTCTCTACTCCTGTAGCTTGGTGAATGTGATCTCAATGTTTGTGTAGTGTCTCAATTCTAATTTCATGTGTTGAAGTGGTCTACAAATTGATATGTTAATTTTATATCTCTTGAATGAATTGTATGTGCTTCCTGGATAAAGTATTGTGTTCTTGTTTGGTATGTGGCAGTTGTTAGTAGCATGACAATATGAAATAAATATTTGGAAGTGTTGTTGGATGTTCATGAAACATCCCCATGTGATCCACACATTTTTGTTTGGCCTCTTTGGTGTTGCATTGTGTCTTGAGTTGGATTTCTAGGTTAATTGTGGATATCGAGCTGATAGATCTAGTTCATTTTCCTATGCCATGTGCTTGAAGGTTTGTGTCAAAATATGAAGATGTGTTAAGGTATATTTGGGTCCTAGCCTATCTTGTTTGGGATTGCATTGAGTTGATTCAATTAGAAGTATGTTTTTGGGCTAATTGGTTATGTGCTACATGTTTCATCTACAAGTTCCCTTGTTGACCAACTTAGGTTGATGTGCGCCAGTGTGTGAATTTTTTTGGATCACATTGAAAGATGTAATAAGATTTTTTTTGGTCCTCTCTAGCTTTAGGATAGGACCACATTATGGTATTATGGCTGACCTATTGAATTTATTGTTTGTATTCTCTCTTGGCTTACCTAATTGAAGTTTTGAAGTGTTGTGGTGGATATAAATGCAAGATCATTTAGGATGCAAGAATGTAAGTGTGAACAAGTGTGAATTTAGAATACATTGAATATCTAGAAAAAAATTTCTAAAGTGTTTGAAAGAAAGATCAGATGCACTTAAACGCCTTAGTCAACAAAGTGTTATGTTGAAAAATATTGTAATTCTTTTATAAACTTTGGTATCTTGCTCTGAGATAGTGAATCTCATTGGCTCCTTGTATCTTTCCCTTGAATTTGTGTTACCTTCAGTTCAGCAAGTCCTTTGTATCTTATGTTGAGGTAGTTCACCTTAGTTTTTAAGTCCTTTTTAGTAGTGAGTCTTTCTATTGTGAGTTAACTCTCACTGCGGTTTTTCCCTCATTGGGTTTTCCACGTAAATTTGGTGTCATCTTGTGAATATGTGTTCTTGTCTCTTTTATCAATATTGTTGCTAATCTGATTAGAGTTAGAATCACTATATCTTTCATTGCTGAATTTTTTGAAGCTTTATACTGCTATATCCTTCTCTACTACTATTTCGTTTAAGAGTTTTGATTTGGTTAAGTGCTGAAAAGTTCAAGTTTCGGAAGGGCTTGAAGTTTTGAGTAGACTAATTCACCCCCCTCTCAATCTCCAGGTGTGTTTAACAATACCATGTATGTAATCTTGAGGCTTCCAAAAAAAATGGATTGATTAGAATTATAGTTGGAAAGATAGTATCAATACCTTTTTCCACACCATGAGGTTATATGTGTATATTTGATCAAAATAATAGAAGGGTTTAGTTGTAGGGACATTTGAAAAAAGATTTTTTTCCCTTCAATTTGACAATGATGACTCCAACATATAACATCAAAGGTAAAAATTGATAATGTGTTTATGATTGTAGTGGTACACTTTATTGTTTTCATGACATATCTTTTACGTATGGTTGATGTAGGGGAGATAGATAGAAGTGTTACAATGACATCTACAAGGGAATTAATAGTAAATGAGACAGGTGAGTCTACTCTCTTGATATGGAAGGTATGTTTGGGTATGGTAGAGTCTATGCATGTGGAAGGAGTTATTGTTGATGAGTTATGGAGGGATATTTCAAAGGGGTTTGTGGAGTTTTATATTTTAATGTTGACTACTTTAATGTGAACATTAGAGATCACATAAAGACTATTAGAGTGAATTTCTTGGTAGAACTCATCAACAAGCTCATCCAAGCAACATGTACTTTAGAGATTACTTTGTCTATGAAATCAAACCCAAAAACTTTTACATCATGTCTAACATTTTGAAATTCTTGGATTGGATTTTTTGTCAAGGATCAACCCTTAATGGACCAATTCTTATGGTATGGGGTCAATGTTTTGATGGGAATTGGTTCAAAAGGTGAAATATTTTGTTGATGTGTACAACCTCTATCTCTTTGGAATGAATAATTTATAGATTGAGAAGATCCCAATGGCTCTTGATAGCTATTTGATGGCAAGAAAATTTTAGACTGGAGCATAGGATATGGAGTTCCAACTATCAATTCATTGTTTGAAAGTATTTCCAAGCTATCAATTACGATAGCCCTGCAATGAAAGGAGATAAATAATTTATTAAGGAGATGTAGACAAACAAATGAGAGCTAAAAATAATACTGTGAAATCATGGATGTATATGAATTTATGGAACATCTTGCAAGTATATTCTTTTAGTTAGACAATAGAACCTTTGACTAAAGCCTCTTCCAAAATAAGATCATTGAATTGGTCAGGAATAAAAGCATGATGTGTGTGCAAACCATTAGATATTTGTATTCAACATTTGGTAGTTTTATATCAAGCTTGTTAAATTGAGTCAAAGCATGTAACTTGTAAAGAAGGTTCAAGATCAAACATGCTTGTAATAATGTTGGAAATGGTATCTGTACTTAACACTTTCACAACATAGTTGAAACTAAGTGGAATAAATTGGACTATGAACAAGTTAAAATATGATAATTGGGTATTGCAAAAAATTAGCATTGTCATCATTATGTTAAAATTGAGTGGAAGAAATTGGCTAGCAAGTTGAAATATGATAATTAGGTATTGTAAAAAAATTAAACTAGGCCTAAAAGAGAATAGTATGAGAAAATAGGTTTTAAATTTTTAGGAGATTTGATATTTTTTGTCTTCATACATGGTTAAGACCTTTAGAACCTAGAAATATACACTAACATTAACAAACGAGGCATGATAAAAGAGGTTCTTCAAAGTTAGAACAAGGAAGTGGAGGATCAATCTTATGATATATAATGTGAGAAACTTTAGTGTTCATTTTTTTAGTAAACCTTTAATATTGTTTATATCTTTATACGTTGTTCAATATATTATATTATATGGTATCCCATTCTATTTTCAAGGTTTGATGAGATTTGTAATTATTCTTATCTAAATTTTTACTCTTTGTTACCAATTAGAGGGGTTGATTTTTATGAAAAGATCTTATTAAACAACCATATCCATATTCAAACATGTAGTTAATCATATATACAAGATTGAACACCCACACACAATCACACTTTTTGAAAGCTTGTTAGGGTGAGTGCTCAAAGATGGGGGACCAAAAAGGGGTTTTAAGTGGCCTTTTTTTCTTAAATAAAGAAAGATTGAACTTGGATGAGAAATTGAATATAGTTATGCTCAAATTTTGAAGATGCAACAAAAATAAGAGTCTTAGTGCTCTGAATCTACTTTCTAAAAAAAAAAAAAAATTTAAATGGGGGAGATTAAGGGGTTCAAAAAGGTGGAGCACACAAAGTTCTCATGTTTCCATCAAAAAAGTATAACATAGTGTTTGGTGTGCTCCACCTTAAATTTTAACTCTTTTTTAGTATTTTTAAAATCACTTAAATGAGAAATTAGCTAACGTGATGTAGTTTATGCTCAATTTTTTGTTAATTTTGTAATGAATATAAGATGTTTTACAAGTTTTCAAGGTGGACACATCCTGAAAAAAATAGAAAATCAAGCATGCTCCACCCTAAAATTTTTAGAAACTAATTGAAAATTATTTTTTATTGAATGTGCAAAGAATAGAGTCTAGTATAAAAATGTAATTTGTTTAAAATTTTGATGAACATGTAAAAAATGAGACCAAAAATACTATATGTAGATTCTTGAAAAAAAATGGAGACTCACAAAAGAAATTCAAGATCAAATCCTAAAATATTTTAAACATGAAAAAAATTGCATGGTTAAAAAGCTAACAAAGAGCTCAACATTACTACATTGTTTTTTGACTTGACATTGGAAAACATGCAAACATGAGGGGGAGCACGCTCAAGATTGTGTCAATTTTATTACATTTTACAAAAACATTTATTTGGATGTTGACATGTGTTCCCAATCCTTTGGGTTGGAATCCCAATGAAAATCTAACCCTAAGGGTTGGAAATTACCAAAGGTTCCAATAACATGCGTACACTATAATGTGTTCATGTTATTTATTATATTATATTTAAATAATACAAGTGCATTATAACACACATTATTTTAAAGGTAAAATCATGATCACCTTGTATCTCTCTCTCCCACCTCTCTACCTTGTACCATCTTTATCTCTCTTACCTCTCTATCTCCCTCCCCTATGTCTCCAACCTTATCTCTCTCTACCTCCTTCCTCTCTCTACCTCCTACCATCTCTCCCTCCCTCTCTCACCTCTCTACCTCCCTTATCTCTTTACCTCCTACCCTCTCTCCCTCTCTCTCACCTCTCTACCTCCCCTGTATCTCTCTATGATTTTTATTTATAGACATCCATTTCATCCATGGATATATTTCATCTATTTCATGTCATCCCATAACTATTACACTTAGACATTAACTACTAAAGTTTCCTTGGTCTAAGTGGAGGACTATCATAAAATATTACATTCATGTCGGTGTGTAGCAACATGTCCTACTAAATCATTATTTTTGGTTTAGGGTATAGGACCTAGGGTGTTCATTTTAGGGCTTAGGGTTCATGATGAAGGGTTAAATGTTGAGGGTTTAGGGATTAATATTAGGTTTTAGGGTTTGGTGTTTAGGGCCTATGGTTTAGGGTATTAATAGTAGGTTTTAGGGTTTGGTGTTTATAGTTTATGGCCTATGTTTTAGGGAAAATTATTAATGCTAGGTTTTAGGGTTTGGTGTTTATAGTTTAGGGCCTATGGTTTAGGCCTTAGGGTTTAGGATTGATGATGGAGGGTTTAGGGTGGAACTGATAGCAATATAGAGGATTCACAACTCAACTTCTTGGAGACATATTTCACCACAATGGGTTCCCATCAACTCACTTCACAAGAATTTTTCATAAAACAATGGCACAAAATTGAGTTTCTCACAACTCTGACCCAAACAAAGTTTCACAAGACCTTCAATCTCCTTAGAAACTTAAACTCAAGCAAAAAAAAACCTTTATTGACCTCATAAAACATCATATTTTGTCATAAATAAACCAAACATACTACCTCATTACTCTATTTTGTCAGACTTTCAAAATCATCCACTTAAGACTCCAAGATTGCATCATAATTCTACATTTCTTCAAACACCAAACAACTAGTTTTGCTTCCTAAATTTTTCCAAGCATAGAGACCTCTATAACAACATCAATAAGACAGTTTCCAATCATTAACAACTATTATTTTCACTGTTTTGTCAGATTCCATGTTTTTAACAACCAAACCACCATATTCCTTGTAGGTCACCAAACCCTTAAAATGGGTGATTCCTTTGCAATATTTTTGCATCTCCACAAATCCAATACACATTCAAAAACCCTTTTCATTCTATATTAACATATCACAAGCTTAAATAATGTTTCTTTGAATAGAATACTTGAAACATGACTATACCGCTAGAAATTACTCACCATTTAGCCCAAAATTACAAAGGAGGTGGTCTTCAATCATCACCAAAACACCAAATATCTTCAAAAATTCATTTAACAAGTCTCAAAACTCAAGATTCATCAACTTTTAGAAGTAGGAAGGCTCAAATAAATGTTGATCTATAAAACCCTTATTTTATGCACCAAAACAAGCTTCACAAATGAGGGTTTACTAGAAAAGTATACTCCAAACCTTCACATGCTCTACCACTGCTTGTAACATGTTTGGAGATGTTTTTCCATGATTTAGGAAAAAACTTACAGCCTCCTTGAATGCTCTTTACTCATTCACCAACTTGTAAGCATCCACTTTCATGAGGAAAACTTTGTATTTCCTGAGAGGATAGCAACCAAATGTTGGATTCTTGTTTTCCCCTACACAAAACAACATGCACACACTATACACATCCTAAAACTAACCTACTCCACTGAACTACAAAGCCTAAATCGGTGGAGTATTCATAAAGAACCTAATTAGACTCGCCAACCCTTATATTGGGTTGCAGACCGGTATGCAAAGATTAGACTCAAACTGGTGTTTTTGTAATGCCCCTCCATGTGAACCACAAAGGACAACAAAATACCACACTAATTTTTATTTTTTTTGATAGGGAAACATTGCATAAGATGAATATGTACATACATTACATGAAGAGCAACTGTGCATTTCCTCAAGAAAGGGACGTAACTGAGGGCCCAGGTGTTCCTCATGATCACCCTCATGGGAATTCAGAAAAGGAGTGATCTAATGACCATACCTACGATCACTTCCTTGACCTCTACCATGACCCCTATCAAGATCACGACCTCTAGGCATCATCCTACACAACACCACCGAAGAACAAGTCTCAGTTATTAGGTGAGAACAACATAAGGGGAGGGAACAAAATCTCAAGAATCTAAGTATTATATCCAAGATTAACATGCATTCTTCACATACACACAAACTCACATCACCAGGAATCACATCACAAGGCTATGCAAAGGTCCATTTGGACATCGGAAAGCAGCATACTAATCCATGAGCCAAGAGCTAATATCCATCTCACATAATCCATACCTCACATTCAGTGGCTTGATGGTGTTAGGCCACACACACATGGTGATACCATCCAAGCAAGACCACAATGGTCTATCTCTTGTTGTATAAGGTGGTTATCCTCCAAGAGATAGTCATCACACATAGGTGGGTAGTGGGCCTAGTTGTAAAACAGCCTCACATACCCCCATCCTCAAGGTTCCTTGTGTCTACTTCCTCATATACACTCACCAAGTCTACCTCATATGTCCTTCGAGAGGAATCACAATACGACACATGGCCACCCTCTAAAACAATAAGGATAAACTAGTTTAGCCACCAAAGTCATAAAATAAATATCAAATAAGATTCAATTTTAGCAATAAATCAAGAAATGCGCGCAATGTCAACACTAAATCAAATGTAACCACGAGGGCTATGAGTAAATAAGATCACAAAGTGTGGCTAAACAATTACAATCAAATATAAACAAAATTTCGGCCTTCATAGTCAATCAAAAATCATCAACAACCATATAGGAAGTCCTCAATCTTCAAACTTGCACTGTACAATACTGCATGACTAGTTACTAGCCACCAAACGAGGAAGGAGGGAACATCATTAGGCTATAATAGTCGCCCTCATGTGATGCGGAGTGAGCACGCCATCCACATGACCCAGAGTGTGCTCCTCAGTTACACCTTGCCTCATGTCCTCACGCGACATGGTCATACGCCAGCTGGAGAAGGCACACACTAGATGTATGTTGCATGGCAATGTGTCTGTGGCTTCGTAAAAGCAGGCATGCGCAGAACACAGCCCGCATAGTGATACCTCATGGAGAAGGCACACGCAGGTACTCACCGTCACCAAAGGTATACATGGATAGGACATACCCATATGCTAACCGACCCAAACACTGTCGAAAGCAAACATGAGTATCCCTCTACAAGTGTGTGAGGCCCCATTACGCTCATCACACAAGTAGGCTATCATAACACAATCTCATAGTGCACCTTCACGTGTCTATGCACGTGGCATTATGTCCTCGAGCCCAGCTCACTACCATCAGCAACACGGCATCATCACCAACACTGTGTCAGAACATCAGTGGGGTGTGGCATCATATCCATTGCATCATGTCAGAACATGTGCGGATACGGTGTATACAATACATATATGAGTATATCAATATGGGGCTACTCAAGCTTCACCTCTCATATGGATGAGGTTGACTCGCTAATGCCAACTCATCATCCCTACAGAGGGCTAGGCATAAAGTAACAAACCAATGTTGTTGTACTCAAAATTGTGGGGTTTAGGCTAGCACATATGGATCAAGTACCCCAATCCATCATAAGGGGAAGTAGTAAGTATGTTTCCTCAAGATTGGTTGAGCTAAGACCACTCTTCATCGCAATGTGTATACGCTACACACTCCGCCCAAGAAACTTTGTAGCTGCTACTACCCCTTCATGGATTGAGGGACTAGAGAACCAAAAGAAAAGAATCTATGAAACTACCTTTTGGCTACTCATATATATATATATAGATTTTCAACCACACGTGGGTTGGCCCTCAATCAGGTAACAAACATACAAACACACAAAATGGTATGGTTAATCCCACACCAAATACCACATATTCTGAGTGGATGGGTACACCATATCACCATCCCATGGGCCCTATGGGTCATGGGCCCACAAAACAAGTACAGGGTATTTGCAACACTCAACCAATGCAAGGTTACTAGTTTCTCACATTTATAGCCTGGGGAAAACAATTACATACACAATTCCATAAGTACACTTATTTCCATCAATGTTGTGACTCCTATCATTACATCCTTTCCACAACCTTTTTCAATTCTTCTTTCACTCTACTCTTTTTCATAGATTACATGATGCTAAATATCAATGTCATGATCATCGTGATCACTTAACAACTTCACTTAACAAATTCACTAGGACAACATAATGGGCTCAAATGAAACTAGAGTGCTCAGTGTTTGAACCTAGGCTCTGATACCATGTTGTAATGCCCCATCGTGTGAACCCCAAAGGACAACAAAATACCGCACTAATTTATTTATTTTTGATAGGGAAACATTGCATAAGATGAATATGTACATACATTACATGAAGAGCAATTGTGCATTTACAAAGTTATCTACGTCATCTGGGGTACACGGAACGGTCATTATGAAACCTAAACTTTTACCAAGATGAAAGAAAATAAAAACCAAGATTACATAATGATGACATACAACCATCTATGATCAAAAGAGAGGAAAATGATACATCATTTTATTACAATTCAATTTATAGTTCCATGATACAACCGTGGAACATATTTCCACAAATACAACACATCAAAGGTATAGTAGTACATTACATAATGCTTCCCTTATATCAACAGGAAGAGTACATTGAGTACAAGAATGATACATCAATGAAGAATAAGGTACAAAATGAGGACCAGTCTTCAACCAAGTGTGGCTCTAGAGGCTCTGCATCTGCTTCTACATCATGAACACAACCTGGGAACCCAATGGGGTGCATAGCACATTCCACCCCACCACATGGACCCAAAGGCCCACCCCCCGTGATAGGAGATGACAAGAAAGGACCCACGACCAAGACAGAAAAGCAGAACGATCACAAGACCAAACCACAAGGTCAACCAAAACATAACATACAACAATCTCAACGACCACTTACAAGGTGACTGCTTCCTATAGGAGAGTATCTTCGCACGGTCCTAATACAAAACTTTACAACAATCAGGGGTGTACCAAACATAAAACACCAAACTTTACCAGTCTGAGTAAAAATGCGAGACATGGACCATCTCTCCAAACAACCATAACAAGAGGCAAACTACCAAATAAGGTAGCATCCACAAGAGTTCAAAAACTAATAATTAAATCAAACATTTCAAAATCAAATCAAATAAATCCAACATAAACTTGTTACCCAATGCCTTAGGAATCCTATAACACCAACTTTCATATACTCCCAACTGAAGGGTACACAAATACTAGGGTTCCCAAAGAACTCACATCAAGGCTTGGCTTAACAAAAATCGTCAAACAAAAAATAAATCAATCAATCAATCAAGTGAACGCAAGAAATCAAACCTTAACACCATTTCATGCAACGAAACTTGAAAGCATATTGTGTACTCCACTTGTTTAAAATTTCATTTTTAATTTGATAAATAAACTAACTTAATAAAAACATGAAAAGATTAACCATTTGATTCACTCAAACAGGAACATAATCCAATCTTACTAAAGATAGTGTAAAGCATAATTAAATGATCAACTATAATTAAATGCATTTTCATCATAATATCTTTTAAATGGATAAGCACTATGAGAACCTAGAACATGTAGCCCATCGGATTTTTCTTAATTTAAAATCCCTAACTTATACATTTGATTACCTCAAAATAATTAAGATTAAAATATGACCTATACCTTTGTTACTTCAAAATAATAAATTTAATTAAAATGTAATATGTACATTTGTTTACTTTTAAAGTGAATAAATTTAATTAAAATCTAACATTTACATTTGTTGACTCCACCCTAAATCAATCTAATTTAAATCCAACATATACAATTTATATGCAAATCACAATCTAATAGTAAGGAATTTGTAAATAAATTTAACTTTAAATAACATAGAATTAAAACTCATTTAAATGTACTTTCCCAATATTCACGACACTCATTTTTTACCCCCGGCCAAATCCATGATGACAAATAACCCAACTGGGTAAGAACATGCATTCATTACATGATGATATAGTTCGCGAATTAATTAACTCTACTCTTTACCATCTATTTACCACAAACATTTTGTTTAATTACTTAGATCATTTCCCTATTTAACTAAAACATTTTATCTATATCAACGCAAAAAAGCTTTAAACTATAAAATATGGTAATTTAAGTTAGATTTCCTTAAATCCATAAATTCGTGAGAAATAACCACCTATTAAACTCAAATAAACACACATTTATCTTTAAAATCAAGAATTAAAACTATCAATATAAATATTAATATTAAGATTATTCTTTTAGCAATATTCAATGATTTACAATTCAAATTTAACAAAAGATATCATAAGGTAACATTCATTCCCCAATATAAGCTAACTAATTTATTTATCTTCGTTGGTAGATTGATATAAATAACTTAACTGAATATAAAGAAATCAATTTACCTATAGAAATTCTCCACTAGTTTATCTAATAAAAATCACTAAGTTACAAAGATGAATATATTCCTATTAAAAGAGACCGCCTAATTTTGAACCAAACAATTCAGCCTGTTGTCTACAAAACAATAATCAAAGATTCTAAGATAGTTACTCATAAACGCACATACATAAATATACAGATACAAAAGAATGCAATTTTCAAACAGCATACTAATTTACAATTGAACAACCTATACACATATTTAACATAACCAATTGCTTCTAATTATAATTTGTATAATATATTAATATATTTACACATATAAATATAAATTCATAAATCACAGTTGGACCCCATCAATTCAACGCACTCACACACACATATATATATAAATAAATAAATGAACACATAACTATATATATTGTTTCACCTAATTGTTGCGTTATAACAAAAGATATCCAAAGGAAGAAAAAATTATAAATTATAAATCACGTAGACATTTACATTAATTTATAGCCACTACCATTTATATAGTATTCCAAAATCAAGATAAAGCATATATATAATCGAAGCACATGTATATGATTAGTTATACGCGCCATGCATGTGGAAATTAATTAAGTAGAGATATCTCATACAAAGATCAGATAGTAAACTTGCCATCCAAGGGAACAAACTTAAGATATTCAAGTTATACCACACAATCTCAATACTCAAGATCTTAATCTCTTAACTAAAGTGGAAACAACCATTCATTCAGTAAAGAGTTCAGTCTCAAATGAAGGGTGAGAAATTATGTTGGCTCGTACCTAAACTAACTACAAATCTACCTTTCAGCAAGATGGTTTTCCTATTTTGTGTTATAAACATGAATTAACAGGCAAGGTTTGATTATATAACAAACTACAGCGACCCAAAAGAAGCTATTTTGGTTAATATAGAACATGCCTGTATAGCAAGCCAAGACACATAATTTGATTTATAGTTGCTAGAAAAACTCCAACGACAGAGGTTGGATAAAAACAAAACCTTAGATAAGGTAAATAAAGAAGAATACAGACATTTCCAAATAGCCTTATGACCTAAAAACAAAGGGTGACTAAGAAATCAACGCTACAATTCATCAAATGCCCAGAAAGCTTAAGCATTCCAAAAATGAAACGAAACAATTGAATAAAGACATGAGTCCTCCCAAATCTCTGAAACATAAGTATAGGCAATACAATGGCATCGAATAAAATAAGTTTTGGAATCTAATTGAAAATCAACTTGGGGAGACCGATACAAGGGAACCCTAAAGGTTAACCTATTCGCTATTGAGTCCCATAAAACCTAGTTTCCTTTAATTTGCTTGAAACGTGTTGCCTTCTTTCCCTGGGCACCACCATGAAAGATGATTCCTAAAGGTTTTGAAGCTGCACGCCAACTCCTATCATGGAAATGTAGAGCAGCGAACCGAATATATACTAATGCATGGAAATAATCAATGGCATCGAGAATTCAAGTTTCCTTTTAAAACATTAAATTTTCAATGATCATTAAAAGAAATAAAACTCATAACAGAGGCAACACCGGATGTGACATTTATGCCAATTAGGATAAAAAAGAAATTTCTTAAAGGATAATTTAAGGAAAGGAGTTCCAACAATTGATTTTCAGACAACAGACAGAAGGGAACTCATTTCCAAAAACAGAAAAAGAATTAATTTCCAGTGCAACTCCTACCTGAACTCTCTCGCTCAGAAATAAAAAGGATGGTTGAGTAAAATCTTTCCGCTTCTTCCAAATTCCAAAGTTGTCTTCTTTATTTTTTGTTTTTTTTGTTTTTACCAGGGCCCAAACACACTAAAAAATTTCTTGTCTTAATTCCCGTATATGTTGTTCACCCCTTTCACTAAATAAATTCAGGAAAAATTCTTTCGATTCACAATAAACAAAGAAACAGGTGGAAAATTCCCCATTTTCTAATTCAACACCCAGCAACTTATCTATCTCCCGTTTTCCACCTAGAGGTAATTCTTTCGTTTAAAGAATTTAGAAATCTACCCCCACTTAGGTTTAGTTGTCGTTACATAAACAAATTTCATTCTTAATTTAATATTTTTACCATTAAGTACACCAAATTTAATTAACTTAAATAAATCTCTTACGGTGTAACGCTTTTAATTATGTAAATATTTATTTATTTTTTAAAACTTTATATTTCAAATGCAATATTTTATTAAATTCCTCTCCACAAATAATTTAAATTTAAACATAAAATTTATTTATAAATGGATTATCAATCCACCTTTTTTTTATTAATTTAAAATAACCATTATTTAAAAAAAATACAAATTTACATTTTATTCATATTTTCGTCGTAATAAAACATTAATATAAATTATCAAATTGTTGCAACCCTTAGATTAATTTAATATTTTAATTATTAGAATTCTCTTAAAATTTTAATAATTTAATTTATTACTTTAATAATTCCATATTACAAAAATAAGCTACGAAGCCCTAAGCAATGCTTGAACGAAGATGGACAATGACCAAACAGAACAATGATAAATGAATAATTAAAATGAACGATATGAACAAAACAATACCAAACAAGATGGGGTACTGACGGATGACATTGTCAAACGGTTATAGGATAACGGACGCGGACGGGGATGCTTTCTTGTCAAATCCATTTTTCAACTTCATTCCCATTGGGATATGAGGCTTTCCCTATCCTGACAGTGCAAGTGGAATCGAGGCTTGGGTACCTGCAATCCTGCATAAAAAAAAAAGTGTCAAAACAACATATATATCTAATGCCATACACACCGTGAGAGGGAATTGTTGTGTGGCAAGGAACTCGCGGATGAGTGATACAACACCGTCCCTCTCATCCGAACCTCAAACAATAACCATATTCTAAACAATATCTCCATTAAATGATAAGTAAACAACTGCATAAGAAACACATATGTCCATATATCAAAATAACAGTGTCAAAAACAACCAAGTCCAGTAAACAAAACTGTCAACCAACCAAGAAGCATGATGAAAAAATCACCAATATAGTCTTGAGTATGCATCAAACATAAGCATTATCTGAACGGCATCAATCACACACAAAAAGGTATCAAAGGAATACAGTAACATGAGAGGCACTATTGTTTTATTCAACCAAATCCCTTCAAAGTAGTATGGAATGAAAGGTAACACACTAAGCTATTTAAAACAACAAGTTTTAAATCCTTAGACTTCTATACATGTCGTACAACTAGTGAATAATAGAAAGAAAACACTGAATTTTACTAACAAGGTACTTTTATTGATATAATCTCTTCAAGAATACAAACTTCCATGTTGTCTCAACCTCACAATGCTCTTATAAAGAGATTTACATCAATTACAACACGTGCCTTTCCATCTTCAACTAACTAACCATCTTCTCCAATGAGGTGACTCTTCACATTCTTGTTTTTGTTTGCATTTTACAAGTTTTACAACTTTGCAATTTGTGCAACAAAACAATTTTTTTTGCAAATTGACTTAACCAACCCCCTAGTGACCTGTTTTAAGACTTTAAATACATAAAATATGACCCCACATGCCCCTTTTCACATTGTTTACAATTAACAATTCAAATTTTGCAAATTTTCCTATTGAAGGCATTTAGTGAACAAGGTGAACCTACACCAGGAACTTACCTCTCTCACTCTCTTCTTCTCTCTACATCACCTCTCCATCTCTATCCCTTCACTACCTCTCCCTCACTCCCTCCCTATGTCTCTATCTTTGTCGCTCATTTCCTCTCTCCTCCTATCTACCTGCCTTTCTATCACTCACTCTCTCTTGTTGTGTTTCCATATATCTTTATTTATGTGTGTGTGTTTCTCTCCTTCGTTCCCTCCCTTCCTCCCTCCCTTCCTCCCCCCCTTTTATCTCTATCTCATATACTTTTCTCTAATTTTTTCCACCTCTCAATGTTGTAATTGAACTTCATACAAGTTATAACATGAGCACGTTATAATGCATTTGAATTTTAATAATACATAAGAAATGGTCAAAAACACATGGGTCCCCATGACTTAGGACCCACATGTTGTATTGTTTTCTATATTTTACATATTATCTAATAAATGGATGCTTTTTTATGGTTTTGAGGATATATATTGATTGAATTGTTTGTATATTCCACCACCATTTTTTGTTTCATCAACCTAGAAGTAAATATCATATTTTTAGTTTAAATTTGGTTCTATGAACTAATATTTTCATGTTTCAGTATTGGAATGTTAATTATCATGTTGTTGGTTTGAATTTGATAATATAAAATAATTGTTTTCATAATTTTTACTAATTATATTATATTGATATAGAACTGAACATTGAATATGAAAGAAGTTGTCAAAAATTTATAATATTGAAGGTGTGTGAAGCCAAAAATGAAGGAAACATAATTGTGCAATTAGTCAAATCCATTCCTAAAGTTTAAGGTACATTCACATTGTCTTTATACATTCTCTTTGTCTTTATCTTAAGCCTTGATGATGGTCACATATTCTTTACAGTGCATCAAGTGTTAATCATATTTCAATATCTTGGGATGATGAAAATATTGTATCCTTTATTTATTTTAAGTGTTACTTGAACAAGTGAACATCCTTAACAATTCAATCATACATTATTCCATAAATTTCCTCTATTTCAATTCTTCATTTTTTCTCTATGGGTGGTTAATACATTTGCACCATAATTAGATAAGTGTTTAAATGATTTATACTATAACAAGGCAAATTAATTAACTTTAAGAATGGTTTCAACCATATTGAATTCTCATGTGGTAGGTTCAACTACCTTAATTAGTAAAAATAAATATTTAATTTACCATTCCAATTGGTTCAGGTTCTCGCGAATATAAAAAAATTCATCACAAAGTCCCCTTTCAAGTTTATTGAATCATTATTTATCCCTTATGTCATAATAGAAAAGTATATCAAAATACACACATTTTCTCCATAGACAAGTATATCAAAGTATTGGATTGAATGTAGATGTGAAAACAATCTCAAATTTTCTCCATCGCACATTTAGATAAAACCTTCCCAAAAGATGAAACCCAAGTTGCAATAAAAAATTAATACCAAAATTAGATAATAAAGATAACACCTATAAAACAAAGGGTCTTGTGTCTTTACATTTACTATAATCTATTACACATAGAAGGCTACAATAAATGCTTGCAAGTTATCACTCAAATTATTGTCTTATACCTTATAGATATACAACTTATCGGTTTAATAATATGAATACAACTACAATTGGTTACATGTCTTAGGCATAAATTCATAATAATGATTTCATACAACATAAATTAAACCTAAAACCTTTATCGAAGACCTTCACCAATAAACTATTTTTTACTATATTTTGCTATCTAGAAGTGTAGAATGTTACAGTGAACTCTTCAACACTCCACAATCACCTACAAGAAAAAATAACTTCTACGAGATAAATGGCAGCATGATTATGCATATAAGATTGCTAGATTGAATTATGTTGAAAATGTACATATGATGCCTTGCTTATATAAGAAAGTTGTGAGATAGGATTAGACAAGATCTTGACATGTGTCTCAATCCTGTTTAATGAGATAGCTACCTCAAAAAATATCAAATAACTTAGGACACAAGCATTAAATTCCAAAATATTAGTGACAAATAATGCTTAACTAGAAAGATTCCCTTCTAATTAATACTAACTAGAAATATTCCCTCGTAGGACCTATGTGGACTTAACATGCAAAATAGGACCTCATTAGGTAAAACACCTATTTATACAAACACCCCCCTTAATTATAACTTAGGGAGATGATTATTATGCAAAGATGCAAGGATGGGTCTTGGCTACAAGTCCATGTTAGGTACCCATGTACATATGGAAATGCAATCTCTCAAAAATGGAGAAAAGGAGAAAAACTAGTAGGACAAAACTCCTCCGTAAAAGAGAAAATACTCTCAATGATGCATGATAAGATAAAACTCCATTTGAGGAAAAAGACCCCCTCACAAGAGAGACAAATTAGAGACCATTCAAACCCCCTCAATGAGATAACCTACTACAATGAAACACTAGAAGCACATTGGTGGAGAAACATTGTAATCCTTAATCAAGGCAAGCAAAGGAAAGATAATTTTAATGCTAGAAATCATATTAGAGTCACTCAAGGACTCACTCTTGGAATCATGATAAAGCAACAACAGTCTTGATGCCAAGGAACACTAAAACACTCTCGATGTGGAGCAACTTTGGAATCTAAATGAAGCAACAGGAGATAGAACATCATTCTAGAATTAAAATGAAGTGCAAAGATCAAAATTGCACCCTCCCAACTAACAAATATCCAAGTAATATCTAGGACACCCATTGGGGAAAGAACTAAAATCATGATATACTTGGAAAAAAATATAAAAAGTGCATATATGGCATAATAGAGCTCCTCAATACCTTTCCAACACTACAAGAATCATGAAAATCGAAGATTGTAGCAAAACTTTATGAGCTTGGGAGCCAAAAATGAAGATATAACTTCAAACAAAAATAAATGCCTAAAAACAAAAAAAATCTCAAAAAATAACCTACACCACTACAAAATTGGAGAAGCCAACTCTTCGGTGATATCTCATTTGTGAAAAAAAAGACTCCTAGATTGTAAGTTATGATAGCTTAAAAAAAAAATCCGATTTGGGCCTCTAGGGAACAAAATTAGGTCCCTTGGGTGCCCCATGTGAGTGCATGTTTAAAAAGAAGTTTTAAAAAAAATGTCACTAGCTTGGTGATGGAAACTCCCATGCATCACTAGTGGTGAAGCACATGAGGGGACAATGAGGCAAAGGTCTCATCACCCTAGGGCTCTAAACCCTCCCTACGATGATATGACTGTAGCTAGTGGTAAATGCATGACCAAGCACTAACCACTAGGCGATAAAAACAAAAATTCAATGACACAAGTTTTTTAATATTAAAAATTGCTAGTAATAAATGCTTCCCATACCAAGTGTCGACACAGGAGTACAATAAACAAGACAACGAAAAGATCACAAAAAGAACATTACCCTCATATTATGCTAGGAGTACAATATGACGTAGGTCGAGGAAAAAAATGTTCTTGAGAATGTTGAGTACACAAATCCTATTGTGAAAAACCATACAATATGGCCAAGTACGAATCCATATAGATTTTTTTGATTATGCAAAAAAAATTCTAATGCCCCTGATACAAGATGTCAAAAATTGAAAAACTACCAGTCATTCCTTAGGTTCTTAGGATTTTTGAATGTAATGGTAGGGTCCGTTTTGACCCAAAGTGCTCCAAAAAATCTGCTACCCCCTCCAAGATTTGGCAACTAAAACCCTACTTCAAACCCTTGTAGATCAATCAAAACATAATGAAATTTGACAAAACAAAAGGAAAACCTGACTTTCTCTGACACTCTGGATTTAATTGTGAGGTCCTTAAAACCCTAACTCACACCCAAAAAGAATTCATGCCAAGATAGGTCCCTTAGATCTAGGAAGAAGTTTGTAGCACTGAATCTCTAATACCATGTAGGAGTTTATATTGAACTCCTCAACACTCTAGGGTCACCAGCAAGGAAAAATAACTTTCACAAGAGAGAAAGGATAGAAATATCATGTTATGGTTATGAATGCAATATTTCTAGATTGAATTATGTTGACAATGTACATATAATGTGTTGCTTATATAGACAAGTTGTGAGATAGGACTAGAAAAGATCTTGACATGGGTGATCCCACAATAGCGGTTTACACTTTTTGGCCAAACTTGATAGTGAACTGAATTTTTTTAACTAAATCTTTACTTTCAGGCACCTATAGCTGCTAAACTATGAGGAATTTGAAGATTATGCAAACTAGTGATTTGTGACATTTTGTTTTTAGATTCTAAATATATATATATATATAAAAATTGGAAACAAATTTCTTTCATTTTTCCATCTCCTTCAAAACCTAGTTTTTAACAATAAACACCATTTTTAAAGAGTAACATGTACTTGCTAACACAAATTTTTTTCTATGAAGGATAAAATTTTATTTTTTTCAAATTCATATTCGTAATTACGATATCTAGTGCATGCAATTGGTTTCATAGTGTTTTGTTGAATATTTTTTCTTAATTAATTGGTTTCATAGTGTTTTATTGAATATTTTTTCTTAATTAAGTTTTGAAGTCAAACTAGTTACAATTTAGACATAGGTTTTCTCGCTAACACATTACTTTTTTTGTATGTATCGAAATTCTTTTTTTTTGGATCAAGGACATCAATATGAAGTGCATAGATAATTTTTAGATTTTTTTTTATAATTTGCTATTTTTCCGCATGTGCAGAATATAGAGCTTGATTTTTGGTGAAAAATCTATGTTTAATTAAACTAAAAAAATACATAATAAAACCAAAATATATTAAAATTATATTTGATGGATAGCTCATTCTAAGGACTACCATCATCTAGTTGGTTCTGTGAAGTTGATTCCATTTTCAACTTCAATGCAAGATCGAAAAGATTTTTTTTTTAAATTGTTAGAAAAGGGGGAGAAGGGAAAAAAAACGGGTTTGAGTGAACCCCCCTTCTAGCGAACACCCTCTAGACCCCTTCGATCAAAGGGAGTTTCCTAGACGGTGGGTTCGTTCGAACCCGCCTTTTCTATCATTTCCCATTATTTCATTTTAAAAAACCCACCAAATGGGGTTGCATCACAAAGTAGTTCGATCGAAGGGGGCATTCGAGTGAACCCCTTTTTGGGTTTGCTCGAACCCTCCCTTTGAGCATCTTGAAAGTATATAGTGTTTTTATTGATGTCAAGTGGTTGGTGTTGTAATTAGTTTCAACTATGTGTAGAGGAGTATGGTCATTGATTGTATATGTCAAGGATATTGAAAAAATTATAATAAAGAAGGTTTGAAGTTTGCGCATGTATAGTTGAGATGCTAAAGAAGTGTTATGAGTATATGGAGTTATCCTTATGTTGCTATGTCTATAGGTGTGTTAGTTAGAGTAAATTAATGTGCTGACATGATGTCTCTGGTACTTGGTTTCCAAGTGGTTTTGAAAAAAATTGACAAATAGAGAAGACATTGTTATGAAGGTATTCAATGTATGCTTTGTGATGTGCTTCAAGTTTTTTCTAGGTTGATTCTATGCTTGTACAAATATGAGGTATTTTTCATGATTTTTGTTAGTTGCTATATCCAAAATTTGGGCTTCTAGATCGTCATATAGTATGATATATTTTCACTAGTATGTGAACCATGCATTTTTGTGCATTTGGTTGTGGTCTAGGAGAAATGTATTTTCTCTACATTTCTCCACATTGTAGTTTCAAGACTTGTGGTTTTGAGAATAAGTTGATAAGGTTTCTCTCTTTCTTTTTTCAAGAGGAATTGATATTTTTTGTTACTGATGATGGGTTCTGAGTTACAGTGTATTACAGTGGTTGGCAGGGTTATGCAAATGTGCAAAATGATCATACTTTTCAAGTAAAGTTTGTTGTGAAGCTTTTGGATGAATTTACATGTGTTCATTGCATACTCCAGATTGTGTTCAAATGAATTTTGTTGTTTGAAACTATTGGACTAAGTTAAGGATGTGTGTACTTAATTGTTTTGTGTTTGAATGGGTGTTGGCTGACCTTATGTTAAACACTATTTGTGATGCTTATGGAAGCATGTTGAAGCATTTTGGGGCTCATTTAGGTCCTCCTTAAGAATGTGTTTGGGTCACCCTCATTCTCTTCCATCGCGAGAATGCATTGATGCTAACCTAATTTGAATTTGTAAATATAAAATTGTGTATGGACGACCTTGGAAGGGTTTCAACGTTGAATATGGTATAAGTATGAATTGAGATGTTTGTGAGACACATGGAAAGATGTGAGATATGTGTGTGATGCGAGTTTGAGCATAATAGTGTGAAATTCGAAGTGTTGAGTTCCTAAAGGCAGTGAGTTGAAGGTTTACTCTATCTTTCAAGCATGTTTGCATGAGTGTGAGTGAATTATGGTGGACTTCTTGTTGCATTGAGATAGTTTTCTCTCTGTAACAAATATCTTCTATCTTCTTTATAATTTTGTGGCAGTGAGCCCTCATTGGACAATGTGTCATATTTTGGCAGTGAGCCTCTATATTCAGTTTTGGAATTCTTTATATTGTGAGCTAATCCTCACTATAGTTTTTCCCTCATTGGATTTTCCACATAAATCTGGTGTTCTTATGTGTATGGTTTAACTACTTTCAGTTTATGTTTCTAAATTTAACAATTAAACACATTAGCATAGTAAAATATTTGTGAATTCTTTTAGGTATAACTTCTGTTGAGAGTTTTAAAGGTTAAAATTTGCTACAATTGATTCACCCCCCCTCTCAGTTGTCTTGTTCAACAATTGGTATCAAAGAAAGGTTCCTTAGAGAAGAGCTTAACTGCTTAAGGAAGGTCGGGGATGGAAAACAAGATAACTATTGAGTGTTTGAGGTTCGATGGAACTAGCTATGTATTCTGGAAGACAAAGATGGAAGGATATCTGGCATATTGTGGATGTGAGATTGAGAAGCCTGTTCAGAACCAATATGTTGCCCCAACTAATGGTCCAAGTATTGTTGATGAGACCAAAGTGCATGAAATAAACAATAAGGAAAGTTTTATTACTATAAATAGTCTTTCACATTCTGAATTAGTTAAAGTTATAAATCTGAAGATTGCTAAAGAGATTTGGGATAAGTTAGAAAATATTTATGAAGGAGATGAAAAGGTTAAATGAGCAAAGTTACAGAACTTGGAGGCACAGTTTGAGATCCTACGAATGGTTGAAGATGAGAACATTAAATCCTACATGCAAATAGTAGATGAACTGGTAGGTGGAATGGGAGGACTTGGTGCACAAGTAGAAAAATCTAGGATAGTGAAGAAGGTACTCAGAACTCTCCCTAATATATATAGTGAAAAGATATATACTATAGAGGAAATTTTAAATTATAATACTTATACTAAAGATCTATTGATTGGTACTCTAACCTCATTTGCAATGAGAAAGCTTGGATTGAAAAGTGGAACAAAGATAGAAACTACTTTCAAGGCTGAGAAAGTGGAAGATCCAGATGAAGAAAATCTTGATGAAGTGGAAGATAATTTTTTAAGAAGAATGAAAAAGGGTTTCAATAAGTATAAAGGAAAATTACCATTCAAATGTTTTAGCTGTGGGGAAATAGGTCATTATGCTTCAAGATGTCCAAAAAGAGCTAAAAGAAATAAATATAGAGAAGGTAAAGAAAATAAAGGAAAGATGATCAAAAGAGAAAATTATGTCAATGAAGATGCTGGCATGTCTGATGATGAGTCTAATTATGGATATTTTGATGATAATGAATGCTTGTTCCTAGCTTTAAAAGATGATTCTACTCCTACTAACACTAAAATATGTGTGAAGGACTACTGGGTTGTTGATAGTGCCTACTCAAATCACATTACCGATGACAAAAGTAAGTTTGTTAAACTTGAAAAATATGATGGAGGCTTATTAATTTTGGAGATGATTCTGGTGCTAAGATTTGTTGGATAGGTTCAATCATTTTTTATGGTAAACATAATACTAATGATGTCTACTATGTTAAGGGTTTGATACATAATCTCTTGAGTGTCAGAAAGATGTGTGGTAGGGGATATAATCTTGTGTTCAAGGATGAAAAATGTGAAATTAAAAAAGGGTCCAGAACTGTGATTGTTGCTAGAAAGAGGACTGAAGGAAACATCTATCAACTTAAATGTGTTCATGGACATTTATTTATGTCTCAGATTAATGAGGGTTGGTTATGGTATCGAAGGATGTGCCATATAAATTTTTGAAAACATGGTGAGAATCATTGTAGTACAATTTGTGAGAGCTTTAACAAGAATCACAAAGTCAGTTAATGTTGTCTAAAAGGACTGTTAGTTTAGAAAGCAAGCTAGAAATAGCTTTAGAAAAAAGGAACAATCTACTATCGAAATGCTAGAATTGATTCATATAGATCTTTATGGTCCTACGAGGGTGAGAATTCTACAAGGTGATAGTTATTTTATGCTTTTGATTGATAATTACTCTATAATGAAATAGGTTACTTTTGTTAGAGATAAATTTGATGCATTTGAAAAATTCAAGAAATTTAAGGCTATGGTTAAGAATGAAATAGATTTGAAAATAAAATGTTTGAGGTCTAAAAAAGATGGTGAATTCACCTCCAATGAGTTTAACATGTTTTTTGAATTTCATGGAATAAGAATACAATTATCTGCCCCTAGAACTCCTCAGTAGAATGGAGTTGTTGAAAGGAAGAACAAGACAATTCAAGAAGCTGCTAGAACAATGATAACTAAGGTAGGTCTACCAAAATTCTACTAGAGAGAAGCAATTCACACTGTTGTTTATGTTTTCAACTGAGTTCAAGCAAAAACTAATAGCACTAAGACCCCCTATGAGCTATGATATGGAAAGATTCCTACTATTAAGTATTTCAAGGTATTTGGAAGCAAATGTTATATCAGGAGAGATGAAGAAAATATAAGAAATTTTGATGCTAAATGTGATGAGGGTATCTTCATGGATTCTCTACTAGAAGCAAAGCTTACAAATTTTACAATAAAAGACTGAAAAGGGTTGCAGAAAGCAAAAATTTCAAACTTGATGAAGTATTGAAGAACTCGACTGAAAAGTTGATGGATATGTGTTAGATGAACCTAATTGGAGAGAAGTAGAAGAAATAGTTGAATAAAAAGAAATGTAGAATGAAGAAGAAGCTCTGAAAAAGGTTCCTAAAACCCCTAAGTATGTGCAAAAGAATCATTTTGAATATCAGATCATTGGAGACAAGAGCAAAGATGTATTGACAAGAAGAAAATCTATTGAATTTGAGGTAAATTATTGCTTACTTTCTAAAGTTGAACCTAATACAATGAGTGAGGCATGTAAAGATGAACATTGGATGAAAGCAATGGAAGAAGAACTTATGCAAATTGAGAAAAAACAAACTTGAGAACTTATTCCTAGATCAGCAAGCAAGAACATAATTGGAAGTAAGTGGCTTTTCAGAAACAAACTAAATGAGAATGGAGAAGTAGTAAGAAACAAAGCAAGGCTTGTGTGTAAAGGCTACTCACAAGTGGAAGGTCTAGAATTTCAGGAGACATTTTCTCTGGTGGCTAGAATGGAAGCTATCAAAAAAAAATTCATTTGCTACTCATAAGGACTTTAAATTTTACCAGATGGATGTGAAGTCAACTTTCTTGAATAGAGATCTGGAGGAAGAAGTTTACATGGAGCAACCAGAGGGATTCCAATTTTTAGATCAACTAGATATGGTCTGCGGATTGAAAAAGGTTTTATATGGGTTGAAGAAAGCTCCCAGAGCTTGGTATGCAAGATTGGACAAATATTTGATTCAGCAAGGTTTTAGTAAAGGTACTATAGATAGCAATATTTATTTTAAAATTGAAGTTGATAAGATCTTGATAGTAGTTGTGTATATGGATGGCATTATTTTTGGAGGAAATGAAACTATATGCAAGATGTTTGCTAAAGATATGCAAAAAGAGTTTTAGATGTCTATGTTTGGTGAGATGAATTTCTTCCTTGGACTGCAAATCAATCAAACAAACAAAGGGATTTTCATTTCACGATCAAAGCATGCAAAATAAATGTTGAATAAATTTGGGATGGATGGTTCCAAACTAGTATGCACTCCTATGGTACAACTGGTTACAAATTAAGTAAGTATGATGATTCACCTAAGGTTGACCAGAGCAAATGCAGATCAATGATTGGAGGATTTTTGTATTTAACTAATACTAGACTACATATCATGCATGCAGTTTATCTTGTGGCTAGATTTGAAGAGGATCCCAAAGAAACACATGTTGTAGTTGTCAAGAGGATATTCAGATATCTAAAAGGCACTCTAATCATGGCTTATGGTACCTGAGGGATATTGATTTTACACTAAGTGCTTATATAGATGCAAATTGGGTAGGTCATGTTGATGATAGAAAAGTACAAATGGTGGCACATTCTTTCTTGGATGTAGATTGGTATCATGGTTAAGCAAAAATCAAGATTCAGTTTCCTTATCCACTACAGAGGGTAAGTATATTATTGCACACAAGTTTTGTGGATGAGATAAACATTGAAAGATAACAAAGTAATGTATGATGATCCCATCTCTATTTTCTGTGATAATATAAGTGCAATTAAAATTTCAAAAAATCCAGTGATGCACTCAAGGAAAAGTCATATATCAATCAAGTATCATTTTTTGAGAGAGAAGGTCATCGAGAATGAATTAAAGCTTGAGTATGTGCCTACAAAGGATTAGATTGCTAACATATTTACTAAGGCTCTTCCTAAAGATACTTTTAAGTATCTCAGAGAGAATTCAAGGGTTATTTCCCCTCCTTACTTGAACTAGATGCATATGGAGATGCATCAATCCAGTGGATCTATGGATCTATCTTCCTTCTAGACTAATGTTTGGTGTCTACCTCTCAGGGGGATTAGGTAGTGTCATGTGTTGTCATTGTGCAGATGATTGGGTGTACTCCTAAGAGGGGGTATTCAGTGTTGGTATAGATCTTGGTTCAATGCAAAAATTATTTTTTCTTTTCCATTGATGTCAAAGGGGGAGAGAAAGTATCATGTGAAAAACCTTATTCATTCAAAAATCAAAAAAAGTTGTAGGAAAAGGTGTTCAGATTTGTGTTCTTTGATGGTTTTTCACACCATGTGTTTCCATCAAGGAAAAAGGGGGAGATTATTGAAATTTTATAGTGTTGTCATTGATTTCAACTGGCTGGTGTTGTCATTAGGGTAAACTATGTGTAGAAGAATATGGTCATTGATTGTATATGTCAAGGATATTGAGAAATTTGTAATGAAGAAGGTTTACAGTTTGTGCATGTATAGTTGAGATGTTGAAGAAGTGCTATGAGTACGTGGAGTTATTCTTATGTTTTTGTGTTTTTCGGTGTGTTAGTTAGAGTAAATTAATGTGCTGAAATGATGTCTTTGGTACTTGGTCTCCAAGTGATTTTGAGAAAATTTTATAAATAGAGAAAATAGTATCATGAAGATATTCAATGTATACTCCAAGATGTGCTTCGCGTTTCTTCTAGGTTGATTCTATGCTTGTATAGATCTGAGGTATTTTTCATGATTCTTAGTAGTTTCTATATATATAATTTTGGCTTTTAGATCACCGTATAGTGCGAGATATTTTCACCAATATGTGAACCATGCATTTTTGTGCTTCTAGTTGTGGTTTGGGAGAAATGTATTTGCTTTGCATTTATCCACATTGTGATTTCAGGACTTATGGTTCTGAGAATAAGTTGATAAGGTTTCTCTCTTGCTTTGTTCAAGAGGAATTGATATTTTGTGTTTTTGATGATGGGTTTCTAAGTTATAGTGTATTACAGTGGTTGAAAAGGTTATTCAAATGTACAAAATGATCATACTTTTCAAGTAAAGTTTGTTGTGAATCTTCTGGATGAATTTACATGTGTTCATTGCATACTTCATATCATGTTCAAGTGAAGTTTGTTATCCAAAAATATTGGACTAAGTTAACGATGTGTGTACTTAATTATTTTATGTGTTTGAATGGGTGTTGGCCGACCTTGTGTTAAACATTACTTTTGATTCTTATGGAAGTGTGTTGAGGCATGTTGGGACTCATTTAGGTCCTCCTTAAGAATGTGTTTGGGTCTCCCTCATTCTCTTCCATCATGGGAATGCTTTGGCACCGACCTAATTTGAATTTATAAATATAAAATTGTGTATGGCCGACCTTGGAAGGGTTTCAAGGTTGAAGATGGTATAAGTATGAATTGAGATGTTATTAAGAGACATGGATAGATGTGAGATATGTGTGTGATGTGAGTTTGAGAAGATCGATGTGAAATTCAAAGTGTTGAGTTCCTAAAGGCAGTGAGTTGAAGGTGTACTCTATCTTTCAAGTGTGTCTACATGAGTGTGAGTGAATTGTGGTGGACTTCTTGTTGCATTGAGATAGTTTTCTCTCTATAACAACTCTATTCTATATTTTTTGTAATTTTGTGGCAGTGAGCTTGGGCAATGAGCCCTCATTGGATAGTGTGTCCTATTATGGTAGTGAGCCTTTGTATTCGGTTTTGGAATTATTTATTATTGTGAGCTAATCCTCACCATGGTTTTTCCCTCATTTGGGTTTTCCACGTAAATTTGGTGTTCTTATGTGTATGGTTTTACTTCTTTCATTTTTTATTTTAGCAAAGTAAAATATTTATGAATTATTGTATATCTAGCTTTTGTTGAGAGTTTTAAAGGTTGAAAGTTGCTACAACTGATTCACCCCCCCCCTCTCAATTGTCTTGTTCAAAAGAGAAAACCCCTGAAAACTTGAATTTTTTTCTTGTGAGCGTTTTTTCAATTTTTCTTCATGAAGGGAATCTTAAACCACTATTCTGCAATCACCCACATATTTCTTAATCTCGTATAATGAGACAACTACCTCAATAAATATTAAAGACTTAAGACACAAGCATTAAATTCCAAAAGATAAGTGGCAACAAATTCTTAACTAGAAATATTCCCGCTTAATTAATGTTAACTAAAAAGATTCCCTCCTAGGACCCAGTGGACTTAACATGTAAATAGGTCCTAGATACTTAAAACACCTATTTATACCAATAAGAAGCATAGTGTGACATGGGGGGATAAAAATTGACATTCTCATTTCCTTCTCATAAAATATTTAAAATAAAATATATTTATATCCTCTTAGATAGATAATTAATAGTTGGAAGTGTTCTTCAAGAGTTGAGTTAACTTCACTCAAGAGAAGAGTGAACTCAAGAAGTATAGATAGTGGTGGCACTTGATGAGCTACAATGACACTACTTATCCCATGCCTTACAAATTTGACTTAAAATTTTATAAGAATATGCTTATAAAGATTAAAAAAAATCTTGTGAATTACTACCAAGTTCGTTTCTTCATAAACCTATCTTAATTCAACAAGTACAAGTGTTAAATAATAAAGATAACACCTATAAAACAAAGGGTCTTGTGTCTTTGCATTTACTATAACCTATTACACCTAGAAGGCTGCAATAAATTCTTGTAAGTTATCATTCAAAGTATTGTTTTATACTTTACATATTTACACCTTTTTGGTTTAATAGTATGAATACAACTACACTTGGTTACATGAATTAGGCATCAATTCATGATAATGATTTTTTTGTATTAGAGATGTCAAAAATGGAATTAAGTAGAAGTATTTTTATTCACAACAATTTTTTTAAATGTATGATGGAACTAATCTCTACATTTTTTCATGATACATATAGAATCTATCATCATGTCGAGGAAACGATAAATAATCTAACATCGGATGAGAGTGAGGAACAAAATGGTAATAAAAAAGAAAGAATGAAGCTACTTTGTTAAAGTATGAAATTGAACACCATAGAAGAAGACATATATTTTTTGTCAATTGAAGATGAACATGAAACATCCACTCAAGCTAAGAGAGAAAAGGAGTTGGTGGCATAATGTAAATTAATGCAAACCTTCGTGGAATGAGGAAATTGAATCTGAAAGTTGGATGCACTCAATATTACATATCTCAAGTTGAAGACATGTTATATTTCCATTGTCAAGAATAAATTACATCATTTATCACATCTCAAGTTTCAGATCCACAAAAATTCACATCTCAAGTTGAAGCTACACCATCTTTTTCATCTCAATTTGAATGTATGTCATCTTTTCCATCACAACTTGAAGGTATGCAATCTATCTCATCTCAATTCAATATTTAAGGAATTCCTAGTGTTGAAGCAAATTTCCCATTGAGAACACCTCCTATAATTTTGCATACAAAGCCTAAATTTTTTATTGATATTGATAAGAATTTTTTGAAGCCATTAGTTAATAAGATTCCTAATCGTACTTGTTAAATTTATTCCAATAAGATATGGATAATGTTCTTTGAGAAGTTAAATGAAATTAGAAGATATCAAATATCGTTGAAATGATGAGGAATTCAAAGTTTAGGTCCATTATGAAGATTCTTGGCCTAAGAACATCAGATTCTTAAAGTGAAAACTCTATTATAAAGAATATAATGAGTGCATATGAGATCATGTGTTCCACTTCACACACCAAAAATAGAAATGTCACACAATGTTTCATTACATCAATAATTGTAATCAAACAAATAAATAAATCTCACCTCATTAGAAAGACAACACAAAATTTCAAAATAAGTAGAAAAACTCTAATGAGAGTTGATAGAAGGCATGAAAGAGTGGACACAAATAGCAATGAATTATAGGAATTCTCAATAGACTCCCATAAAAAGATAAACCAGTTGTTGAAGCCTTGAGATCTCTAAAGGAACACAAAGACCATTCAGAGGGGGGGTGAATCAGTGGGAAGCAATTAAAAAATTTCTAAGCAATGTAACAATAAACTCTAAAAGCATAAACCTGAAGCAAAGGTAAGGCAATTAAACCAATCACACAAAATGCATCCCACAACACAAGATGTATGAGGAAAAACCCAAGATGGGAAAAAACCTCAGTGAGAATAGTTGTTGGAGGCTACTGCTCCAATCCAGCCTCACAATGAAAATGTCTTCTATTACAATGTATGGGCACCAACCCAAAGGAACACCAATTCCTAGTTTATGAGCACCAACTCAAAGGAACAACTATCCCAAGTTTATGAGCAAAAAATCAAAGGAGCTTCTACCCCTAATCTGAGCACCCACTCAAATGAGTTTACAATAAGAGATTTATGATTACAATTTCAGTATCATGTTACAAATGAGATTTTATAACTCAATATTTTTGCACTTATGTCAACTTGTTGTCCTCAAACAACTTCCCATCTTCTATCACCAACCAACTCTTGCAAGTATTTTGCACTTACTCTACAAGACTCTTCAATATGCATTCACACAACAAGTCTCTACAAAACTAGCATATGCATTCTCACAAATCTGCAGCAAATGATAACATTCTACACTCAGAAATATGCATACTCTATTTTTACAGAATTATCTCAACTCTTATCACACCTCTCTGCTCTCCACTCTTACCCTTCTTTTTTCCCACAACACTGGAGGTGATTTCATCAGCATATTCAACACTCAGAAGAATACATACTCTATTTTCACAAAGTTATCTTCTCTTCTCCACACTTGTACTTTTATCTCTCTCACTGCTCTAAAGATTTCATCATTAGGTACATACATACACTCTCAACACTGGAGTTGATTCACTATTGTCTCTACCATACACACTCAATAGAAAATGAATAATAACAATCCTTTTATTATTACTACTATAAAGAAAATAGATTTTGTAACCCTAATGTTTAAACAAATAATTTTGCAACACTCTGTTAGTAACTTTCTGACTTTTCTGTAGCAAACTATCTACAGATTTTTGTAGCATATCAAGCCAATATTCTTGTAGCAGCATGCGAGATAACTTATCACTATCATAACAACTTTTGCATCTACCCTAATCTCCTTTAACAATCTGCATGATTGCAAAAGATAAAAACCTAAATCTTATCATTTTTCTTGTTCTTCCATTTGCAGAAATTTAATACTTTTCTAGAGTAGCTGAAGGATTCAATGCATCCTCTTCTTTTTAAACTAGCTTCCATTAATTTAAAATACCTCTTCTTAAATTTAAATGACATAAACATTCGATTTCCCTTGCATTTATTTTCCCTAGTTCAAACTACAATTTACAAATCTAATCTTAATGTCTAATCTTCAATAAATAGATATCTTGTCTAGGGCATCACCCAAAAACTACAAGAGGTGTGAAACTCAAACAAAAATATTTAAAAATATTTTCATTCAATCACGGCTAAGCAAACAATATCCAGAATTGGATTTTTAATTGAATCAAGTTGGCCGCCAAGACAACTTAAAAGATATGGAAAAGGATTTAAAACTTTTTAATCTAGCGAAGCTTCAGGAAAGAGACTTTTCCATTAAGCAAGGAATAAAAATTGATTTCATTCAAAAACTTTCTAATGTAGCTCCAAAGCAAGGAAAGAATATTTTTTAGAAAAGTAGAAAATATAATATCACTGCCTTGCCATAAGTGAGGTGTCGACTTAGGGTTTAAATAGCCCTACCTTGTGTTTAAACAAAGACTTCGACTTAGAGTTAAGTCTGTTGCACCTTATCCTATAGCTGTCAAACAATCTAAGTACTAATAAAAGTAAATCTAATCTTTTGTAGCCGCTTCTAGCAAAAATCTACACATGCATAAAACCCTAGTAGGAGGGTATGTGTAGGATCATCATGGAAAAAACAGGCCCTTAAGTGGTAATGAAAATTCAAAAAAATCAAAGTTAGGAAACTTGACATAAAAATTTGAATAAGTTATCTATATTATTTCAAAACTATGTAAGAATAGAATCTATGGAAAATTGAATGTAGTTTTTAAACTACTAGTATTTTTTTTAAAATTATTTAGTGAAATTTTGAAATTTCAATGCAGTATTACTTAAATTTCAGGGAAAAAATAAGAACTAGGTGTCAGTCTGACCACCCTAACCACAATAAAATGATAATATTTTTTTATAATATTTTAGATATAAGTAGAGGACTCATGTCCGGATGTGACGCATATTTTTTTGTAATTTTTTCCAAGTAAATAATTAATTATGATTTTTTTATTACAACTTTTAAAAAATATAAAAACTTGTATGTCTAACCACCTTAACTTGGTCAAAACGTCATGAAATTCAATTTTTTTTTAATCCTATAGTATGTGAAGCATAGAATGTGACACATGTTTTGGATTCAAAAAATGTGATACCGTTTGAAAGTTATAGTTGTTTTTCAATCAGCCTATTAATCAGGACTTTAGTCGTAATTCTAATAGAAAACGAATAATAATTATTTATTAAATTCAAAGTAAAGCATAATTTATATTGGTGGAAATTTGAGAGTCTCCTCTAAAACCCTCTTTTAGTTTCATCAATTTTGGCTAAAAAAAAGTCCTCAGCCACATGGGCGAAGTCTAGAAAAACAAGGTAAGTTGTTAAACACGTTTTTTGTGTTGACTTCTTAGGATTGGCATGTCCTAGCCAAATTCCAAAGCAAGCCCGAGGCTAATACCTAGGCAATAAATTTTGTGTCAAAAACATCAAATATCTATTTCAAATCATATATCCGTTTTGAATCGGATATCCGATTTGGTTTATATATGATTTTAAAAAATGTTATACACTTTATAATATATGATTTAGAAAATGCAATAAATATTTTATAGTTTATTTTAATATATTATTTTAGAATATATAATATAGTTTATAATTTAATATATAATATACAATTTGTGATAGTCTCTTATAGAATTATATAATATATAATATATTATATTATTATGTATAATATTTAAATATTATTTATATTTTAATTAATGTATATATATATATATATATACTAATATATAAAATATTATTTAACTAATTAATATATATTAAATATTATCTCTTTCCCTCTCTCTCTCTCCCATTATTCCCTCCTAATTCTCTCTACCCTTCTTCCCTCTTCCCTCTCCCTTCCCCCTCCTAATTCTCTCTCTCTCTCTCTCTCTCTCTCTCTCTCTCTCTCTCTCTCTCTCTCTCTCTCTCTCTCTCAAGTTCTTTCTCTCTCACTCACTCCCATGTGTCTCCACTCCACCCTTTAGCTCCTCTACCCTTAAACCTTAAATCCTTAAACCCCAACTCTCTACCCTCTATCTCTCTCCCACCCTCCCTCTCTCTCTCTCTCCCCTCTACCCTTAACCCTAAACCCAAAACCCTTAACCCTTAAACCCTCTACCCTCTACGCTTAACCCTCTACCCTATCTCTCTCTCCAACTCCCTTCCTCCCTCCCTTTCTCTCTCAAGTCTCACCTTCATGCCCCCTCTCCCTCTCTCAGGTCTCTCTCTCTCACTCCTATCTTTCTACTCTCTACCCTCTATTTCTCTCCCACTCCCTCCCTCTCTCACTGAATCCCTCTATCTCTCTCCCCTCTACCCATAACCCTAAACCCTTAACCCTTAACCCTTAAACCCTCTACCCTCTCTCTCTCTCAAGACTCTCCCTTCTACCCCCTCTCCCTCTCTCAGGTCTCTCTCTCAAACTCGCTCTCTCTATCTCTCTCCCTCCCTCTCTCTCTCAAGTCTCACCCTCCCAACCCCTCTCCTCCCTCGGGACATCTCCTCACTCACCCTTTGGTCTCCCCTCCCTCACTCACCTCACCTTCTATCTCTCCCACTCCTTCCCTCTCTCACACTGAATCCTCTCTCTCCCCCACCATAACCCAAACCCTAAACCCTTAAACCCACTCACCTCTACCTCTCTCTCTCAAGACTCTTCCTCCTATTGGGCCTCCTCCTAAGTATCTCTCTTCACTCTCTATATATCTCTCCTCTACCCTTAAACCTAAACCATAAACCCTGAACTCAACCAAACCCTCAAACTTCATCCTCTATGCTTAACCTCTAGCCTCTATCTCTCTCCCACCCTCCCTCCTCCCTCCCTCTCTCCTCTCGAACTCGCCCTCCTACTCCCTCTCTCTCCCTCTCCTGGTGTCTCTCCTCACCACCCCATCTCCTCCCCCACTCCTTAACCTCTACCCTCTATCTCTCCCACTCCCTCCCTCTCTACCCCATCTCTCTCCCCCACCTTAAACCTCAACCCAAACCCTTTAACCCTTAAATCTAAACCGTTAAACCTCTACCCTTATCTCTCTCTCCCACCTCTCCTCTTTCCCCTTCTCAAGTATCACCTCTCACCCTCTCCCTCTCTTAGGTCTCTCTCTTCACTCACTCTTATCTCCTCCCCTCACCCTTAACCTCTACCTCTACCTCACCCTATCTCTCTTCCACTCCCTCTCAGTTTCCTCTACCCATAACCCTAAACCCTAACCCTTAAACCCCACCTCTCTCTCTCTCTCAATTATCTCCCTCCTACCCCCTCTCCTCTCAGTCTCTCTCTCACTCCTCTATGTTCTCCCCCACCTTAAACCCTAAAACCCTTAACCCTTAACCTTCAACCCTAAACCCTTAAACCCTCTACCCTCTACCCTTAACCATGTCTCCCTCTATCTCTCTCCCACTCCCCCCTCTCTCTCTATCAAGTCTCTCCCTCCTAGCACCTCTCCCTCTCTCAGGTATCTCTCTCTCACTCACTCACTCATTTTATCTCAAGTATCTCCCTCCTACCCCCTCTCCCTCTCTTATGTGTCTCTCTCACTCACTCACTCCCTCTATCTCTCTCCCCTCTACCCCTAACCTGAAACCATTAACCCTTAAACCTTAAACCTTAAACCCTTGAACCATCTACCCTCTACCATTTGTTAGTTCTCAAAAACACAGGTTTGAACCACGAGAGGTTTCCAAGCTCTCACAACATTTTAGGGTAACAGATAAGGCCAAATTATTTGAACCTTCTTCTCTTTAGGTGCTGCTAGACCTAGGCGGGCATACCTCCAACAATGAAGCAAACTTGAATCCTATTTATTTCCTAAAGTAATTTACCCACACTGGAAAATGGGAGTGGATAAATGAGTTCTATTTTGGTATAAATTGTATAAGCAATATCAAGGCTAGAATAAAATTTGTTCATATGATAAAATAAATGAAACTAACAATGAAATGGTAGAGACTAGTGCCTTATTGGTTGCACGGAGTCAAATGAAAATTTGAAATGAATAACTTCTTTCTGGAAGATACTCAAATTGTTTGGCATATAGGTTTAAGTTTATAGCTTGTATAAACATAAGGAATGTGATTACCAAGTTCTTCTTAGTGATCCAAATGATATTTCCTAATTACTATGATTGACTAAAAGGATTTAATCTTTCCTTGAAAGAACCAATTAATCAAACCATATAGATATAGCAAGTGTGCACTAATAAACTAAAAAATATCCTTGATATGTCAGTTTAAATACTTAGAAAATATCAACCTTGGAGACAACTTCAGCAATACTTTCAATTAACACAACAAACAATTGAAACCAGAAAAAATGCCACCAAATCAATTGACTTCCATTGATATCTCCATAATTTTATAAATGCATAATTGTCTCAAAAACATAAGACATTGTGTTCTGATGTATATTCTATTCCCTCACTGCCCCTCATTCGCTGTGAAAAATGGGTATTTATATATTGGCCACATGATAAGTCATGTACATTTGTATTCAAATCCTGGATGATCCATCTATTTGGCCTTTTACTAACATTCATTAGACACCCGTAAATACATCATGTAGTTTTTCCGACACCTTGAGTCTCTCTGACTACCAAAAACTATATATTGCTTTGATTTCCTACAGTCTCATCGATCTTTTGAGTCACACCGATAGCGTATCTATATCTTCGCTTCTATCACCAAGTTGTCTTGTAGTTATACCGATGTTATGAGTCTTCCCGACAGTTATCCTTTCGGTCTCAAGTGTATCGCTATGACTCTCACCGATAAATTCCTATCGCTAATGAATATCCTCTCTAGACATTTCGCTAAGTCCTTACTAATGTAATCTTGTCAGTGTGACATAAGGAGTCGACAAGACTCTATGAACTCATTCTGATGATATCAACAGAATTTACCATTGCTTTATTGGCAAGACTGGATGAATGATGCAGGACGTTACACTGATGACTTAAGTCTCACTGATAGTTCTTTGTACTTCAATCGGTAAGACACATGATGGCTCGATATGACTTATCCCAACAATAATTGTCTTACCAATAGGATCTTTCTTTCGTTGAGACTCTGAACTATGTCTGCCCGATGTGTATTATCAAATGAAATTTTATCAGTAATACAATCCTGATCTCTTGTCGATAGACTACAAAAAGACGTGCGTTAGTATAAAATGCTTTATGGATTGGGGAGACTAGCATCATGTCACACCAATACGAATTATACACTCAAATGCTCAGGGTTAGGTGAATTCTATGGGACGAAATGACTAAAACAAACTAAAGCATGGACAAAAAAAAAAATTGATAGATAATAGATATATTTTATTAATAATAACGATGTAATACATTTCAAACTGTAGAATTATCATGCCATACTGTCACTTTTCCAAAAATACAACTCACCATACTATCAATTTTCCCTAAGATTTTACAAAAACCCATTTTCCTGAGCCACCAAAAAACTAGATTGTCCATTTCTTGGATACAAATTACCACTGTAAAGTTGATTAACCATTATCTTTTGCTCTTCGTTTTGGGTATCAAAAGGCACCAACTAAATAACCAGACTATAGAAACCTCACCATCCAAGCTTCATCATTTGAAAGTTGACGCATTACTATCCAACAAAATAAAACTATTTATGCACTTAACTCTACAACAAAAAACTTACACCTTACTTCTGACGATCCAAGCTTTAAGAGCTTCACCTCCCTCAACACCTTTCCCTATGTCTTGCCATGCGTTTCTCATGAGAAGTGGACTGGGTTTCACTCGACTCTCCTAATTCAGCGTGTACTTCCAGGCGATGGAGCACTAGCTTTAGATTTTCCCAAGCTATCAGAATTTCAATCTTGTAGGCCTCTTTGTCCGTCTTTCTTCACCATCACACAAAAGGGACCAACCCCTCCTTTGTGGCTCCATCCATTTCTTCAATACCTTTAGAAATATCATACCCAATCCTCGGTACAACCCATTCCAACATCAACTCCATTCCTTGTAGCAAATCCTTTTCAAAAAAAGAAAACATCACCCACTTCACAATCTCAACGTCTTCTTTTAACTCCATTGCCCATGCAAATACCATTGAAGCAATATCAACATTTAGTCGTCCTCTATGCCTCACCTCCATGAAGTGTGGCCCCAACACCTCTAACACAACTTCCACCACCTCATCATGCGGACAAAGCAATATCATTTTCAATCTAAGGACAAAAACTAGTCCAAAGAAACCTTGTTGCTACTTCTTCATTGAAAAACCCTACATCGCCTTCATCTTGTCAGCAAAAGGCTTCCTTCTCGACAAAAACCACTCGACATGACACTGCATTTAGATTGGCCTAATCCTATTTAAGCCTCAACAGCTTAAAAATTTAATTCATACTGCTCACGTCATCCTTTTCGCCTCATGTAGCAAACTCTTTTGCCGCTAAAACTTAATATGTGTCTCTCATTTGTACCCACTAGCTTCAATACCAAGAAAAAATGAAGACATTTCTTTTCTTTTGTCATGGTCTCTTAGCTGGCATTGTCCTCCCACGCTTCACCCTAAAACATCCCCATAAATATGTATGCTCAAGCAATTCAGCCGTTTGTCCTTCCTCCAAACCAACTGTCCACCTTTCCCAATGAAAGGCTCATTTAGCATGCCACTTAGTATGTTGAAACCTTACCTATTCACTACTTCCAAATATTTGCAAGCCCCCACCTAGATCAAATCCGTACACCTAATATCACTCAAATCTTCCACATGGCATTCTCCTAACTATTGGAATGACACAGCCCAATTTGATAGCCAGTCAGCTTTAGTGTTGCCTGCCCGTGTAACATGGCTAACTCGGACATCCTCAAAGCCATACATCTCCACCATAATTGCTTTTATTAAAGCTTTAAGGTGTCACGCTTGCGCTTCTCCATTTATTATTGCTTGTGTTATCACCATCGAGTCACCTTCCAAATGCAGTTTCCTCACACCAAAAACATGAGCCAACTTTACTACCAGTAACGCTTCCTGCACTTCCGCTACATTGTTTGATCCATCCACTAATTTCTTTGCTCCCAACGCAATTGTATTACCCAAGCAATCCCTCAAGATCGCACCAGCTCTTGAAGGTCCTCAATTTCCTTTGGACGCTCCATCATAATTCACTTTATACCATCCAACTTCAAGTTTTTCCCAACACACCTCGTAGGCTTTAGCCTAGATTCCACCAACACTCACACCTACTTGGCTAGGGTGAATTTTTATTCCTGACCACACACTATGAATCCTTCTATCTTCTAACAAATAAGGTAAATTTGAAAGAAGACATTTTGAAGCCACTGCCCCAACAACTTCTCTAATTGAATGATTAATTTTGTTAACAATTTTCACAAAAGGTTCTTTATGATCCAAGAAAATCCTCTAATTTCATTCTTTCCACACTTCCCAAACTAGAATTGAGGGGCTAACAGTCCAGACACTTGAAAGGAGATATTTCCTCACCTGCAAAGAGGGCCAACCTTCAAAAACATCTTTCAAAGTCCTTTGTAAAGGACCTTGCCATCCTAGATTCATCCTTAGATTATCCCAACACTTTGTTGTAAAAACACATTGGAGAAGCATATGATCAATTGATTCCTCTACCCCATCACACAATACACATTTCATAGGCCCAACAAACCCCATCCTCTTCCTTCTTTCACCTGATAAGATTCGGCCTCTCGTAGCTAACCAAGCCAAAGTACCAACTTTTGGTAGGCAATCTTTCCCCCAAAAAAGTTGCTTTTCCCAAAAATACTGACCTCCCTCCAAGTCCAAAAATTGGTAACCGAGTTTAACTAAATAAGCTCCATTTACTGAGCCACACCAAAATACCCTATCCACATCACCCGAGATCAGAATTTTCCTTGAATTAAAGATTTCTTGCATCTTTTGTTTTTGCTGGATGGATAGTCCATCACAAGGAAGATCTTTCCAAGCCCATTCCAACCCAAAAGGCCCTTTTTTTGTACAAGATAATCTCTTAAATTTTCACCCCATAGTTGATTAAGAAAGATGCGTACATCTTGGGTTCCTTCCACTTCTCTCAAAGGGGGTAACCCATTCCAAGAGTCATCCCAAAACTTAGCTTTTCCCCCATCACCAATTTTCCAAGATAAATTATTCAAATTTATAGGCCTACAAGACACAATAAAGTTCCAAATTGTTGACCCTTTGGGGGGGTCCCGAATTGTGAAAATCCTATGATTCTCAGTATTGTCTAGATATTTTTCTTTTAATATCTTGACCCAAAGAATAATGGGGTTTGCATAGATCCACCAGACCAATTTGGCACCAAGGGCTTCATTCATAATCTGCCAATTTCTCAAGCCAACCCCTCCTTTCTCTTTGGTTTTGCAAATTTTATCCCAAGCTAGTAGAGGAATTTTATCTTGATCAGATGGACCATTCCAAAAGAATTTTTGCATCCGATGGTTAATCACCTAAATTATCTTTTTAGGAATCTTCAAATATATCATTGAGAAAACTAGCATAGCCGAAATCACCGTCTTCAGCATTAGAATTATGCCTGCAGCAATGAGCCACCTACTCTTCCAACCATCCATTTTGTTAAGGCATCCATCCACCAAATATTTCCAAATATCTGATTTTCTTGCACCCCCAAAGAGAGGAATCCCAAGATATTAACTAGGTAGGGAACCCGACCTCATACCCAAAATTTTGCATATTTCTAGTTGCTTAGCTAAAGGGGAGTTGAAGAAAAAAACATCGGACTTCCTCCAATTTACACATTGTCCTGAAGCCAAACCATACTCATCCAGTGTGGCCTTCATGATTCATGCCTCCCTAAGAGAAGCCTCACCCATTAGCAAGGTATCATCAGCAAATTTTAAGTGGGACACAGGGTCTAACCCCTCCACAATTTTAATGCCTTTCTACCTTCCAGAAACTCATTTTTAGCAATCAACCTGCCCAGAGATTCTGCTAGAATTATAAAGAGAAAGGGAGATATTAGATCTCCCTATCTGATCCCTTTACTGGTTTCGAAAAAACCCTGAGGGCTTCCATTTACCAATACTAAAAACCAGGGAGAGCTTATACAACTCTTTATCCAAGAAATCCATTCCTCACAAAAACCAAATTTACTTAGGACTTTTAAGAGTAAATCCCTATTTACTTCATCATAAGCACGTCTAATATCCAACTTCACCATCATCTTTTTTGGTTTTTCCATTCTCACTGAATGAATAGCTTCATGTGCTACAATTACACCTTCAAAGATGGATCTATTCAGAGCAAACCTGCTCTGCTCCATTGAAATTACCGAGTCCAGCACTTTTTTTAAAATATTCACTACCACCTTAGATATGATCTTGTAAACTATATTACATAATGAAATAGGTTGGAAGTCTTCAAAATATTTAAGCACCGATCTCTTTGGGACCAAAACTAAAAAGGTGTTGTTGAAGTCCTTAAGCATAAAGCCACCACTTCTAGATTCCTCCACCACAACCAGCAAATCCTGTGCAAAAAGGTCCCAAAAAAATTGAAAGAAAGATGTCAGAAAACCATCTAGTCCCGGAGCCTTATCACCCCCTAGATTGAACAATGCATGTTTGACTTCCTTTAAAGTGACTTTATCCATTAGCATTGCATTTTGAGCATCTGTAATAGCACTCAGAATCGCCTCCAAAATAGAACTATTAGACCCTTTAGCAACCACACGTTCCCTAAAAAGCTCTGAATAAAACCTTATTGCTTCTCTATTCATCTGCTTTGGATCTAAAAGTGAGATCCCCTGCTGATCTTTAATAGAGAAAATATTATTCCTTGACCTATGAACCTTTACCGACATATGAAAGAACTTTTTGTTCTTGTCTCCCTCCTTAAGCCAGCATTCACAAGATTTTTGGCACCAGAAAACTTCCTCTCTAGCCAAGATTTCAAAGTATTCTTTATTCAAACATTTTTCCAACACAAAATCTTGTTCCACCATCCCCCGCCTTATAACATTGGAATGCAATTTCTTCAATTGTTCCTCAAGTTTGAATTTCTCAGCAAAGATATTTTTGAAGGACTCTCTATTCCATCTTTTTATTTGTTCTTTTAGGAACTGGAGATTTTTGAAGAAGATGAAAGCTTTGTTTCCCAATCGCCTTGTGGCTTCATTCCACCATTTGGCACTTAACTCTTTAAAACCATCCGCCCTCAACCACATTTTCTTGAATTTGAAAGGACATCTCTCTAGAGTCTCCTCCTCTTGAATCATCAAACTTACAGGATAATGATCAGACCCAGTTATTGGGACAATCTCAGCAACACATGTCCAAAGATGTCTTACCCAGTCACGAGCAATAAAGAAAAGATCTAGTTTCTCAGCAATATTTAAAAAACCCCTTCTCCGGTTAGTCCAGGTAAAGTCACCATTTTGGAATGGGAGTTCAATGAGACCATTACTCACAAAAAAATCACTAAAATCTTGATGGCTTTGGCTCGCCCAGCGAATTCCCCCCATTGTATCTGCTAGTTTTAAAATTGCATTAAAGTCACCTGACAGAAGAAACAACTTTCCCACTTCTGAGCTTAAAATATTGGAGATTTCAAGCCATAGCAAACGTTTTTGAGTTGTTTCCACTGGACCATATATGTTTAATGGCTAACACCCAACTGATTAGAAACCACATTCAACCACATCCAATTTTTCTCCTTGTGTAACACTTGAACATCTACTAAAGCAACATCCCATAAAGCTCCCAAACCCCCAGAGGAACCTAAAGCACCCGAGAGAGAGCATTTCCACCTACTGAAGCACTTTGAGAAATTATCAAAGCCTTGGACCTTAATTTTAGTTTCTTGTAGTAGAACTAAATTTGGTCTTGTTTGATCAAGGCATCTTTTGATCAAATGAATTTTGTCAAGGGCATTGCAGCCCCTGACATTCCATGGTAAGATTTCCATGGCTGCCAAGAAAAGGCGTAGCCTTTTCCCAATCTCAGTTTGCTTTTCCCAACAGCATTTCCAACTATTTCTAGCTTCGTCCTATTAGATTTTGGACCTCTTTTATTCTTTTATCCAAACTTTTCTTTCTTGATGTGGGCCGAAGATTGGTCTAAGGTTCTTTTTTCCAATATCCCAACATTTGCTTGCAAACCCAAAAGATCTTCCTCACTAAGATCATCATCTTACTCCAATTCAGAATCTGACTCTTCCAACGAACCACCACTATCTCTTACCCCTTCAAAGGCACTATCAAAATTCCTAATAGGGGAAAATAGGATGTCTTTGAAAACAACATCAGATTCATCCACATTCAAAGGTCTTGAGTCTGAATGATTTTGTTGCATGTGCCCTTGAGAGGAATCTAGGGTTTCTTCGTCCACTGGATTTTTCCCCTATCCTGGGGATATCTGTTACTTTCCAATGGGCTTAAAGGAAACCTTGGTTCATGCATAGAAAAAAAAGGAGAGGAGCCTTCAAACTTTGACTAATAGATCAAATCCGCTAAAGGGTCTTCCTTCAATTGGCTAGAGTTTATTTTTCCAAGAGAATCTACCTTTACCTCCTCTGAAACCACCAAGGCTTCAGCATGAATATCATTAGGAGTTTCCAGCTCCATATGATTCAAAAAAAATTTAACATGTTCTTCACCAATGAGTTGCGGAACATTATTTTTCCACCCTTGATTTACATTCCTAAGTTCATTTTCACAAATAGTATCTATTTCCACTTTCTGACAGCCTTCCCAACTCAGATTCTCTTTATTATGAATCATGAGTGCCTCATTCATCGGATTGAAAAGAAACCCCCACTCCTAAGAGCACCAACGCACTTCCCCACCATCCACCTCTGTTAAAGCCACCAATTTTTCTACAAGGGAGTTCTATTCTAAATTCTTCCCCTTTTGCAGTTGTTGATTAACCTTGGAACTCAAGCCTTTTTCACAACAAAGATCATTCTCCAATCCCTCTAGCTCAAAGTCAATCTTTTGACGCCAAATTCCTTCGCTAGTATATATTTCTAACATTTCTAGAAGAGGATGAGTGACTAGACGCATTACACAAATCCTTGGAAACATGCTTAAATCAGATTTAGCAAAAGTTACTTCTGATTTAACAAAAAGACCCAGTTTGTTTCCAATGATTTTGAGAGTTTCCTTGTCCCAATATTCATGTGGTAGATTTTTTAGGTTTAGCCATATGGGTATATCCTCAGTCTTTGCATTATTGGGATCAAAATTTGGGGTCCAATCTAGGATTGAAAACCCCTTTCCATCCATGAAGAAAGGACCATGATTCATAATCCATTCTTTATCTTGGGGGGTTTGACAGATTAACAAAAAGAACCCCTTCTCTAAGGTTTTCAGCTCACAACCTTTCCCCCAACTCTCATCACACCACAGTCAAACTTTTGTGAAAGAGGGTTATTTCCCACCCCATTTCATTATTAAAGCTCTTGCCTTTAACATATTCACTAAGTCATTCCATTCTTTGTTATCCAAAGGGAGAGATGTCATTAGTGAATGGGAAATGGTTGGGTAAATTTTGCTTGGGCCAGCTTGTTCCTTTTGATTCTTTGGATGCCAAAATTTCCCTTCAAGCTGATTAAAATCCTCTTTTCTGTTGGAGTACACTGATTTAAACCTTCTCCTATTTTGCAAAGTTTGAAATTTTTTACGGCCCTCCACACCCAACTCTCCAGTTTTAAAAGAAATCGGATCCTGCCAAGCCTGAGAGAAAGTATTCTTCCTTCCTTTTTGAACATTTCTTCCTCACCTTCTGTTAAAGGTCCATCTGTACTGGTGTCTTCCATCATACTATAAACCCTGATGCTTGCAAAAATCCTACCTTCCACGTCGCTCTACCATCTACTCTGTATTTTTGTGACTATTAAAATCCTTTTTACTTTCTTCACATGGACAAAAAATTTATGCAAAGCAGATTCTTGTACTCATGGTATGGACTTGTTAGGAAACTTATGGGTAGAGATAGCCATAAACTTTTCAAAATTTTACAGTTCTAACAGTGGCTCCTTTTGGGGATGAATGATTGTGAGATCATTGCAAGGATCCAAATCTCAGGGAGAGCATACCAAACTTCAAGGTGATGGACCAGTGAGAAGGATGGAATGAATGGAAGTGGAAATGAACATGATCCTACACCACTGTACATGGAAATATTTATTTAATGAAGGAATTACAGGATTTTCCATGTACTAGCAATTCCTGTTCCTTTTTATTTCCTAAACTATTGTGCATGGAGAAAAAATTTTGAGAGGATTGTCAAGAGTTGTCCATGCACTGGAAAACCTTAATCCTCAGTATTGCTCAAGAGAAAAAATGCTTCAAGAATTTCCCATGTGCAAGCAACTCTTGTTCTTCACCAATCATATTTTTTAAGTAATATGAATCTTCCCCTTTCTTACCAACAAGAAAGGGTCCCAGCCACAAGGCTTAAAATTTCCTGTGTCTTCCCTTCTCCTGGCACCTTACATTCCACATTAGCACCAAATCATTTTCTTCAAATTTTCTATCTTTTTCCCTTTTATCAAATAAATACTTCATTTGTGCCTGCAGTTTCACATTTTTGTTTTGAGCTACTCTTCTTATCTCATCAAGTTCAGCCAGCTGCTCCATTCTTTCCTCCATTGGTTCTAGAATATCTATATCTTCCTAAAGGATAAATTTGTAGACTGGTAACAAATTTTGTAAAGGCATCCTAGCTTGTGTTCCATACACCAATTCAAATGGGGATTTTCCAATTGCCTTTTTCACGGCTATCCTATCATCCCACACAGCCATCTTCAATTTTGAATCCCAAGCCTTTTTATTCCCACCTAGTATTCTCCTTATGATTTTTAGAAGACTCTTGTTTTTGGACTCTGCATGACCATTAGCTTGCGGATGGTAAGGAGTTGCATAAGAAACAGTGATACCATGTGTACTGCAAAAATATTTAAATTCACCAAATCTAAAACACATCCCATTATTTGTAATCAATCTTAATGGTGTACCGAATCTAGTAATAATGTTATCCATTAAAAAATTGATCACAACTTTACCGGTTGCTTGCCTAGTTAGAATTGCCTCTACCCATTTGGTGAAGTAATTAGTAGCTACTAGTATCCACTTATGTCCTCCACTTGATTTCTCTTGTATCTCCCCAATAAAATCAATTCCCCACTGATGAAAAGAGGCTTCAATCTACAAGGGTCTGAGTGGTAAAGCTCCTTGATACTTCATTTTCCTTGAGAACTTCTGACATGCTTCACATCTTCTTACGTATGAAAAATAATCATTAAATACTTTTGGCCAGTAATAACCTACCCTAAGAATCTTGTGTGCAGTTGTCTTTACAAAATAATGGCCTCCACAGACCCCTTCATGCAACTCTCTTAAAATGTGCTTGACCTGTGACTCATCTAAACATAGTAACAACATCCCATCCCTATTCTTCCAAAACAAATCACCTTCCATGAACATATATTTTGACGCTTGCAGCTTCAAAGTTATTTTTTGATTATCATTTAGTCCTTCAAGGCACTTCATGTATCTGAGGTAATACATGATGTCTGCATACCAAGGAGTATGTTCAATACTCACAATTGCATTTTCTTCATCTTCGGCATTACAAATTTGATTTGCTTCAATATTTTTTTTCGCCATCAACTTGGCCAAACCCTGACCTCTTACTAATTTGGTGATTTGTATTTCCATATCAAGTTCTTGAATTTTATTAATCCATTTGCATCTCTTTCTAGTTACCTCTAACTGTGTTAAAATATTATTAACAACTGCATGAGGTACATAAGCTATCACTTTGGCTCCAACAAGATATGGTCTTAAAACTTTTATGGCTTTCACCAATGCAAATGCTTGTTTCTCCATTATATCACATTTCAATTATGACCCCTACAATGACTTGCTGAAAAAAGACACAAGTTGTTCATGACCTTCCTTATTTTTCTGTAACATGACAGCAAATATAGTATGCAACAAATCAAATGAAAATATTTGAAAGGGTTTTGAAAAATCTGGAGACTTAAGGACAGGGGCTTCCTTGATGGCCTTTTTTATTGATATAAAAGATTCTAATGCTTTTGCAGTCCAATCTATTTTTTGTCCCTTCCTTAGCATTTTTGATATGGGCTTAATAATTTCAGCAAAATTAGACACAAATCTCCTAACAAAGTTGATCTATCCAAAAAATGACTAGATGGCCTTTACAGTTTTAGGAATAGGAACTTTATCTATGGCCTCAACCCTCTCAGGATCTATTCTAATCCCCTCCTTTGACACAATATGTCCTAAGTGTTTACCTTTTGTGACTGCAAAATGACATTTTTTAGGGTTTAGACTAATACCATATTCTAAAGCTTTAATAAATACCTTTTCTAGATGTTCTACATGATCTTTAGCCCTTTTTGAATAAGTAGTAAGGTCATCTTGATATACTACCATGATAGCATTAATCAAGTGTGCAAATGATACATCCATAGCTCTTTGAAAGGTCACACCTGCATTTGTGAGACCGAATGGCATTCTCACATAAACATATGTTCCCCATCAGGTTGTAAAGGTTGTCTTGTACTGCTCAGATTCTTTGACTTTGACCTGATTGTAACCAGAGAACCCATCCATAATAGATAACAACTCACACCCTGTTACTTTATGTAGTACAGCCTCCATATTAGGTAGAGGATAATTATCCTTGAGAGATGCCACATTTAGATTTCTAAAGTCCACACATAATTAGATATCCATGTTCTTCTTCCTCACAAGAACCAAATTCGAAACCCATGTTGAATGCCTGATTGGTTTGATGATACCCCCATCTCTAAGCTTTGCCAATTCCTTATGTATTTTGGGTTCTAATGTTGCGTTAATAGGTCTTTGCTTCTACCTAAATGGCTTTGCCTATGGTTTCAATGGGATTTCATGTTGAATCAAATCCTCCCTATATGCTTTAAGATCTTCATAGGACCATGCAAACACATGTTTGTATTTTCTCAATAATGCAATCAACATTCTTTGAATTGTTCGGCTTATTTTCTTTCCAATATATACTTTTCTTGGCGCCAGCTCAATTCCTAAGTTGACCTCTTCAATATCCTCCCTCTTGACTAGTGTCTACTTCATGAGGGACCAATCACTTCCATCATATACCCTTTCCAATGCTACTAGCCCTTTGGGAAGTTTATTAGTTCTAAGTTGTAAGACCTCCTTCCTGAATATTGTTTGATTTCCATCTACCTCTTCTACAAAGGCATTGAAGTCAATTTATTGAGCTTCACATTGATCTATACAGTGAAGAAATTTCAAGAGGTCAACATCATCATTAAAAACCTTCCAACTGTATATATTTTCAGGCATAGCGGGTCTTGTTTTGAACTCAATCTAAGACACTCCAGTCAATGTAATGTCATCTCTTCTTAGTGCAACATTGGCTAAAAAGTCTGCCATTATATTTTTTGACCTATCTATCCACTCAATAGAGAAAGCATCAAAAAACTCAATTGTATCCCATACAGCATTCCTATATTGCTTCAACCTCGTGTTTTGCTGCATATTTTGATTTAACTTGAGAAACAACTAGCTCAAAATCCCCTAGAACAGTTAGCAACTTAATCTTATGTCTTATAGCTATATTCAAACCTGTTAATAAAGCTTCATATTCTGCTATGTTGTTTGTACATTCAAATGCCAAAAAAAATGAATATTTAAATGTAAATCCTTCAGGTGAAACAAACACTATTTCTACTCCATTACCTTCTTGGCTACATGCTACATCAAAGTACATTTTCCACACACCATCACAGTTTTTTACAACATGCTTATCAATTAGATCAACGTTGACTAATTATGGTTGGGCTGGTTCTATCTTAAAACTTCCAAGATCCATATCACAAAATCAATTGACTTGATCTTAAGGTACACAATCTACAATTGGGTTCATCCTTGGTCCCCTGTATAACTTAACTTCTTGGCCATTCACTAGAATCATTGCATAAGATAAATCAAATTGGACCTTTCCTCCAACCATTGTTGTCCACTGTCTTGATAGAAGCATCCCAAACTGAGGAGGGGTATCAATTACAGTTATATCTATATTATAGGCCACTTGAGGATAAGCAACTAATTTGACTTCAACATCTTTCATAACACCCACTATTGGAATATGCCTGCTATCCATTGCATAGCACTTCCCTCCATTAGTATCCACCCATATGCCAAGTTGTTTCATAACTCCAACTGGCATAATATTGATAGCGGCGCCAGAGTCTATCATGAAATTCCTTGATAGTTTGTTTTTTATGAGTAACGTGGTGAAAAATGGATCAACTTGTGGGGAATTTACCAATACATCATTTAGACATACTTTTGGGACAATCACCTTCTCTTGCTTATTAACTATTTTAATAGCCATCTGATTTTTAGAACTCATACTTTTCTCATTTCCATTTGATATCAATTGAATTGCACTATCCCTATACTCCTTAATTCTCATCATCTTGAGTAGTGGGATAGAAATTTTTACCTGTGATAAAGCCTGAGAGAAGTCAAAAGAAGAACCTTCTACCTTAATCACTTTCTTTTGCTCCAATGATCCTCCTTTTCTTTCCTCCTTTTCCCTTTTATTCAATTGAATAGTTTTCTTCTTCTCTTTGTGAAACTCTTTATCCTCCTCCTTTTGAACAAGATTTTGTTCGTTCTTATCATGTTTATTTTTTGTTCTCTTCAAAACTTTATGTGTTACTTCTCCATCTTTCATAAATATTCCCCTGGGAACACCTTCCTTTTTATTCACTGTCCTATTTCTTAACCAATACTTGCTCTTTGCTTGTTCAACTACAGCAATGGTTAACCTCTTTATTTCCTCTTTAGTGGGTCTCCTTATATCACATTGAGTAGGCACCTCAACAAAGTATTGTTTTGCATAACTTTCTTCATAATCAGAAAAAACTTGCTATTCAGCCATGTGGACATTGCATCTTTGATTTGAAACATCGTACTCATAGCCTTCTTCTTCTGAAGATGAATACTCCTCCTCAGTAGGATGAAAGGTATTTGAGTTCAAGTACACTATGTGATCCTCTCCACTGTCACCCACTAACATTCTTTCTTCCTGCATTTCTTGGGCTACAACATAGTGATCTGGGGAATGTGGCCCATCACAACCTTCACACCAGAGATTATAATTGACCATATACGCTCCCTTCTTCCTTAATGGATCAGGTGTTTCTTTGTTCCTAGTTCTATCTATTACAGGTTTTCCATCCTTTGAATTTGTATTGTAAGGCATTTCATGTAACCTAAGCCTCTCATTTTTGTACATGTTCTCTTGTTTGTACTGATAATTATATACTTGCTAAGGAACCCTAGAATTATCTCTCTTACTGATCATCCTAGTAGCTTTCCTGTTATTTTCAATGGTTAGTGCTATCTTTTGGGCTTCAACTAAATCTCTTGGAAACCTATTTCTTAACTCATACCCTATTTTTGGATCGAATGCATTCAAATAAATGCTCAATGCTGCAGAGTCTGGCAACTTTGACCCAGGTGGTATCTTATTCTACAATTTGTTGAATCTCTGGTTAAAATCATAAATTGACTCATTCTAATTTTTTTGAATCCGTACTAATTCATGTAAAGCAGCACCTAGTGCACATGGATTTCCATACTGTTTAAGAAATCAATCCTGAAATTTTTGGATAGAATCAACAAAAGTTGTTGGCAGGCTATTGAACCAATCCCTAGCTTCTTCGGTGAGTGTCATCATGAACAACCTCATATGTAAATATTCATATAGTATATCCAAATCTTGGATAAAAGAATTAAATTTCCTCAAATGATCTTCAGCAGTAATTGCACTACTACCTATAAACTTAAGAACAAGACTTCTCCAACTGCCATCCATAGGGTAAGGATATAATTGAAAACCTATTAAATCAAACTATCTGATCATTGTTGTGTATTGCTAAGGGAGAGGGTTAGGCAGGTGTTGATATTGGTACAATGGATTATTGAATTATGTATGAGGATGTGGCACATAATGTTGACCATGAGGTGGTTGAGTATTTGTATATTGTGAGGAAATATGTGGTGGATGGTTTGGCTACTTGTATTGATTTCCCATCTAACTCTGAGGAGCCTTTGATGGATTTGAAGGCCCTGCACGATTATTTCCCTACCTATGAGGCGGTCTATACTTTTAAATACTAGTTGTCTGAGCATCAATTTGGGCTTTCTGCAATGTGAAGTCTTGGATTTCCTTTATCATTTGGGTCTTCTTTTGTTCATGCTCTGCCTTTTCTCTTTCTACTTCTTGTTTGTGAAACTCCAACTGTGTTTCTATTTCTTCATGAGTTAAGAACTCATAATTTTCTTGAGGGGTTACATTATTAATCAACTCATTCTGGTTACCCTCCTTCTCTAATCATTTTCTTGTTGATATTTGATTCTTTTAGCTTTAAGTTTAGCATCGAATTCTGCTTATGTTTGAGGATTATAAAAAAAGATTTCTTTTATCTTTAGGGGTACAAGGTTCTCCTCCTGGACTATCTCTCCATGTATCATAACGGTCATATGTCTCACAATGTGGTCTTGGTGTTTTTTCTTTGTTTGTTATGCATGTGTCATCAAATATCTTCTTACCCTTATCATCTTTATGTGGCCACTTACCGTTGCCAGTGGGACCTTGTATTGGGATCTTCTACCATTCATATCAAATTGATGCAATGTTCCTATCAGATTTACCACTCACTTTTTTAAAAGTGAGAAAGTTTTTTGTTGTTTTTTATTCCCAACGGAGTCTATATAAGATTTTTGACTCTATGACTAAAGCCCTAACTCTGAGTTGACTCCCCAGCAGAGTCGCCAATTTGTTAGTTCTCAAAAATGCAGGTTTGAACCACAAGAGGTTGCCAATCTCTCACAACATTTAAGGGTAATAGACAAGGCCAAATTATTTGAACCTTCTTCTCTTTAGGTGCTGCTAGACCTAGGCAGGTATACCTACAACAGTGAAGCAAACTTGACTCCTATTTATTTCCTAAAGCAATTTACCCACACTAGAAAATGGGAGTGGATAAATGAGTTCTATTTTGGTATAAATTGTATAAGCAATATCAAGACTAGAATCTAATTTATTCATATGATAAAATAAATGAAACTAACAATGAAATGGTAGATACTAGTGCCTTATTGGCTGCATGGAGTCAAATGAAAATCTGAAATGAATAACTTCTTTCTGGAAAATACTCAAATTGTTTTGCATATAGGTTTAAGTTTATAACTTGTATAAACATGCAGGAATGTGATTACCAAGTTCTTCTTAGTGATCCAAATGAGATTTCCTAATTACTATGATTGACTAAAAGGATTTAATCTTTCCTTGAAAGAACAAATTAATCAAACCATTCAGATACAACAAGTGTGCACTGATAAACTAAAAAATATCCTTGATATGTCATTTTAAATAATTAGAAAACATCAACCTTGGAGACAACTTCAGCAATACTTTCAATTAACACAGCAAACAATTGAAACTAGACAAAATGCCACCAAATCAACTGACTTCCATTGATATCTCCATAATTTTATACATGCATCATAGTCTCAAAAATGTGAGACATTGTGTTCTACTGTATATTCTATTCCCTCGCTGCCCCTCATTCGCTATCAAAATTGTGTATTTATATATTGGCCACATGATAAGTTGAGTCCATTCGTATTCAAATCCTGGGTGACCCATCTATTCATGATTTTACTAAAGTTCATTAGACACCCGCAAAGACATCATGTAGTTCCACTGATGCCTTAAGTCTCTCTGACTACTACAAACTATATATCTCTTTGATGTCCTAGAGTCCCATCGATGTTCTGAGTCTCACTGATAGTGTATCTATATCTTCGCTTCTATCACCAAGTTGTCTTGTAGTTATACCGATGTTATGAGTCTTCCCGACAGTTATCCTTTTGGTCTCAAGTGTATCGCTATGACTCTCACTAATAAAGTCCTATCACTAATGAATATCCTCTCCAGAAATTTTGCTAAGTCCTTACTAATGTAATCTTGTCAGTGTGACATAAGGAGTTGGCAAGACTCTATGAACTCATTCCAATGATATCGATGGAATCTACCATTGCTTTATCGGTAAGATTGGATGAATGTTGCAGGACATTACACCGATGACTTAAGTCTCGCTGATAGTTCTTTGTGCTTCGATTGGTAAGACACATGATGGCTCGATATGACTTATCCCGACGAGAATTGTCTTACCGATAGTATCTTTCTTTCACTGAGACTTTGAATTGTGTCTACCCGATGTGTATTACCAAATGAAATTTCATCGGTAAGACAATCCTGATCTCTTGCCAATAGACTGCAAAAAGATGTACATTACTATAAAATGCTTTATGGATTGGGGATACCCGCATCATGTCACACCAATACGAATTATACACTTGAATGCTTAGGGTTAGGAAAATTTTATGGGACCAAATGACTAAAACAAACTAAATCATGGACAAAAATGTTATTCAAAGCAGATTCTTGTACTCATGGTATGGACTTCTTAGGAAACTTATGGGTACAGACAGCCATAAAATTTTCAAAATTTTACAGTTCTAACACCCTTAACCCCACCTTCCTATATTTCTCTCCCACTCCCTCCATCTCTCTCTCTCAAGTCTCTCCATCCTACCCCTCTCCCTCTCTTGGGTCTCTCTCTCACTCACTCCCTCTATCTCTCTCCCCTTAACCCTAAACCCTTAACCCTTAAACCCTCTACTCTCTACCCTTAACCCTCCTTCATTTATATTTCAAGTTCTCCCTCCTATATTTCTCTCTCTCAGGTCTCTCTCTCCTCCTGCTTCCCCTCCTCTCTCTGGGTCTCTTCATCTCTCTCTCTCGCTCCAACTCCCTCTTCCCCTTACCCCTCCCTTCCTTTATCTCTCCTCCCTCCCTCTCTCTTTGTATCTCCCTCCTACCCCCTCATCCCTAAACCCTCAACCATAAACCCTTAAACCTTCTATCCTCTACCTCAACACTCTTCCCCTCTCTCTTCTCTCTCTCTCTCTCTCTCTCTCTCTCTCTCTCTCTCTCACCCACCCTCCACCTCCTAATTACTCTTGGGTCTGCAAAAACTGGATATCCGATTTAGAGCACCAAAATATTATATTTTAAAATGTTTTTTAAATTAGATATTAGACATGAATTAGATATATGTTTTGAATCGGACATCCAATTTGTAGAACTTTGGCTTGGGCATTGCTATGGAGCAATGTACTAACACCAACCCAAAAATAAAGTCAACTCAGGATTTTCACATTTTTGGCGAGTGAAAAATGCTACTTTTCTCATGTTGCCACTTTTTGGCCCATCATGATCCTGCACATACCCAGGATAAACATGAGTTAAGCGGCCAAATATTCACTCTTCATCTTTTTGGCCCATCATGATCTTGCACATACCCAGGATAAACATGAGTTCTAGTTTGATTGTATGAGTATGCAAGGCATACCCATAGAGTTTGATTGTTGGACTTGAAATTCAATTTATACAAGTATTTCCACTTGGTACAATCATTTTAGTTGTTGACTTTGTCTAGAGAACTACACACTACTGTTAGATGTACAGGACAATTGAGAGGGGGTAAATTAGTTGTATATCAAAACATTCAAACCCTCAATATCTTTTCAAAACCTTATCAACCAGTAAACCCTTATCATGCATTACTAGAATGTAAACATAAGAAACAAAAATGCAAACACATCCAAACACATAAGAATGCCAGATTTACATGGAAAACCCAATAAGGCAAAAACCATAATGAGGATTAGCTCACTATATAAATGAATTGCAACACCAAATACAATAGGCTCATTTCTGAAGGGTTCACTGTCAATGGCTCATTTTTGAATTAGAAAGAAGAAATAAAGGAACTGTTATAAAGAGAAATCCATCTCAGAGCAACAAGAAGATCCACCACAACTATGGACCATACGCAACCTTCAACTTACTTCCTTCAGTAACTTTAGGTACACTGAAAATGTATACACCTTCTACTCATTGTTTTAGGTAGCCTTAATCATCAAAGCTCACACTCACATCACAACACTTGATCACATTTCGCACCTCACACACCACACACAATTATTCAACAATCTACCTTACATTTATACCATCCACAACCTTGAAAACATTCTCCAAGGTTGGATATGCACCTCAAACATGCAATTACAAAATAGATCGGCACCAAACACTTCCATAGTGGAAAGAAGTGAAGGATAACCAAACCAAGGGTTAACTAAGACCCAATAGTACATCACCACACTGCTCAACAAATTCACAATCCATGAGGTACCTCTAAAAATAGCACTAGCATGCTAGGTCGACCAAACCTGAATTAACACTATAAGTGACCACATACACGCTTCCTCAAGTCACGTAGAACACATAGAAACACTCAAAAATATCCATACATCTCAAAATATTCCATCATCGCAATATTCTACAACTCTGCCACAATCACCTGAAACTAAGAACATCATCATTCTGTGAAACTAGACATACTGACACAAACATCCAACTCACTAACCAACTTCATGGAACACCTCAGCACCTGAAACCTCAAGGGAAAGTAGATAGAGACATTACAAGCACGTCCCCAATTCCGCAAGACAAGAAACCTTAATGTGGAGAAATGTGGAGCAATCTCATTTCTCCCAGACAACCTTCTTCACAAGCACACAAATTGGTGAACACAACTATTACAATCATACAATCCAGAATCTGTAACTTTGGATATAACACATCTGAACACCTCTTATTAATATATCCAAACCACAAGCATATATTCAACCATGAAGAAATGTGGAGAACAACACTAAACACCACTCTATCACACTGTAATCTCTTTTATTCAAATTTTATTAAAATCACTTAGAAACCAAGTGAACTTGTTGCAACTGCATGACTCTTATTCATCAAGACATCAATTAAAACACTAATAACAACACCATAACACCTTCTTATCCAATCACAAGCACTTAACAAAAATCTCCCCAACTATGACAACACCAACATCCTTCCAACAACTTCAACACACAATTTCCATATAGTTGACATCAATGACCAACATCATCAACTATTGATATTAATGGCAACACCAATAGCATAATTACAAAAATATCCCACTTTTTCATTGATGGAAACACCAACACTATGAAAAAACATCAACAACAAAAGAAACCAGCAACAACTCTGCAACAATTAGCACTCCCCCTAACTAGGGCATCTCTTCTCCCTTTACCTTTGTTTCATAGGATTCTTCTCCCCCTACCTGAGGAGTTCTTCATGCTCTCAACACTCTTTCTCATGAACATTCTTTCCACCTATGGTCTTCAAACCATATTCTCTTCGGCACTATGGTTTTTCAACCAACTCTCTCCCCCTTTGACATCAATGGCAAAGGGCCATAGACTTATTCAGCTCACTTTCCTATATTGAACTCTTTTTCTCCTCCCCTTTGATAACATTCAAATTGAAACACCTAAACCTTTCACACATCAGCTACATAGGATTTTTCTTTTATGTTTTCCCTTTTGACATCTACATACACTACTTTGACATCACTTGCAACACCAGCAAGCAACTGCACTACACTTTACTTTTCTACACTCTTCCTCTTAGGGGCATAAAATATGCTCCATCTAACTTCACCAACCAACAATACTACTACCTGCTCCTCCTAAGAGGTATCCTTCATTAGTCCAAAACAAAAGAATAAATCCTGAATTACTCCACCAGACTGATGCACAATCTTATGCATCTAGTTTAGAAAAGGAGGGGAAATAACCCCTAACTTCTATCAAAGATACTCAAAAGTATCTTTAGGAGGATCCTTTATTAAAATATATAAGACTTGATCCTTTGTACGAACATACTCTAGATTCACCTCATTTTTTGCACCCTTCTCTCTTAGAATGTGATACCGGATTGAGATATGTTTTGTCCTTGAATGCATTACCAGATTCTTTGATATATTGATAGCACTTGTATTATCACATAAGATATAAATAGCTTCATTATATAATACTTTGATATCCTTCAATGTTTTCTTCATCCACAACACCTATGTGCAACAAGATGTTGCAACAATATATTCTGCCTCTACAATAGATAAAGATATTGAATCCTACTTTTTTCTTAGCCAAGAAACCAACTTGTTCCAAGAAAGAAAGCACCTCCACTTGTAATTTTTCTATCATCCAAACAACCTACCAAATCTACATCTATATAGGAATTTAAAGAGAAATTAGTATCCTTTTGATACCATAGACCATAGTCTAGAGTGCCCAGCAAATATTTGAATATCCTCTTTACTGCTGCCACATGCGATTCTCTAGGATGTTAAAATTTGGCCTCAATACAAACTACATACATGATCTCTGGTCTAGTAGCAGTTAGATATAGAAGGATCCACCAATCATTGATCTATATTTTCTTTGATCAAACTTAGGAGATTCATCATTCTTTCTCAACTTGCAACCAGTAACCATAGGAGTACATATAGATTTAGAGTCTTCCATTCCAAACTTCTTCAGCATTTTCTTGACATATTTTGACTGTGAAATGAATATTCCTTTTTTTTGTTTGATTGATTTGTGGCCCAAGAAATAAATTCATCTCCTCAAACATTGACATCTCAAATTAATTATGCATTTTTTTGCAAACTTCTTACATATTACCTCATTTTCTCCAAAGATTATATCATCAACATACACAACCACAATCAAGATTTTATCCTTCTCAACTTTAAAGTAAAGATTGATATCTACGATACCCTTATTGAATCCTTGCTACAACAAGTACCTATTCAATCTTGCATACCAAGCTCTAGAAGCTTGCTTGAATCCATAAAATGTCTTCTTTAGTCTACAAACCATGTTAGGATCATATGATAACCATTCAAGAATGTAGACTTCACATCCATTTGATAAACCTTGAAGTCTTTATGTGCTGCAAAGGCCAAAAACACCCTAATGGCCTCCATTCTTGCCACCAGAGCAAATTTTTCCTCAAAATCTATTCCTTCCACTTGTGAGTAGCCCTTACACACAAGTATAGCCTTATTTATGACTTCTCCATTCTCATTCAGCTTGTTCTAGAATACTCATTTAGTTCCTATTACATTCTTGTTTGTTGGTCTTGGGAATAATTCCCAAGTTTGATTCTTCTCAATTCACACCAATTCTTCTTCCATAGCTTTGGTCCAATTCTCATCCTTACATGCCTCAATCACTATCTTAGGTTCTACTTTAGAAAGTATACACAAATTTACTTGTTCTTTTTTCATAGTATCTTTTCTTCTTGTTAACATGCCTCTGCTCTTATAACCAATGTTCTAATCTTTAGAATGGTTCTTCTACACATAATTAGGAGTCTTATGAATCCTTTCCAAAGAATCTTCCTCTTCAACCTACATCTCATTTTCCTTCTCTTCTTCTTTTTATTCTTCTCTACAAAAGGACTTATTAGATTCATATCCTTCTATTAGTATTGATCTTTTATTTAGTTCTTCATCTACTTTGATACTTGCACTTTCAACTATCTTCTTCAACCTCTTGTTGTATCACCAGTAATCCTTGATTCTTGTAGAATATCCAAGGAAGATTCCTTCATTTGTATTTGCATCAAACTTTTCCAAGCTTTCTTCATCTCTCCTACTATAACATTTGCTTCCAAACACTCTGAAATATTTGACAGTAGGAGTTGTTCCATACCATAGTTCATAGGGAGTCTTTGAACTCTTTACTCTTGCTTGTACTTTGTTGAGTATGTATACTGTGGTATGAATAACTTCTCTCCAATAGACACAATGGAGAACAAATAAAATATAACATTAAGTATAATAGACCCAGATGAGAGATCCTCCATAAGCTATCAGTATTACTATTTGTTGGGAGTGTAATGTCCCTCCCTTAAAATTAGACTCGGATTAACCAAACGCCCATCTTTCTCATGGATTTTTTGGAATCAAATACTAAGGAAATGGAAATTCATTCAAATTGTTAATGATATGTATCAAAATTAACTCAAGAAAGAAATATTTTGGTTGTATTTTTGTATTAACCAATACTTAAACTTCAATCATGAGCATCCCAAATACTTTTTTTTCTCTATAGGATAAATTCTATAGGTTGCCATTAATATCAATGACATCCACACAAAGGGATTGGCCTCCAACTACTAGCTTGTGATCGATGAGATAATTGTTTAGTACCCTTGCCTCTACAAGCCATGAAACTCTTAGCCAAATGTGATTGCAAGGATTAATCAATAAGAATAAGAAATCATTTAAGTAAAATTAAATATAATTATGGATCACTCAAGAAAGAATTAAATATTGAAATCATGATTAAGTGTTTTAATTAAAAGATATATGAGTGTTGACTCTTGGAGAAAATAACCTATTTAAGAGAAACCAATTAAGGTGAAGAAGACATATTGTGAATGCATTTTTATATGTTATTAAAGCTCCTTGTGGAGCATGGACTCTGGTTCAAATAACCTAAGGACGAAACCCCTCTAGGTTAGAAATTAGAGGATGAAAACACCCTAATTCGCAATGCTAAATTAGAGGACAAAAACCCCTAATTCAAGAAAATTTTGGAGGCATTTCAAAGGAATTTCATTGAAGATAAATCACTACAAAAGAGAGACTAGTTTACCAACTACTAAAAAGAGATAACTAGGTCACTCTAAAACTAATTTCTAAGTATTAAATTTGATTTATAGAATTAATTATTAGCAGTAAATTATGGATTATAAGGATTTCATATTTATACTAATAGTGTAAATTAGCATAATTGTGAGTTAAGGTTTATCATAAAAAATAATAATAATAATAATAATAATTGAATATTAGGAGGTAGTAGAAGTTACCACAAGGATAATAAAGGAGATGGAGTAGAAGAAGATATTGAAATCAAACAAGAAGAGAAGATGTCACATGTTTTAAGTGCGGTGAAATGGATCATATGAAAATGAGTTTAGGGCTAAGAAGAAGAGGTCTTGTGGATTTTACAAAGATCCAACACATGATTATTTTAGTTGCTCTAAAGTAGCCTAATATTATAAAAATAACCAAACACTTACAAAGAGCAAAGAAATTTCAAGGTCTAAAAGCTAAAAAAGGAGCCACTGTAATAATGCAAATTATATTGATAACCCCCAAATGCTAGAATATGTCAAAGGACAATTTTAGGATAGGAAAGAAAAATGAGAGACCTCCCTCACTAAGTAAGAGAGATTTGAAACAAAGTACTAGGAAAGAAAAGAGATATTGAGGAAAAAAGCAATAACCAAATGTAAAAAGAAGAATAGAGTAGCAATGATCACCTGGGGAGGGATTAACACTAGAAAGGAAAAATTAATTTAGGATTCAGAAGAAGGGTAAAAGCAAGAAGTTAGGTCCATGAAGAGGGAAAGTTTCAGCAAAAAAAATCTCGCAAGAAACACGTATGCAATATTAAAAAAATGGTACGCACTTTGGTATGGGTACCTTATCCTAAATCCAAATGCACATGTGTTTAGATTCAGGTACGCACTAAGAAACACGTATGCATTACAAAATGCATACACATTATAACATGTACGTGTTATAATGCGTATGCATTTTATAATGCATACACATTTTGTAATGTGTACACGTTACTAAAATCTATTTAATTTTTTAAATTAACCATTGTCATTTTCATTTTTACCTGCGAGTTTGGATGAGCAATAGTGACAGAGGTTTTGGTGTATGCATTTCCAAGGATCAATTTCAACACATTTTTAGTTGCCACCTCCTCCTGTCATCACAAGCGACCTCAGAGACCTTTATGTTGGTTAAATTATGCATATTTTTGGCTTTATAGCTTGCATTTTTTTTTTTGTAATTTTTGTTTAGTTTTTTTTTTTGTAATTAGCTTCATTATTTTATAGTTTTTAAATTATATTTGTAAACAAAATCATCAACGCAAAGCAAAAACATTAAATTCTAAATTAAAAACCATAAAATCTATACCTAATTGAACTATTTAACCCTAAATTGGACGCAAAACTTAAACTTAGAAATCAAAACCCTAAACCCTAGGTTCCAAAAAACATATACCTAAAAACTAAAACCCTTAACACTAGGACCTAAACCCTAAAACCTAAACCTTAAACCACAAAACCTAGGAATTAACCTCATATTTCTAGGAATTAACCTTAAATGGTCACAAGCTCTCTAGATCTTATTATTGATTAAACTTAATTTGCATATCTTCTATTTGCACCTAAATCTCATCAACATAACTCTTTTTAAATATACATCTTATTCCTCTAATCTTGCTAGAATATTTCACAAACTTTACATAAATACATATAGGGATTTTTAAAAACTTGCTAAATGATCCCAATGAAGTGGATCAATATTTCATGTATCCAACACTATACACTAGCTAGTATCCTTAATCACAAGGTCAATTAGGCCTTTGTGTTGGTTAGTATGATATTAGTTCTTCGAATAGATTTATGTTGGTCCCAATGTACTAACATATATTCTATCTCTAATGATTACATGCTCCAATTAGCCCCATTCTAAATGAACATTAGGAAAAAAGAGGAAACTTTAGAACAAAAATCTAAATGGGTCAAGGTCTCATGACACTCCAAAAAGTTACAAGGCATTTATTAAAGGACTTGACTTGATGTCATAAAACCTTATGATGAAGAACTTAGTCATAAATGACACCAAAAAGGTTCAAACTACTCTTAACTAATTGTTTTTCATGTGAAAACAAAGGGAATCCTTTAAGCTTACAAACATTAACCATTAGAATTGCTAACTATACCTCTAACTACAACTTCAAAAATCTACAAAACATAGACAAAAAAGAAAAACAAAAAAAATGTCTTTTTGGGTGATACAAAAATGCCCAATCCTCTAGATGTTCCTACATCACATCCATAACCATAAAGAAAATCCTCACATTTCATAAATCAAGGACCTCTCTAACAAGCCTTATCTCTAACCTCTAAACTCTAAAAGTTGGTGAAAGAACCCTTTCTTTGAGGTAATTAATTCCCCATACAGAACTCTTCCAAAGAATGACAAAAAAATTAAATATATAACATAAATAAATTTTCATTTAATTTCTCAATATAAAAATGAAAAACTATTTCATATGCTTCATCTTTGTATTTTAACAATTATAAATTGTAACCTTACTTCAAAATCATAGTAACAAGCTTTCTTTGTATTCTTACTTTTTTGTATTATTATAAAACTTTGATTACATATCATTTGGTTCCATATGTTAAACCCCTCTTAGGACCTATAATTAAGTAGGCGTATAATTAATAATTAACACAATTATTTTAAATAAGTGTCACATAAAATTACTGAACTTGAGTTATCAAACTATGTATATATAGTATTTGTTAAAATTGTTATTAATGTTTAAATTTTTATTTCATGAGCAATAAAAGAATATATATTTGTTGATATTAGAATACAAGATTCCTCAACCACAAGATGATAACTTAGAGATTTAAAGAAGAAGATGAATCCTTTGAATCTTAGATATAATAAGTGTTATAGAAGTTTAAGAGTCAACAAGATTCTTTATAGGTAGAGAAGAAACATTAGGAGAATTCTCCATATTATCATAGAACTCAATCTCTTCCATATTATTATCCTATCCTATGTACATGTCCTAATTTTAAAATAACTTGATTTGGTCATAAGTCCATAAAGATGGGGAAAGAGCCACTCAAAATACTTCAATATTATATCTCATCAAGACTTATAAATATGTCTATCCAATATAATAACAAAAGGAGAAACTTTTGAAATAACCATGATTATCTTCTCAAATTCTCAAACTAGTCATGAAATAGGCTAGTTAAGGAAAACAACTAGGAAAAGCTAGAAATTAAACCAAATTATCACCCTTCCCAAAATCACACAATCATGAAATGCCAACAATAAATTATGATCAAGTAGCTCATTTTATACTTAATGCATTTATAACTTTTCCACTTGTCAAATCAATGAAGTAGGACATTGATATTATTATTTAGAGATTTTAAATTAGGTCATTGTGTTGAAATCAAAATTTAAGATAGAGTGAGAATAATCAAGGGTACATGATTTTAATTGTATAATTTAATATACATGTTGTAGGGGAGGCTCGAATTGTTTTTATTTTCTACAACATAAATTACTCTAAATTTTCATGTTGTGGATTTTTTAATGTTTTAAATTGTATGCATCTTCAAATGACAAGTATTTTGAATTTGTGCACATTGAATGTGATTTTTAGTTCAAATTGTGTACATTATTTAATTAGTTTGTTGATATATATTTTTTAATTGTTTAGCATGCAGTTGCCCTTTCATCACATGGAGCCCAAATTTAATATAAAGGATTTCATACCTACTAACCAGCCTGAAAATCTCATACATCCACAATCTCCACATCAAATCCCACCATGACAAAACCCCATGCTTCCACCCTCTCCACCTCCTAACCTCCCACGTCCTGGAATAGATCAAAATCAATGACGAGAGAACATAAGAGCAAACCTAAATGTGATTCAAAAAAATATAGATTAGATTAAAAAAATGAGCCTAACCTTCCCCCCCATCTAGCACAATTTTCATCTTCGATGCAAATTGTTGTTGACTCTATTCGATCCATCGATGCGGACCTAGATAGTTTTCAATGATGGAGAGAAGAGAGAAGACAATTCTATGCAAATGGGTTGTCTTATAAAGAAATCCATGAACTTCATATTACCAAACAAGCCATTTTCCAACATTTCATTAACCCCCATACAAACGAACGAATTCCACCCACTAAAAAATAAATTTCAATTAAATGGTGTAGGCACCCACAAATAGTTGCACATTTTTGGAAGAGATGGTGGATGGTCTTTGATACTCCAACACATGGAAATTGTGAGGTGCCCCTTTACTTTTTGAGAAAGCTATGGGTTGAGTTTGAGTTGGGTAAAAACCCCAACTATTTTGATATGAGGCCATTTTAGGGAGCTTGGTGTGTCATGCCCCAAAATAGATTAGGAGCACGTGTCGATCCTCAGTGATGTGGTTCGATTCCATCGATTGTTGTTCCTCTATCTCCTAGTATTCTCGCTACATTTCAGTGGCAAATGATGTTGTCGACATTAGCATCATTGAGTTTTCTCTGAGGAGATCTCACATCAGACTACACACGTGGTAGCTGAAGTGGGAAATAGAGAGCATGGAGGCTCAAGCTATGGGAATACTCAGGCATCCACTTCAGGTGACCCACCTGTATCTACGACGGATTCATTTGTGCATTTACTATATTTTGACGATCATCTTACACATGTATGTACATCTTTTGAAATGCACATTTTAATTTGTTTGAATGTAAAAAATCCATGTAAATAATAACATTAAATTATCTATAATATAATATTAATTCAAGAAGTTTTTAGTGTAGATGCATGATCAAAGGAGGCCATATTCTCAATATGATCATGTTTTTTTTTTGAGTGTTGTAGAAATGGGCACACCGTTTGGTCAGGTAAACCAATATACATTTTAATTTATGTGGATATATCTAATTTAATTTGCATTTGTACACATGTGTGAAATGATATATTATATCTAGATGTCGGGAGGTCATGTGATACCCATGACCGACCAACCACAAGGTGTGGCAAGCGCTCCTAAGTCATTGTTAGCTTTTGTGCATGGGTCATCTCAGGTGTGTGCTTTCAAAATTTATTTAAGTTTGAAATTAATACACATCATATCTAATTTAATTTGAATTTGTACATGTGTGAAATGATCTATATTCTATCTATATGCAAGAAGGTCATGCAATACCTGTGAGTGACCAACCACAAGGTGTGGCGAGAGCTCCTGAGTCATCATCAGCTTATGCATGGGCAATCTTAGGTGTGTGATCATGAGGCCACATCATTTGAGGTCCTAAACTTTACTAAATCTTAGTTATACAATTTTTAGGTCTTTTAAATATATATATATATATATATATATATTCAATTAAAATCATTTTTTTATCACTAATATTTTCTAACCTATTATTTGCTTTATTTGAATATCTAGGAATTAGTAGCTCAAGCATTTGGTCCTCAATTGACAGATATACCACCCGTTAAACAAAATGTGCCGATAGATTCACATGATCATATGGTAATTTATGCATACTGAAAATCATTTTTACTATATTTACTAGATATTTCATTAAATTTATTTTTATCAAGTTTATATTTTCTAACCTAGATTGTTTGCTTTATTTGAATACCAGTTATGTTAAATTAAATCAAATTTCTTTAACTTTATCTAATTTTAAGTTTCTTTCACTCTTCTATAGCATGATATGGGTACATCTAGTCCACGTGGAGCAAAGAGGAGACTTGATTTGACCAATTATCCTGATAGTTAGATGGTTTTATTTTACAAGCTATAAATAGATTTATTTATATATGTGTTGGATTTGACATATACATTTTGAACATGTTATTTCATGGACCATTTCACATACATTATATCAATTAATATGATTGTGTTTGTGTTTATTTATATCAACTGACTTTAATATGATGATTATATACACTCAATTATGATCGTGTCTTGTTCATTATGATGATTATATGCACTCACATGTATATATATTATATCTAATTTTCAAGTTTAATATGCACTATAATTTTTTATCTAGAATCAAATTGCATATATATTTACATGTCATTGTTGAGTTAAGTTTAGATGTCTTAAAATGATTAACTTTCAAATTTCAATAAAATCACATGGTTAGGTGACAAATTAATACATTCCTTAAATATTTTAGATCATATTCATAATAAATTAAGGGCATGTAATTTTAACTATTTTCCAATTCTAGCAAATATTCATCACTAAACAAAAATCTATACTTGACATGTATAAAATGTATAAGATACAATTGAAAAATTATATAAAATGTCGTAAATATAAGACACGATTTGTATAAGAGAAAATTGTAACAAGATATAAAAAATGATTAATAAGTTCATTGAAGTTCATATATCGAACAAACATATAAATGTATATTGATGTTTAATACAATGATATAACATGATGAAACATATGTGCATATAAATACAATTAAAGCTTATCAACGTTTAGTCTATATGATGAATTTTTTTTACAATGACAATCACATGGTAGATCGACATGATGAGAACCTAAAAAAATAATTAATGTAAGTAACTATATTTTCTATGAGTCATTTAACTAAATAATTCATGCAAGAAAGGAACAATACATTCTAAAAGTTATAAAATTGGATCTTATAAATTCCTTACAAATTCAAGTGATGTTTTCCATAGGATGGATTAAGGGTACCTAAGAGGATATGGCTTAAAGGGTCCTAAGAGAATGTCTTAAGGGGAGTTAAGAGAATGACTTAAAGGGATGCAAAAGGGTGGATTAAGGGGATGTAAGAGGATATGACTTAAGGGTCCTAAGAGGATGGCTTAAGGGGAGTTAAGAAATGAACCCTAAACCCTTAACTCATATAGATTTTTTATTCTAAGAATATCATGAACCCTAGGATATGAATCTTAAACCCTTAACCCTATGACCTGAAACCTAGGAGATGAACTGTAATCCCTTAACCCATATAGATTTGTTATTCTAAGCATCTCATGAACCCTATGATATGAATCCTAAACCCTGAACCCTAGGACCTAAAGCTTAGGAGATGAACCATAAACCCTTAACCCATATAGATTTGTTATTATAAGCATCTCATGAACCCTAGGATACGAATCCTAAACCCTTAACCCTAGGACCTAAAGCCTAGGATATGAACTGTAAACCCTCAACCCATATAGATCTGTTATTCTAAGCATCTTATGAACCCTGGGATATGAATCTTAAACCCTTAACCCTAGGACTTGAAGCCTAGAATATGAACTGTAAACCCTTAAACCATATAGATTTTCTATTCTAAGCATCTCATGAACCCTAGGATATGAATCTTAAACCCTTAACCCTAGGACCTAAAGCCTAGGAGATGAATCCTAAGCCATTAACCCTAGGACTTAAAGCCTAGGGGATGTAAGAGGATGGTTTAAGGGTAGATATACGAGGATATGGATTAAAGGGTACTAAGAGGATGACTTAAGGGGAGTTAAGAGAGTGACTTAAAGGGGTGCAATATGATGGATTAAGGGTAGATAAGAGGATATGGCTTAATGAGTCCTAAGAGGATTGCTTAAGGGGAATTAAGAGAGTGACTTAAGGGGATGCAAGAGGATGGATTAAGGGTAGATAAGAGGATGGCTTAAGGGGTCCTAAGAGAATGGATTAAGTGGAATTAAGAGAGTGACTTAAGGGGATGCAAAAGGATAGACTAAGGGTAGATACGAGGATATGGATTAAGGGGTCTTAAGAGGATGGCTTAAGGGGAGTTGAGAGAGTTACTTAAGGGGATGCAAGAGGATGGATTAAGGGTAGATATGCGAGGATATGGATTAAGGGGTACTAAGAGGATGACCTAAGAGGAGTTAAGAGAGTGAATTAAAGGGATGCAATATGATGGATTAAGGGTAGATAAGAGGATATGGCTTAACAGGTCCTAAGAGGATGGCTTAAGGGGAATTAAGAGAGTGACTTAAGGAGATGTAAGAGGATGGATTAAGGGTAGATAAGAGGATGGCTTAAGGGCTCCTAAGAGAATGGCTTAAGGGGAATTAAGAGAGTGACTTAAAGGTATGTAAGAGGATGGATTAAGGGTAGATAAGAGGATGACTTAAGGGGTCCTAAGAGACAATCAATTAAAAGTATCTAGAACTATATATAGTTTTATGTCTCTAGATTTGAATTCCATTGTAATATATATGCATGTCCTCTCTTTTTTGTAATGCATCTAGTTTTGGGAGACCTAAAGCAAAAAATGATTTAAAACTATAATTAGGAAATGACTAAAGACTAACATATATATAGATATGTACATGTGATTAATTTTTTTAACTATAGATATAGACTATCAATTAAATATATATACAACTATATATACTTACCTGTATTTATTTACTCCATTGTACCATCTATATCCTCTCTTTTTTGTAATGCATCTATGATTTTCTCATGATCATCCATTGAAAGTGTCCATAACACTTTATTAGCAAGCCTCCCTTGATATCTAACTAGTTTATAATTGGTTGCCAAAATAAAATGTGAGTAATGTATAATCCTCTTATGTCTTTCTTAGTCTTCAAATGCAGGCAAGCCATTCTTTCTTATTAGATATTTTTGAAGTCAGGTGCCAACAACAATCACAGAACCAGTTGGATACTCAAAGTTGTCATCATCCACTCTAGGATGTACCAACTTATGTTTTCTCTAAACACATCTAGCCAACCAATACTATGTTTTCTCTCCATTCCCCTCAAGTGCAACAACATCATACACGTCCTACAAAAAAAAAAATCAATAAAAAGTGACATTTAATTCACATATAATATGCATACATATAAAATTCAATTCAATTTAATGTACCTTCTTGTACAAAGTCTGAAACACAATCATAATCATCTGATGCAAACACTTGATTATCTTCAACTATCATTCCATGTTGATCATGTGTTGATGTAGGTGTTAAAGCTCCTTGTTTCCATTATTCGACCCATTTTATATTTTCACACAACTCCCAATCACTTGCAATACAAATTTGACAAAACCATGCAAGCTCCCTTGTCCATATTTTCCATGTGTTTGCATTCAAACTCTTAAACGAATGCCATTTTATAGATCCATTAATTGTTTCACAATCTTGTCGACTAAGAATATCATTTTCTTCAACTAACCAAAAGAAGCATCAAATTATTGAGCTCACTTGTTCTTGTAGGTAATTTGGTATTGCACAAATCTACAATTGCACGTGCATCTCTGAATTTTGCTACATCCTCAAATTTTAGTTGCTCTCTAGCAAGAGTTTCACACATGCACCTACTCCATCATGTCCTCCTTTACCATATCTAGCTTCAAAAATACTCCACGTGTTGGATATTATTTTCCTTATGAACTCTACATAACCAATAAAACATTTTAGAATTCTTGAATTGACCTTTTCACTTATCCAACCATATGAAATGTTCTCTCATTTGAAATCCTCTCCTTTAATTTTTTATAAAATATATCAAAACAATATTGAACAAACTCAAATGAATGTAATTGATTATCACTTACATAAAATGGTACTCTCAAAAAAAAAATTATATTATCTTCTCTACTATAATCTACATGTCTATATGCAATATGAACAAATATGGCCACTTGCACTAAATTATACTATTGTGATTGAATTTCTTCTTGTGGAGCAAGAGTATAATTTTCTGCAAAATCAACAACTGACAATATAGTTCCAATTGGGAGTCTGTTTTTACATGTACGAAATTGATCATCAAGCTAATGAGCATATTGAGAGTGTTTTAAATATTTAGGTACAATATTATCTTTAAATTCTTTAATAAATGCATGCACACTAAATTTTTCCACAATTAGCTCACAACGTTTTCCAATTTTTCCATCTTTTAAAAATTATTCAACATTTTAAATTTTTTTAACATCCACTAATTGTTGTTCAAATTCATGTAAACTACTTTCATGCATACATTCTTCTAACAATGAAAAGTTACCACATCTATCGCATTGTCCAAAAATGCATGCATTTAAATAAAATAAGTTTCCATTAGAGGGTTCACAAAACAAACCTGCTATAAAATCTTTGATTGTTTCAAGTGGCATAATAATACCACAAATGTCCTACATAATTTGGTTAGCATGCAAAGTACAACATATATATCAAAAAATATCATAATAATAACGAAATTGTACATGAGTTTTACAAGGGATTCGTTGTTTATTAATTCTAACATACCAAGATTTACTCTTTTCGAATAATCTTTGACTTATACTAATATTAAATGGTAAGATTGAATCATCTAAAAAAAATTATATAATTCAGTTTGAGTCATATCTAATAGATGTTTTGGATGAGGGTCACGGATTTTTGATCCCACCCTTTATTTCTCCGAGAGGCGATCTACAATAAAAAATTGACTAGCATCTACCAATATTCAAAGAAGAAGAAGCATGAAGGATGATTTTAAATTAAAAAATGATTTTGATTGCTCCAAGCGCATACTGACCGCTTCAAAAATTAAATGACATAGTTTAATTTAAAATCATCCTTCATACAAACAGTTATAAAAATATTCCTTCATACTGACAGTTACAAAACTATTTTTATGAATTCATTAATAAGCTTCTAATGGAAACTCTAAGGCAGCTTAAAGATTCTTTCTGATGATGGCTCTTCCACTGCATATTTAGCTTTTCATTGTGTATTATTAGAAAGGTGGTGGTCGGTCAAGATCAAGGATAGCAATATATATGTGGAGAAAGCTGATGAGACCAACTCGTTGTATGTGGAGGTGAGAAAGCTGAGAGAGAATTAAGTAGATTGATTCATCAGAAGGTGATAAAAGTTCTCCAATATTTGTTTTGCAATCTATCATTTTCTTTAGCTTGATCTGAAAAACTCTCAAATCTAAAATCTATATTGTATGGTATTTGTATTGTCTTATTTCTGATTAAATCCTTGGTGTTGATATGATAGTGCAGGTGTATCTTTCAGATTGTTTCATTTAGCATCACCATTATTCTCCTCATAAACACGGTTGCCCTTTTTATGCAAATCATACGATTCGATTTTCTTTTGTTTGATGCTGCTTTATGTCCAAGTTTGAAGCCGATTTATAAGTAGTCATAGTTTTTCTTTAAAGCCCCATTCGATGTGAAGAATTCATTGTTCTTATTTCATGTTTCCTTCGATAGACTTTTTGATTGTTGATTTTATCGCATGGTAGTATTCGATAGTTTCTTAGTTCACTGGACTTCTTTGTTTGGAAACAATTTTATTGAAGTGTACATTTACAACAGCCTGTAGAGAGAAATGATAACTCATTTGTATGCCCCAAATTCGAATAGGGAGTATATAGTTTATTTATGAGTATTCATTTTTTACATATGGTGTTTCTTTTGCTCTGTGGCAAACATTAGAATAGGCGATTGCATAGGACGCTTTGTCTAGCTCGATTGGCAAAACCCTACATAGGAGAAGCGTTGAATGTGAAAAGTATAGGACGCGTATGTTTGGATTTTTGGCAATCATTTCTACATATTTGTGCAGTCAGCAAACTGTTCAAATTTGTCTTGTTATTCCAACCCCCAAAACCCGATACCTAGAATTGGAGCATGGTTTGCTTCTCCACACTCGGACGGCTGGGCTTAACCAGCACACTCTAAGCGTTGACCACTTAGGTGTGCTGGTGTGGGGCCCACTTACGCTATCCCATTTTCTGTTCGCCATTTTTGTTCGTGTTCAAATTGTTTCCGCTTAGTTTTGAACGATTTCTCTCGCCCACCTACGCATAGCACTACTGAAGTTCCTGCATTGCAAAAGTTTTGGTCATGTCAGTAAAGTGTTTGGTTGCGTCTCATGGAAAATAGCTGTTGCAGCGTAAGAAAATATGGGTTTCCTCACGCGGTTCAGCGATGTGGTCGTAGCTACTCTGACAATCATGTATGCAAAATGTGAAAGCATAGACAAGGTAGGACAATTTTTTGACAAACTATTTCAAAGAAATATTATAAGTGGATCTGCACAAAATACATGGCCTTTGAAACTTTCATAAAGATGTTGTGGCCTGTGTGTAGGAGCTTTTAAAATGTTTCATCCAAATGCATCTGGCGAGTATAAAGACAATTTACATGCCCTACGCTAGCATCCTCACAGCTCAAGTGAGTAAGGGAGCTTCAGATTAGTGTATACCCACTCATCAAAGTGAAAGGGAGGAGGTATATTAATCAGAAATTATGGTTGGAAATATTCTGGTAAAAATGTATGCAAAATGTTGAATACTAGACAAAGCACATGAAATGTTTGATGGAACGATCTCAGAAGATACCATCTCATGAAAGCCATGGCTGTAGAGCATGAATAAAATGGTTTTGTTGAACAGGTTTGGAAAATTTTAAACAAATTTACCATGCTGAAATTCCATAACATCCTGCCTACAGTTTAGCACAATTTAGAACATTTATTTTTCTTTCTACTAATAAAGCTCTTAGACAGATTTAAGTTTTTCCTTGGGCATTGACATCAAGTTTGGGATCAATGGAAGAACTAATAGGTTGATCAATAATTGTAAGGAAATAATATAGGACAACACATTTGGAGCTAAATCTATATCAATAAGTGTCATTAGGAAAAGGTGTGGATTGGGATTAGCTACACAACTTGACCACCCACCTAGAAACATTTTCTATTTGCATTAGCATAGCTACAATTGATAGCTTCTTTTCTTTTACAAGATGTCTCCTTTATCCCACATGATTTTGGACTCACTTTCTTTTCTTTGGGATTTCACTACACTTGAAGGCATTTTAGTTTTCTTGGTTCTTAGAACAATATTCTTTTGTACTATAGTATTTTACATGTGTACTCATCTTTTCTTAGCCATCCTTTGATGTAATATAATGATCTTAGATCTTAGGAACAACAAAATTAGGCATAATTATATAATTAGTAATGTTCTTAATACCAACTTTCCTATTTATCAACCAATACCCACTCTATAATTGCATGATGGTAGTCTCAATTATGGATTTGATGTCACCATTGAAAGGTTTGACCCTTTTGTGTACCCTTTTTCCATAAGTTCTCTAAGGCGCACTAAATAATGATTTGGTATCTCATATTGACCAAAGTCATTAACATAGACACATTGAAGAAGCTTATTATTAGTGAAATGAGTCTCACATTCAATTTAGTTGCACATATCCACATACTCACATAACTGCACCTAATCACTTTCCCCTTAGTTTTTATAGTATTTTAACCAAATTTATCAAAAGGTCATCTAAAGTACATTGATTTCTTAAAACTTCAAACAACTTATCATTACCATATGGACCAACCTCATGCTCATGAGAAGAAGGTTGAGTTAACTGGTATTTTTAGCTCTAAAAGTTGTTTGTTGCTTTCTCACATGAAAATCTGGGTCTCCAATGTCTAAAAAATCTCATGAAAATATTCCTCCCATATTCAAATTTTTAACTTAGGTATTTAAATATGTTTGATTGAAACTAAATTCACTACCTTTTATTTGGGAAGAGAAAATGATCTTTGTTGTAACTAGCAATTCAACATGATATTGATGTGAATATAACCAACATACTCAAATAATGAAAACCCGCAATGCTTCCTTAGTAATAGTACCACTTATTAGCTCACAAAATACACTCATTATAAAATATAATTAGGGGAGTATGCATCATTCCCAAAAGCTCATCCAAAACACATGGATATATTCATAGACTTAGCAAACTATACATGTATATATTCATCTGCAATGGGGTATAAAATGAATTTATATAAATGGATTAAGATTTAACATAACACTTACAAAACCCTAAAACTATTACAAGTTTCCTTACATTTTTATGTATTTGTTCTTGTTGTCAATCAAATCCCGAATGCTTGAATAGTTAAACACAACAATCTGTTTAAACATGGAATGATTCTCAGGCCTGTGGGTTGCCTAATTTTGAGAATCAACCTCCAGAGAGGGTTGGTTCCCTGATGAAAACCTCCTAAAACTAACTTGGATGGGAAAGAGATAGAAAGCTTGCTTGAATTGAAATCCTAAAGCTAAAGAGGTGATTGCACCAAAATTATGTGATTCTATTTGCTATCCTAAATCTATTATCAGCTGCAATAAATTCCTCAATCTGTCTCACAATTCAATTAAGATCATGAAATTCACCAATATTTCACATGTAGGTTTGAAGTTTCAATGTTTGTAAGAGGAAAATTAGACTTTCACATATACAAATGACTGAAATCTTTGTTAAACACAGCATGCAACCTGAATTATAACACGAAATCTTCTTGTTTTTTAAAGCATTAATGAGACAAAACAAAGGATTTGAGATTAAATCATAGTGTTTAAATCAAATCATTTATATGACAATAAAACTCAAGAAATATTGAGAAGGAAACACTATACTGAATACTCTATTACAATGCTTGAATAAAAGTTGTTGAGTTACAATCCCTCGCTTCTGTATATGTAAGCAGGAAAAAAGAACTCCAATGAAAAAGATAAACTGTTTCAATATATACAATGAGAATGCACTTCAAAGTGCATGAATAAGTAACTGAAAGTCAATTTCAGTGAGAAAATGACAATTCCAAAGTGAAATACAAACATAAGCAAAAATCCCTGAAAATAAGGTTCAAACTCATGCAAAAATGAGTGAACTCAGTCTCGAACTCGTAGTCATAAAGCATGTAACTGATCTACAACTCAAACTAAACTGGAAATCCCTGAAAAGGTGGGCTAAAGAATGCAAAACCGTCTTGTTCTTGTCAATTCGCCCATGCACATTGGAACTCCATCTTCATGTGAAAGCCTTCAGTTGAGTCAGATGTGTAACTGAAGTAAAATTGTGACTCAACTTTACATAACACTCTTCATTTGCATTTTAAGATGATGAATTAATTAAATGATTTATAATGTATCATTTAATTAATTCATTTACTTTATTTAATGCAAATAAATATGAAGAATAAAGCTAAACTTGAAGGCATATTCTCTATTACAGCTTCATGCACTATACATCATTGACGACCACCATGCATTATTTAAATAAACACTGTAGCATATATTTTGTAGCTCTAAATGTTTATGAGAAAGGTCGACCACTTTTGGCATATATTTGTCAATAATTTAATACCCTACCATAATATTTAGCACAAAGTTCATTATTTGATAAGGCTGACCATACTTTTGCTAGGCTCATTGACTTAAAGTCATGACCACGGGAGAGGACATAATGATTTACAAAAATTATTTTTCTCAAAGCCAAAAGATAGTCAAAATGTAAACTATTGAACCCATGCAAAGAGGATTAGAACCCTAAAATCATTATGTCAATTTGACTTGGAAAGAAACTTCACGAAGAAGTTGTCGGCCGCCATGGAGTTGGGTTTGAACTCGAAATTGACCTTCCCCTGCCAATTCTGATGGTTTCTTGAAAGATTCTAAGCATAAAAGGTAAGATGAAGTTCATGTTCATAGATTTGGATATTCTCAAGCATTTGAATGTGTTTTTTGGAGCCTTAAGGCGCGGCTGTAACTTATTTTCTGATATATCCTTTGTCATTTTTTGTCCCTGTCGATCTCTATACTTTGTCTGACTCTGGCCGCCATGAGAACTCTTGTTTGAAGCTCGAACTCGATGATCTCTTCAGAATATCTCCTCAAGCTTGGTCAACCCCCTTTCTAAAGGTAAGCCAGATTTAATCATGATTATGGATTTTTGACTATATTTGTAAAGCAAACGCCATGAGATAGACTCTGTGTATAACTCTCAGTCGTTTCTATGTGCTTCGACCTTTTCTTTACTAGGCCTCGGTCTGTAAAACATGGCCACTACTATTTTCATGCTCTCTTGTTGATTACTGCATTTTTCAATAATCATAAAAAACCTTCAGCTTCCTAGCCGCCATGAAGATTTTTCTGGGTATTCGCGTTTTGCTTTGTAAACCTTCAAATTGTATTATGAGGCTGCCATGGGCGTAGGGTTTCCTGAACACTTGATATTTCATACTCCTTTTGTTGTAACTCTTCTTAAATCTTTGCAAAAAGTATGTGAGCTTCATAAGTCAATGTAAAACAACTATAATGATCTCGGCCATGATTAGATATTTTTGGGTATGTATTCATTCATGTTGCTTGAAGCTTTTCTAGCACTCACAGTCTTCATTCTCTTCTGGATTGTCTTCATTTTTTGCAAGATCATAGTATGCATGAGATCTCATGAGAAGATAGCGATTAAAAAAATTAGGTTTTATATTTTCTTTTCAATGCTTCAGAATATTATGCAACAGAAAAGTGACCTTTGCATGAATGAGTCATTGCTATACTTCACTCTTTTATGATTGAATGTGCCTTAACATAAAACTGTGTTCACTGCATATTTGAGAGCTATACGATTGTGATCTCATTTTGTCACTATCTCCTCTTATGGCATGGGCTGTCATTTGTATGATAGGTAACATATGACTACTCTTTACTGTTTGATATTGTATGGCACTAAAATGAGACTGCTAATTTGTTCATTAACTTGCAAGAAACTGGAGTATACATCATGCACTTATAACATTGTCTATCTCCCTTTATTCTTTCCCAAAGTCTTCACTGAACTCTATCTATCTTGATTGTTGTTCTAGAACACAAGCATTTGTAATTTTCTATTTTTCTGGACACATGCCATTAAACTGGTGTTTTAACAACTAAATCATTCTGCTGCTGGGATTCCATAATATATTGAGGACTGGGTTCAAAATTTGCAATACCACATTGATTAAGCAAATCAACACCTCGTTTCCCTTGTGATTTGGTAGATTCAAGCTAAGCTTCTATGTCCATCACATGTTTCAAACTACTGGTTGCTCCACTAATGATTGTCAATGTCATGTTTTGTTTTTTAGGAACATGCATTTGTTACTTATCACTGAAAATAAGTGATTGTCCTTGAGATTTTTGAAAATTCAAAACATTTACTTTTACCAGCTTTGTACCTGCATTCTTGTTCATTACAGATCTTGACATTGTGACTCTCTTGTTCCTTGTCTAAGGATCTTGACATATTTTGAGTATCTTCGAAGGTATGGCAATGTGTTGTTCATTTAATCATAGTTGTTGCTCATTCTCCACGACTGCACTATTATAAATTTGTACTTTGATGCTGCTACATATTACCTCTATTAAGTCTTCTTGTTTGATGTCTTGCTTTTGATTTAATGCCATTACATTAACTTGAATATACAGGTTGAAACTCCATTTTGAAATAAGAGCAGTGTGGACTTGCTCTGCATAATGATGCTATTGTGGATTATTCTGTTGTGTCTCTTGAATGTCTAAACGGACTATGCTGCTCTGATATTGAAAGAAACAATTCAATTACTTATTGTCTTGCTCTCCTTTCAGCATAAGGGCTCGATGCCTTATCAAAATGTAAATATGACTGAAAGGCAGAACCAAAACAAAGGATATGTAATCAATGCTCTCTTGATATATTTTCTCGAATTGTTCCTTGAATTATGAGCAAAAGGTAATTGCTTAAACTGTCTTCACCAGCTGAATTAGATTGCTTTTATTGTTTGATATTGCTCTACAGCAGTCTTGTTTGATAACTATAACACTTGATGACTCTCATGTAATAATGTGAATGAGAGGTGTCATCTTTATGATATGTCAAGCTCTACCCTTGTGGGAGCCCATTTTACTCCACATATCTGATAAAAATAATCACGAACATGATGAACCTGTTCCTACACATAAAAAAAACAAGTTAGCAAAAATAATTGAAGCTAAAAGCTTCCGTTGAGTTATGTTTTTTCTTGATTTTTAGCCTCTCATCTGATGAATGCTTAATTTGATGCAAATTACATTTTTGTTGGTAGCATAGGCATAAGGCATAATGTAATTCATCATTGCTTAGAGTATAACTCTAATGCCATTCCTTTATAATTTTGCAGGTTCATGGAGCGAGGAAACAAGGCTACAGCTGCTTGGAGACACGATGATTGAAGACACCAACGAGAGTGATTCATCATTACAGGAAATGATGAATTGCTCCTCTTCTTTATGCTTATGTTATGTCCAATAGTATAGTTTTTCTTTGAATTTTTTATTCATCATTTGATTGTCATAATCAAATTCAATTACTCTCACAGCTTGTGTGAGATTCAATGTTCTTACAAAATGAATAAAAGGAATTACTATGCAAGTTCTCAATTTTCTATTTCAAATGCTTGCACAATAAAACTATGACTTAGATGTAAAATGATCTGTATGATGATCAATGAATACTTAATCAGCAAAACTTCAAAAAAATTGTACCTATCAATGATAAATTTGATTTAGCTCTACCTGTTTGAGCTTGTAGTGAAAAATAGGTAACAAATTGGCGACCACTATGGAGTGTTTTCCTGCTAAACACAATAGACCAGTATATAACTTATCCATTGGGCATGGAGTCCATGTTTTGTTTTTTTTTAACTCAGAAAACCATAACTCAACTTCAAAACACGCAAACTAAAAGAAACTACTACAATTATGTTGAAGACAGAATCTAAAAAACCAGGTGTAGCAACTGGACTTATTGAAAACATGACAAAACTGAAATGAAACGTGCCAGTAGGCACTTATTGAAAGCATTACTGAAAGTAAAAACTATCCTACTATGTACAACTAAAAGCCTGATGCTTAATAACACTGTTTCAAATGAATCCTATTGACAAGGATTGGCAGTACTTCACCATTCAACTTTGAAAGCTGAAATGCATTTTGTTCTTTCTTTTTTGTAATAATGTACGAGTCATCCCACATAGTGTCAAACTTTGTATGTTTACCAGGCCTAATTTTAAGTTCATCCCACTTGAAAACTAAATCACCTTCATTGAAGATCCTTGCTTGTTGCTTTCTTATCAAATGTCCTCTTCATTTGAGAATGATGAATTTGAAGCTTTTTGTAGGCTTCCCTTCTAGTTTCTTCCAACTCTGTTAATTGAGCAAGCCTGATTTGCATTGGCTGCTCCTCAAGTAACTCAAGCTCCTTTATGTAACTCAAAGTTGGCAATTCAATTGAGATAGGCAGTTTGGCCTCTTTTCCATAAACCAAAACATAAGGTGAAAATCATGTTGATCATTTTGGCGTAACTCTATCAGCCCACAAGGCTAATTTGAGCTTGTCATGCCATGACCTCTGATTATCTTCAATAATCTATTGTATGATCTTAATCAGATTCTTATTTTTTGATTCAGCTTGTCCATTACCCTGGGGGTAATAATTGGACGAAATGTTCAGATAAATATTATTCTTTGCTGACCAATCTGAAATTATTAAACCAACAAAAGCCAAAGCATTATCAAAAATGATTGAATCAGGTGTACCAAACCTAGAAACTATATCCTAATAGAAATTTAAAACTGACGTTTCATTTGCATCTCTTAATGTGATTGCTTCAGTCCACTTTGTAAAGTAGTTTGTGGCAGTTAAAATCCATTTGTGCCCAGCACTTGAGGGTGGATTGATTGGACCGATAAAATTGAGTCCCCACTTTCCGAATGGCTGCTCAACCTAAATTGGATTCAGGGGTAGGGCTGCTAACTTTTGTTTTCTTACAAAAAGTGAACATTTGGCACATTTTCTGACATAAGTATGAGAATCTTTGAAAATATCTGGCCAATAATAGCCTGCCTTCATAATTTTTAGAGCTATAGTACGTGGTGCAAAATGACCTCCAGCAGGTCCATCATGGAATTCTTCAAGAATTCTTTCAATCTGATCTAGATAAATACACCTGAGAAAAACACCATTGAAATCCTTCTTATAAAGAACACCATCAATTTCTACATAAGGAATTGCTTGTAACCTATAATATCTTCATTTAGACTTGTCTAAACCTCCTGGACAATCTCCAGTATGCAAGTAATGAATCATTTGATAAATCCAATCAGCCAAAACAGCAAGTTCATCTTCATTATTCAGAACTGTAACAACCTTTTCACTGTTGTTTTCTTCATTTTCTGCAAGTTGTTCGCACAGTCCTTTACCCCGAACAAGCTTGGTAACCTTTATACTGATGTCACACTCCATGACTTTGGTTATCCAACCTGATCTCTTATCATTAATGTCTTTATTCAGTAGAAACTCCTTGACTGTTGGGTGAGCTACCAACAGATTTATCTTATTATTAGACAGCATATGTTTGAATTTTTTTAGACTTCTCACTACAGCAAGTACATGCTTCTCAATGAATGAATATCTTGTTTCGTAATCATGCAAGACTTGACTAAAGAAAGCTATGGGCTGCTCCATACCTTCATTATTTTGCTGACAGAGCATTGCGGAGATGGTATCCACTCCTTTGAATGTGTACAGTATGAAATCTTTATTAAAATTAGGATTGATAAGAGTAGGGGCTGCTGCAAGTGCCTCTTTAATCTGCTCAAAATATTCTTTCCTTCTTTTGACCAGCTGAATTGAATGTTTTTCTTCAGCATGGCTGTCAATGGCTGTAATAATGCTACAACATTGGGAATAAATCTCCTCACGAAGTTTATTCTACCTAGGAAGCTTTGCAAACCTTTTTTGTGAGTGGGCAGCGGTAAAGCCAGAATGGTTGCAATACGTTCTGGGTCAATAGAAATTCCATCTTTTGAAACAATGTAACCCAAAAGCTTACCTTCATGAACAACAAAAATACTCTTCTTTGGATTCAAAGAGATTCCATATTCTCTGCATCTCTCAAATATTTGTCTAAGATGACTAAAATAATCATCAGCATTCTGTGAGAAAACAGTAATATCATCTAGGTAAACAAGAACAAATTTATTTATCAAACATTGGAAAGCCATATCCATCGCTCTTTGAAAGGTGGCTCCTGCGTTTGATAGTCCAAACGGCATCTTTCTGTAAGCCATAGTACCCCACTTGGTGGTAAAGGTTGTCTTATACTAATCTTCCTCCTTAACCAAGATTTGGTTGTAACCTGAATACCCATCCAGTAATGAAAACCTCTCTGATCCTGAAACAACCTGCAATATTTGCTCCATTGAAGGTAGTGGATAGTGGTCCTTGAGTGAAGCTTTGTTTAGATCACAGAAATCAATGCACAGCCTTATCTCTCTGCTCTTCTTTCTGACAGGCACTAAATTTGACACCCAAGAAGTGTGCTTGATTGGAAATATTATACTACCTTCGATCAGCTTATTCAATTATGTTTTCATCAGATGTTCTAACTTTGGATTCAGGGGCCTATGCTTCTGTCTCGCCGATTTTGCGTTGGGTTCAAGCTCAATTGTATGCTAAGTTAAATCAGGGTTAAAACCCTTCAAATCTCCATACTACCAAGCGAATATGTCACTGAATTCTTGACAAAGCAAGATAAAGGCTTGTTGTTCTACCTTTGTACATAATTTACCAAGCTTAAGCAACTTGTCCTTGAAAATTTCTATTGATTCCTAATGTTCCTGCTTCACTGTAATGCCTGATTTATCTCTTCTAACCTGGTCAACAGTGTTGAAGATGGATTCAAGGGTCACCAAACCCTTTGGAATCTTGTTAGTTTTAAGTTGCATGATCTGATCACCATATTGTTGATCAAATTTTTGTTGATTTCCAACAGAAAACTTTGCTTCTTCCATCAGAAAATGAACTATTTGTTCATCACTAACAAAAATCTGCCAACTTACATTATTATCAGGTATTGAAGGTTTGACAACTACCTTCACGTATTGTTGTACCTCCACATTGTGAATTTCAGTCAGAATATCAAACTGTGACCCTAGAGCAGCAAGTTTATCAGATTGCTTATTCTAAAGTCTAGGCACTTATTGCAGATTAAATGCGTCAAACTCCACAATTAAGTCCCAAACACGATGCTTATACAATTTCAACAAATCATTCTTTGTTAAATTCAGATTTCTAACTTGATTTGCTATCAATTCTGAATCACCATACACCTGTAAGCACTTAATCTTTCTTTTTCTAGCCCATTCTAAGCCATGTATTAATGCTTCATATTCAGCAACATTATTACAATAGCTGAAAGTAAATCTAAAAGCTGAATAATACCTATCTCCTTCAAATGAAATCAAAACAGCTCCTCCACTAGCACCAAATTTACTCCTGGAACCATCAAAATATAGCTTCCAAAGCTAATCAATATGTTGTACTTGTTTTTTTCTTCCTTGACCAGATTTGGAATAATTGCATCAGGTTCTTGAATCATATAAATTCCCAAACCTACTTCGTCTATGAGATTGAACAAATCAACCTCGTGATTCTCGGCTGCCCACTCATCTTGATTTATGACAAGTATGCCTTCTATAGGTACAGTGGGGTCGAGGGTCATGGATTAATCCTCCTGATCATGGAAAGCTAGGTTTGCATTTATGGGATTCAGAACATAAGGTTCAATATGGTCTCTAGCTAGTGATTCTGACTTAATCGTGACTCTAGTACCATATTCGGTCCTGAAAAACATGTGTGACCAGTCTGATGAAAGATAACCACCTAACTTTGCAATGAAATCTCTAGATAAGAAAATGAAAAAATAAGGTGGGAGATCAATGATATATATGTCCTGTGAAATTTGAAAATTGGGATAGGCATGCAATGTAAGAGGAAAATTTTTAATAACTCCTACAGACTTTACAGCTGTACCATCCAACTGAACTACCCCTTTTGACAATGGTTCATACTCAAGTCCTAACTTGTCTACCAGCTGTTTAGGAATAATTGAGTTGCTTGCTCCACTATCAATCATGCAGTTACATGTTATCACCAATTATTAAGCTAACATAAAAAGGTGATGGTTTTACCTCTTTAGCTGGTTGTCCCTGTTTTTGATCTAAACTGTTCGCAAGAACTCTTGGCTACTCTTTATTTGTTTCGTCAGAAATTGATATCTTAGCCAAAGCCTCCTACAAACTTTCTTTTTGCCCAGACAGGCATAATACATCTAACATGGTAATGCCAACAGTTGTCTTTTTCATATGTTCAACGATATTGAAAGAAGAAACACCAACCTTTGATTGTACCTTTTGAACAGCAGCATCTGTTTGTGCTGCTTGAGGCTGGAACTAAACTTTAGGTTGCTCCTTTGATGGTCCAGTTTGCTGTCTTGGTAAAATATGAACATTCTGAGCTGTTGAAGGCTGAACTTGCCCCTGTTGGGCTGTAAAATCTTAATTTTTCTGTTGAACAGCAGATTGTTTATCTTTTTATGCCTGTTGTTTATCAGGAACAGCTTGTTGTCTTAGATCAAATGCTCTTTTCTTGGCCCTCGTATTGGCTGCAATAGAAGTGGCTGACTAATTTTGACTTTGCACATTATTAACTCCGCAAAATTCACTTCCTTGCCAGTTCATCATGGCAATGTCAAAATCACTCTGTTGCGTTTGGTCATCCTGCTGATTATTGTCCTCCTTAGTTGTCTGTTCAGAAGCAGCATAACTGTTTTGCACCATAAGGGCTTGATTAATCACCCCGTTCATGCAAGTAGCCTGATTATGAGGTTGATTGTAGGGATAGCACCATACATAATCATGTGCTAAATTGTTTTGTATTGGCATCAGCTCCTTTGAAGAGCTAGCAGCAGCTGGGTTAAATGGCTAATTAGGCCTAAAGTTAAAATTCCTCTTATGTCCCTGGTAATTAGTTTGATAAGAAGGTCTGTTTACTTGAAATGATGATTGATTAGGCCTAAAAAATTTACCTTGCTGGTTTTTAAGACTTACCAAGTTGTTACTCACAGTTTGTAGTAACTTGGCCATTTGTTGTTGGTCATTTATTAGCTATTGTTGGGTATCTTTAAGACCTTGCAAATCAGAATTTGTTGGAACAGCATTATTTTGTGCTGCTGTTTGGAATTCTAAGGCTGGGACAGCAGGTATAGTGGCTATTGGAGGTATTTGAATGGGCATAAAAGGTTGTACCTCTGGGAAAATTGGCATAGGGGGTCTTGGGGCGAGTTTACCAACTTGTATAAGGTTGTTTTCAGCTCTAATAGCGATGTCATATAATGTTGGTAATGTTAACCCACCCATAGACTGTATCATTAAAGCAATATCACTATGCAATGATCTAAGGTAATACAGAAAAGCATCCAGTCAGGAGTTGGCCTTACCGTTACTGGAATTCGATCCCATGTCCTTTGAAATCTAAAGTTAAGTCCATCATTTGTTCTTGTGGCGCTCTCTTTATAGTCTTCATTTGTTCAACTAGAGATAAATGATCGGACTTGTCAGAAAATTGTTTGGTCAACTTGTCTCCTAAATCATCCCATGTTGGAATGCTACAGATGAGTAAGCCACGAAACCACTAAGATGCTTTCCCCTTGAATGATGCTGCTAACAACCTCAAAGCTACGTTCTCTTAGATCACATGATGAACTCCACATAGCGAGGCTACGTCTCTAATATGTTCAATGGGCGTAGTCTGATCTTCACGAGTAAAGAAGGGCATACTTTTGAGTGTTGCTACTGGTATATCATCATGTTGAGCCAAATCTAATGGGATGCCCCAATTAAATGGAACAAAAGCATGCACTCTAGCCATCAAACCTATTGTTGTGGGATTTGCAGCTTGTACAATCGGTACAGGTTGAACCGGTACTCTATAACTTGATGAAGCTGAGAATGAACTTGGCTGCCTTGTTAATGATCTGCCTCTTCTTCTTGATGTGTAAACTAATGGTTTTTCTCTTTGAATCAAAGAAACTAATTTCTTTCTTGAAGGCTTACCAGATGTTCGCTTGGCTGTCCTTCCTATTCTCTTTGGCGAAGACAGCTACAAATATTCAAACGAAAAAGAACTTCTTGTCTGAATATTTCTCATAAGATATTTGCACTTGATCTGCTAGAAACTAAGAAATGGAGTCGCCAGGTATATGAAAATAATCCTATGAAAGGCTGAAATACTGTTGTATATACCAAACAGCAGCTTGAAATGTAAAATTATCACTCTAAACTATGATTTAGAGTCCCACCGGGCGTGCCAAAAATTGTTGTCAATCAGATTGCACCCAAACGCTTGAATAGTTAAATCCAGCAATCTGTTGAAACATGGAATGATTCGCAGGCCTGTGGGTTGCCTAATTTTGAGAATCAATCTCCAGAGAAGATCGGTTCCCTGATGAAAACCTCTTAAAACTAACTAACTTGGCTGGGAAAGAGATAGAAAGCTTGCTTGAATTGAAATCCTAAAGCTAAAGAGGTGATTGCACCAAAATTATGTGATTTTATTTGCTATCCTAAATCTATAATCAGCTGCAATAAAGTCCTAAATTTGTCTCACAATTCAATTAAGATCATGAAATTCACCAATATTTCACATGTAGGTTTGAAGTTTCAATGTTTGTAAGAGGAAAATTAGACTTTCGCAGATACAAATGACTGAAATCTTTGTTAAACACAGCATGCAACCTGAATTATAACACGAAATCTTCTTGTTTTTTAAAGCGTTAATTAGACAAAACAAAGGATTTGAGATTAAATCACAGTGTTTAAATCAAATCATTTATATGACAATAAAACTCAAGAAATATTGAGAAGGAAACACTATATTGAATACTCTATTACAATGCTTGAATAAAAAATGTTGAGTTACAATGCCTCACTACTATATGTGTAAGTAGGAAAAAAGAACTCCAATGAAAAAGATAAACTGTTTCAATATATACAATGAGAATGCACTTCAAAGTGCATGAATAAGTAACTGAAAGTCAATTTCACTAAGAAAATGACAATTCCAAAGTGAAATCCGAACATAAGAAAAAATCCCTGAAAATAAGGTTCAAATTCATGCAAAAATGAGTGAACTCAGTCTCGAACTCGCAGTCATAAAGCATGTAACTGATCTGCAACTCAAACTAAACTAGAAATCCCTGAAAAGGTGGGCTAAAGCATGCAAAATTGTCTTGTTCTTGTCAATTCGCCCATGCACATTGGAACTCCATCTTCATGTGAAATTCTTCAGTTGAGTCTGATGTGTAACTCAAGAAAAAATGTGACTCAGCTTTACATAACACTCTTCATTTGCATTTTAAGATGATGAATTAATTAAATGATTTATAATGTATCATTTAATTAATTCATTTACTTTATTTAATGCAAATAAATATGAAGAATAAAGCTAAACTTGAAGGCATATTCTCTATCTACAGCTTCATGCACTATACATCATTGATGACCACCATGCATTATTTAAATAAACACTATAGCATATATTTTGTAGCTCTAAATGTTTATGAGAAAGGCCGACCACTTTTGGCATATATTTGTCAATAATTTAATACCCTACCATAATATTTAAAGCACAAAGTTCATTATTTGATAAGGCCGACCATACTTTTTCTAGGCTTATTGACTTAAAGTCATGACCACGGGAGAGGACATAATGATTTACAAAAAATATTTTTCTCAAAGCCAAAAGATAGTCAAAATGTAAGCTATTGAACCCATGCAAAAGAGGATGAGAACCCTAAAATCATTATGTCAATTTGACTTGGAAAGAAACTTCACGAAGAAGCTATTGGCCGCCATGGAGTAGGGTTTGAACTTGAAATTGACCTTCCCCTGCTGATTCTAATGGTTTCTTGAAAGATTCTACGCATAAAAGGTAAGATGAAGTTCATGTTCTTAGATCTAGATATTCTCAAGCATTTGAATGCGTTTTTTGGAGCCTTAAGGCGTGGTTGTAACTTATTTTCTAATATATCCTTTGTCATTTTTTGTCCCTGTCGATCTCTGTACTTTGTCTGACTCTGGCCGCCATGAGAACTCTTATTTGAAGCTCGAACTGGATGATCTCTTCAGAATATCTCCTCAAGCTTGGTTGACCCCCTTTCTGAGACAAAGGTAAGCTGTATTTAATCATGATTATGGCTTTTTGACTATATTTGTAAAGAAAATTCCATGAGATAGACTTTGTGTATAACTCTCGGTCATTTTTGTATGTTTCAACTTTTTCTTTACTAGGCCTCGGTCTGTAAAACATGGCCGCTACTATTTTCATGCTCTCTTATTGATTACTGCACTTTTCAATAATCATAAAAAACCTTTAGCTTCCCAGCCGCCATGAAGATTTTTCTGGGTATTCATGTTTTGCTTTGTAAACCTTCAAATTTCATTTTGAGGCTGCCATGGGTGTAGGGTTTCTTGAACACTTGATATTTCATACTCCTTTTGATGTAACTCTTCTTAAATCTTTGCAAAAAGTACGTGAACTTCATAAGTTAGTGTAAAACAACTATAATGATCTCGGCCATGATTAGATATTTCTGTGTATGTATTCATTCATGTTGCTTGAAGCTTTTCTGGCACTCACAGTCTTCATTCTCTTCTAGATTGTCTTCATTTTGTGCAAGATCATAGTATGCATGAGATCTCATGAGAAGATAGCAATTAAAAAAAATGAAGTTTTATATTTTCTTTTCAATGCTTCAGAATATTATGCAACAGAAAAGTGACCTTTGCATGAATGAGTCATTGTTGTACTTCATTCTTTTATGATTGAATCTACCTTAACATAAAACTATGTTCACTGCATATTTGAGAGCTATACGACTGTGAGCTCATTTTGTCACTATCTCCGCTTATGGCCTGGGCTGTCATTTGTATGATAGGTAACATATGACTGCTCTTTACTATTTGATATTGTATGGCACTAAAATGAGACTACTAATTTGTTCATTAACTTGCAAGAAACTGAAGTATACATCATACACTTATAACATTGTCTATCTCCCTTTATTCTTTCCCAAAGTCTTCACTAAACTCTATCTGTCTTGATTGTTGTTCCAGAACACAAGCATTTGCAATTTTCTATTTTTCTGGACACATGCCATTAAACTGGTGTTTTCACAGCCAAATCATTTTGCTGCTAGGATTCCATAATATATTGAGGACTGGATTCAAAATCTGCAATACCACGTTGATTAAGCAAATCAACACCTTGTTTCCCTTGTGATTTGGTAGATTCAAGCTAAGCTTCTATGTCCATCACATGTTTCAAACAATTGGTTGCTCCACTAATGACTGTCAATGTCATGTTTTGTTTTTTAGAAACATGCATTTGTTACTTATCATTGAAAATAATTGACTATCCTTGACATTTTTGAAAATTCAAAACATTTACTTTTACCAGCTTTGTACCAACATTCTTGTTCATGACAGATCTTGACATTGTGACTCCATTGTTCCTTGTATAATGCTCTTGACATCTTTTGAGTATCTTCTAAGGTATGGCAATGTGATGTTCATTTAATGATAGTTGTTGCTCATTCTCCATGACTGCACTGTTATAAATCTGTACTTTGATGCTGCTACAGATTACCTCTGTTAAGTCTTCTTCTTTGATTTCTCGCTTTTGATTTAATGCCATTACATTAACTTGAATATACAAGCTGAAACTCCATTTTGAAATAAGAGCAGTGTGGACTTGCTCTGCATAATGATGCTAATGTGGATTATTCTGTTGTGTCTCTTGAATGTCTAAACGGACTATGCTGCTCTGATATTGAAAGAAATAATTTAATTGCTTATTGTCTTGCTCTCCTTTCAGCATAAGGGCTCAATTCCTTATCAAAATGTAAATATGACTGAAAGGAAGAACCAAAACAAAGGATATGTAATCAATGCTCTCTTGATATATTTTCTTGAATTGTTCCTTGAATGATGAGCAAAAGATAACTGCTTAAACTGTCTTCACCAGCTGAATTAGACTGCTTTTATTGTTTGATATTGCTCTACAGCAGTCTTGTTTAATAACTGTAACACACGATGACTCTCATGTAATAATGTGAATGAGAGGTGTCATCTTTATGATATGTCGAGCTCTACCCTTGTGGGAGCCCATTTTACTCCACATATCTGATAAAAATAATCACGAACATGATGAACCTGTTCCTACACATAAAACAAACAAGTTAGCAAAAATAATCGAAGCTAAAAGCTTCCATTGAGTTATGTTTTTCTTGATTGTCAGCCTCTCATTTGATGAATGCTTGATTTGATGAAAATTACATTTATGTCAGTAGCATACGCATAAGGCAAAATGTAATTCATCATTGCTTAGAGTATAACTCTAACACCATTTGTTTATAATTTTGCAGGTTCATGGAGCGAGGAAACAAGGCTGCAACTACTTGGAGACGCAACGACTAAATACACCAACGAGATTGATTCATCATTAGAGGCAATGATGAATTTCTCCTCTTCTTTACGCTTATGTTATGTTTAGTAGTGTAGTTTTTCTTTGAATTGTTTATTCATCATTTGATTGTCATAATCAAATTCAGTTACTCTTGTGGCTTGTGCGAGATTCAGTGTTTTTACGAAATGAATAAAAGGCATTACTATGCAAGTTCTCAATTTTTTGTTTCAAATGCTTGCACAATAAAACTATGACTCAGATGTAAAATGATCTCTATGATGATCAATGAATACTTAATCAGCAAAACTTCAAAAGTTTTGTACCTATCAATGATAAATTTGATTCAGCTCTACCTGTTTGACCTTGTAGTGAAAAATAGGTAACAATTCTATAATAAATTTACTAATATGTTACATTTTTATTTTTCTCTCTATATAAAATTCTATCCCATTCATTCCAACACAATGGCATAGGTATGTACACGTATAATTTGGCCCTTAACATAGGCCCTTATTCACTCAACACATTGATCCAATCCCTTTATAATTTTGTATAACCATAAGGATAAAATTTATATTAGATCAATTAGTTGTACCAAATGGAAATGAAGGCCATCTCTACATTAATTATAATAAAAAAATATATAAATATATGATGATATGGAACAACTCCCAAAAATGGCATCCCGATTCCTTAACTAATAAGCATACACACCTACTAAATGCAAAGATGATTCATCTTCTCTCCTAATGCCTAGAATAGGGAACGTTGTAAAAATGCCTTCAACTTCTAATCACTACCATCATGCTCCACCTCCTTCATGATTGCTATTACAAATTATATTCAATTCAATTGAAATAATAATGAAATAACATTAGACACACCACATTAATGGTCCCTAATCCATTTCATTCACCTAATATATGAACAAAAAATATAAATAAAAAATGGAAGATCATAAAAACTATTGAATCAATAAAATATCATGAACAATGATTTAAAAGTGTGGCTAGAAAGCTGGAAGAAACCTTGACATAAAAGAAATGAATTAAGTGTTTATTTTAGGTTTAACCTCTCAAATTATAGCAGAAGTAGAAGAGAAGATTTCATCTTCGTATAATGATGCAATAGAATTGATCGCCATAATATAATCCTAGTCAAATATAAAGGAGAATGATTAAGTAGGAAAGGATGAAATTGATAATTTTAATTAGAGTTGGACAACGTAATGTTGAAGTAAGAAATTATAATGAAAGGTAAGAAAGATACTTGACTTCTCTGCCATCTAGAAGAAGTAAATTTTGGTTCAACAATTACACTAGGGAAGAATATCTAAGCAATGAATGTTTGATAACCAAAGGCATGAAGAGGGCTACCATACTAAGAGAACTTGGGAAATTTCATAGAAAGATAGTAAGTATATATTGTAAAGTATAAAGTGGGACAAACATGACACAAATAGTTGTCCAATGTTACTTCATGAAGAAGATGAATATTATTTTTTGGATATGGGTAGGGATAGAATGTAGGGTTTAGCTATAAAAAGCATTCAATGTTTATTTGGCACATGGCTAATGGGAACTTCAATTGAGAGAAAGTATAAGAACACCTAACAATATATGTTATATGGTACCATAAATTCAAGATATATGACCCTCCATGAGTTACCATGATAATCATTGAGATGGAGGAGGTAAGGGAGGCTACCATGATAATAGTAGAGGTATTGGAGAAAGAAGGACCAAAAGGAAAAAATATTATAACTATGGTAAACTAAAACATTATGCTAATGAGTGTAGAAGAAAAAAAAGGAGGAAAATCCACATGTTATTTTTATCATGATATTAATAGTTGTCCCAAATTTAGTAGTTCTATAATAATGTGTTGGCACCATTGATTAGAAAGTGAATAATTGTCTAGTCCAAATGTAATCTATGATGCTAAAGTAGTAGTGAGTAACTAAATTAGAGGAGAAAATAAATCAAATATAGAAAATGAATGTAGAATAGGAGAATCCTCATTGACAAAAGATAAATTAGAAAAGAATATAAAGGAGAAAAAAAAAGGTCAAGAAAAACTTCCCATATATAGAAACTTAAGAAAAGGAGAAAAAGAAAAAGAACTCTACTAATTAGTAGGGTTGGATTAATAGAAGCATATCCTAGGAGAATATAATGAAAGTGAAGATGAAAAAATAATGTTTAGGTAAAAGAGAACATGATTTGGTGATAAGGAATTCCAAAGAACTAATTACAAAAAAAAAGGAGAGTATAATAGTAAGGCATGTTTCATCGCAAAATAGGTCAATATACTATTTAAAGAAATGGTAAATTTGGTAAAATAAGAAGGCGTTGGGGTTCAAGGGTTGGATCTAGGATGAAGTTGGATAAGGTTATTCAAAGAAACGCATGAAAGATGGAACTAGGATTTTTTCTAGTTTCATCTAATTAGAGTTAGCTTGTGAATGGAGATAGTAAGTTTAGATGACGAAGAGGAGTAAGGAAAATTTGATTATTTTAGTTAAAATTGTTAGGGTTGGATTAAGGAGAAAATTATAAGTTATTGGTTTCCTTTGTAAAATTATTGGTTTCTTGAGAAGAGGATGAGGTTAAAAAATAAAGTCATCAAGGTTAAAGAGATGACCTTAAGGTGATCTATCACTTGTATATCATACAAGGTGGTACAAAGTGTTATAAAAGTTGGATATTTGTGCAAGACATTTTTATTGTGAAGCTTTGGGAAAATATTCTTAATAAATGCTCTCTTGATATTAGAGTCGAGAAGAAGATAGGAGATCTACAAAAGAAGGCATTAACAATAGAATATAAAACCAATCACCTTCTCATTTGCACCTTGATTGCAATGTATAACATTGATACAACTGACCTATAATCATATATTGACGTGAATGTGTTCCATGAAAAGATATGTGAGATAGAGGAAGGAACCCATAGAATAGGTAGATAACGAGTAGAACCATTTTAAGGTTTTTTTCCTTAATGAATAGAGAAAAAGCTTAGTTATGAATTGATCATCAATGTAATAATTAACACACACTAATCTATAAGGGATTGAATGTGTATCTTACGATCTCTTATCCAATTATACATGTATATCAATGTTTAGCATGGTGAACTATGGTTCTTTTGGATGATTTATTATAGCCAAATATATTATGTTGTGGAGGAGGTTTAAGGTTTCATCCCCCAAGGTATAAGATGATGGGAGAATAGATATTTAGTATTAAATTATATGAATTTCTTGAACTAGATGGTAAATGATAGATTTAGGGACATAAGCGAGATGTTGAGGTAAGAGATGCTAATTTTTCATCTTATGATAAGAGTGTGGAAAGGTTTGTGGGGTTAAGGGTAGGATAAAAGAGGGAGTGACAATAGTGGTAAGAGAAGATCAAAGAAGACAAGTGAAGGGTAAGGGTTGAGAGGGTGGCACATAGGGGTAGGATATAAAATACTTGCTTAAAGAGACATAACCATAGTTAAAAGGAGGAATGGAGAGAGAGAGAGAGAGAGAGAGAGAGTAGGAATATGAGTTGGATGAGGAGAGACAAGAAAATCTAGGTGAAGGAATATTGACTAGTGGGAAAAAGGAAAGAGGTTGGCAAGAAGATAGGGATGAAGGTACAAGAACTAGACTATAAAGGAACATGAGTGTGGATAATATATCATATACCTTGTAATATCTCTACCCTCTCAATATGGGTAATGATGATATGTAGTAAGGAGTATGCAAGTGAAGAGATTTAGGATTACGTGGCATCATCAAGTAGGCTACTTTGAGGGAGAGACAAGAGTTGGCCAATTTTGGTGAGTGAAAAACTTAGAATTATCTAGTAGGGGTTCATTACCAAAGTGGTCATCTTTGTGAGACATATAGATTGGGACATCATGTGGTGTGGATGACAATTGAGGAAGGGTAATGAAAGAAGGAAGAGGAAGGAAAATACATGGATAGGTTTAGATGAGGGTTCCTATAAGAGATACATTTGTATGAGAAAGGGATTGTCAAAGAAGGAAGGATAATAATTCATATCAAATAACAAAAATAATAATTTAACTATCAAATAACAACAAAAATAATTTATCCAAGTATATTCTATAGGAAATTTGAGAAGAAAAAAATAGAATTTTTATTTTTCAATGAAAATAATAGACAAAGACAATAGTGTAGTAAATAGACACTAACCTAATTTTGATAAGGTCTATATGTTGCGAATATGTTTATGTTTACTCAAAAAGAATTTTTTTTTGAATAATTAGAAAATTAAAAAATCAAAGTAGAATTAACTAATTTCCGGATATTAGAATGAGAGTTTGTTATTTAGAGAGAAATTCTTTTGAGGATGAAGAAAGGAATAAATAATGAAGGTTAGGATTCACATAAAGTTCACCACAAATATAGATAGACAATAGATAGCCTACACAATTTAAATGTAGAAATTCCTTTTCAATTATCTATCTTAAGATTCAACTAGCAACCTATCATAAATGGGTTTACTTAAATTAATACAAACACATAAAAAATTCTTTACCAACTAAATATTAAATTATTTTTCTTTCTAGTTAGATTAGTCTTATAATTAAGGTTCATGAATTAGTCTTATAGCTTAAGAAGTACATGATTACATGGAGACCTAAAATCCTAGGGCAAAAGGCAAAGACAAAGGGAGTGGAAGCATAGATAAAGCCATGGTAAAGTACCCAAGTAATGAGAAGTCTAAAAGACTAAAATAATCAAAGGTTTCAAACAAAAATCTAAATGTTGTGTTTTAAGGAATGGAGGGAAAGAATACTAGCAAGAGGAAACCTATAAACCCAATAAAGGCTACATATATACACAATCACCCATTACACTTAGAAATTTCTATAGTTTAAGATATTTAGGCATATGAGAGTATAACGAAAGACAAAACACTACAACAAGAACATTGCTTAATAAGGGAGTGTGTTGAAGGAATTCTTAGATTGGTTATGATAGTTGTCATAAGAAAGGAAATACTCGACTTAGATAAATTTTTACTTACTAATATAGGCCCCAACATCACCTAGAAAGGGGCAAGACAAGATATCACATAACAACTATAGGGACAAATATAAATTTTTGATCAAATGTCAATGAAGGACTCTATAGGGGGCAACAAAATCAAACTTAAAAAGAGTTAGAAGCACACTAGAGTCCTTTCAATAAGAATGATATGGAAGGTAAAGGCTCAAAAGGACAAACATCAACAAAGGATTCCCTAATTTTGTCTAAATTAGAGATGGTGTTGCAAGGCATAAAGAAGTGGAAACTTTAGTAGAGAATGTTTATAAACATCATAGGATAAACAAACCAACATAGGAACCCATATATTAAGATTTATCATAATTATAGCTTTTCAAAATAACTTCATACAAGAAATTAATCTTCATGAATTAACAAGGCCTTGGAGTAATCGATGGAAAAATGTGTATGCAAGTGAATTCATTTCCTCCTCATGAAATCAACTAAACTAATAATTAGATGTAGGAATTCCAACAATCTTAGAGATACATTTCATTGCAATGTGACAATTAACACAAACTTGAAGGTTCTTAACAAGTCTAATAGTTGTTCTAAGGTGCATATCTAGAAAACCAAAAGCAACTGACAACTTTTCACTATGATGGCAGAGAAATAATTTTTTCCCCTCCCTTTCCACACCACTAAGTGACTTGCATCTCAAAAATACCTTGCTAACTTCATCTCCCAAGCCAAATTCTCCAACTTTGCATAGATTTACTGTGACCTCCTACACAAGTACATACCATTTTATGGCCTTCAATCTAACATCCGAGGAGCTTTTTAATTCCTTATCTTTCATCCATCCCCTTACCATCTGCTCACACAACTTGCCTGCTTCTGCATAGATGTTTGAGAGAGTCACATCTTTTTTAAGATCCAAATAAAAAAATAGTGTTGTTGTAAATACTCCTAAGCCTATATTCACATGGGATCTGCAGGCAGAAAGAAAACAGATCCACACATCCACCCCATGTTTAACTAGCATCTTGATGAAAAAGTTAAGGGTGTCCTCAAGATAGCCAGCACGAACAAGTAGGTCAAGCAGACACATAATGATCAATTGTAAATGCAATGTACAGCTCACATTCACTAAACCTGCATGGGTGCATGCACACATAACACAAGCAAAGCTTATAGTGTCAGGACATGTTCCAAAATGCTTCATTAATTAATTCAAATAGTTTGAGAGCATCCTTGTAAAATCCATTTTGTGCATATTCCACAAACATTGTATTCCCTGAGACTACATTTCTTTGACCAAAATCCCCCTTCCATTAAGCTTTATACGTCTGATAAAATCCCTGTCCTTTATCCTTTGATTGATTGAATACCTTGTTCCAAAGCTCCCATTTTGGCACAGGCAGGGAGGATGCTGGCAAAGATTGCGGCGCCTGGCTTTACACCTGCCAATTGCATTTGCTTGAAAGTTTCTGAAGCCTTTTGAACAAATCCATTTTGCGTATATGCTGCAATCATGTCATTCCATGAAACCACAATTATTTGGGGTATTCTGTCAAACAGTTCACGTGCCTTGTCTATGCTTCCACATTTTGCATACATGTCTACCACGGCAGTTGCAGCTACAACGCCTGACAAAATTCCTTTCCTTTATCCTCTAGTGGATGTCCATACCCCGTTCCAAAGCTCCCATTTTGGCACAGGCAGGGACGATGATGGCAAAGATTGCAGAGTCTGGGTTTACACCTGCCCATGATATTCGACTGAAAGTTTCTAAATCCTGTTCAACAAATGCGTTTTGTGCATACCCTGCAATTTTAGCATTCAACGAGACCACGTTTATTTGAGGTGTCTTGTCAAACAGTTCACGTCCCTTGTCTATTCTTCCGCATTTTGCAGACATGTTTACCAGAGCATTTCCAGCAGTGATGATGGACCTCCATAACCTGTTACAAAGCTCCCATTTTGGCATAGGCCTTGAGTAGGCGTGCAAATGAAGTCTGTTTGGCGCGGAAACCTATTTGTTGCATCTGGGGATATATGGGCGGGAGAAAAAGGTTTGAAAAACTTACTTTGCGCGGGCTTGACAGGGAACGGCAACGGTGATGAGTAACGGCGAACGGGACGGATTAAGGGGGCCCACACCAGCCACCTAAGTGGGTCAACGCTTAGAGTGTGCTGGTTAAGCCAGCCCCACTCGGACACGTGAAAAGCAACATACTCATTTTGAGTCAAGAGATTCTACGGAACACTTCTAGGGGAGAGGACCTAGTACGTGAGCATGTTTCAATAGTTGTGATAGTAGTTGTTTATATAATGCCCAATGTTTTTATCAATATTGGACCAATAGTTGTGACTTTAAAGTTGTTAGTGTTGATGATAACTACCCATAATTAAACAAAATGTATTCCTTTGATCTAAAAAGCAACCAATCATGTGATTCCACATCAGCGCTCAATAAAACATGCTGTGAATTCACAAGTATTGGTCTCAATTTTTTTTTGGGCCTTTTTGGACACCTTGACAAAAAACATGCTGATGTGGCATCATATTTGATGATGTGGCCTTGAAACCTTAGTTATAAGTAGGGGACTTGCCAAGTAAGCTGCTGTAAAAAATTGGGAGTGATTTGAAATTTCCACATAGGATAATTAGAAGTGCCAAGTTAGGGTGCACAACTACTGGGTCCTCTCCCCTAATTGCTCTGCTAAGTCTAGTCAGTAGACCTCACTGCTACTGACAGAAAAGACATTTTGTAGCGGCTGTTATTTAGCATGTACAGCATATAATTTGTAGTTAACGTTGCTATAAATTCAACCCAAGTATTAAACAATGAATAATTACATAAGAAGTTGTACGAGGACTGGCACCAACTTATATTTCTTCCAATTTAAAATTGTGTGATTCAAATAGCAATTTTTTTCAGTATCCAAACAATAAAACTATCTCCAATTAAACTTCCCACTCTCTTAGGTACAATAAAATTTAGTTGATCAGCAGTGAAAAAAATTATAAGATCAGGTTTTGAAAAGGTTTTGAATCTTTTATAATATGATTTCTATAATGTCATTTCTCTTTCTTACAACATGCACACTTCTCTTTCTTATAAGATCAGGTTTTAGAATAAACCTCCAAGCTTTATTGTCTTTGACCATGGAGTTCATGGTCATTAGTCACTATACAGAAAAGTACTTTGCTTAAGGATTAGTATAAGTGAAGGCAGTTGGGCAGAAACAATGAAGTAGATGATAGACTAGATCCAAATTTAGGATCTATAGCTTAAATGATTCTTTTGTTTCTTGCATTGTATATTTGCAGCCATTCTGTTTTGAGCACCATACATTAATGTGTTACAATAAATATTCTGTTTAAAGAATGAAAATTAGATTTAGTTAAAATATTTTTTTTTTTGTTAAAATATTAAAATAAGATCTAAATTTTTATTGTCTTTTGTAATATGTTAAATTATATTTTATATATTCAAAAATTTTGACTCATTAAAATTCTAAGATAATAGTTTGCAACTATATTAAATCATTTTTTTTTCAATAATGTTTGACTCATTTATATTCCATTGTGCAAGAATTGTAGCCTTTCTTCATCAACTCTTCAATCATTTTTTATTTTTTTTTATAGGTAAATAACTGTTTATGGGGCAGCACCCTGTATTGCATTATGAAAAGATTTTACAATTTGGTAGTGCATAGAGCTTATACTCCGCAGACCAGACTTTCCCTATATTCTGCCCTATTTTAATACTATCAGACCAAAATATCCAAGGCCATTAACAAAATTATGGATGCATTACATGTAATAGACAAGACCAGACTACTAATTGACAGAGCGAACAACAAAACATATTGTGTAACCTTCTAGACACACCAAGCGGACTGACTACAGAAACCCTTCATTTTGAAAACAGTTTTACCAAAAAGGATTTTACAAAAAGCAATATTTGGACGGCTAGCCACTAGTTCTTACTCATCACTCTCCTCGTCTAAGACGATACGATTTTGCCAGGCTTTAAACTCTGTAATCACTGGACATTCTAGACCGCAATTAACATGGGCTGGACTTTTAGCTTTCTGTTCAGGATCCCTTTCATCTTTACGGCGCCATTCTTCCCCCAAACCTAGTTCCCAATCCTCATCATTATTGACTACAATCTCATTCATGAGTTCTTCGTCCTCCACATATCTCAAGGCCCAGTCGCGAGGAAAATTGGTGAACATTTTCGCGGCACGAAGCAGGAAGAAGATGCTACGTTCATGAACATCCTAGAGCTTCGCATAAATTTCAGGTTCTATAGTTCTAATCAAAGGAAACTTCATCACCTCTCGTCCATGCATGCGAATCATGTAGTAATTCTATGGCATGGGTATCATTTTGGCTTCATCAACATTATCCAAAGCCGCATCAATCTCTGCTAACCATTCATGCCTGAAGACCATCTGGGTAAGCTTTTTGGCACCCTCCTTCGAAACCTCCATCTGCAAGAGAACCACCAGAAACATAGCAAGAATTTCAGAATTTGACCTTGCCCTATGGTAGGCTCATAGGAACTCAGGACCCAACAATCGCTTTACTGCCCATAGAATTACTGGGTGCAAAGAAGAAAGCAATCCTTGCAGACGTTTATCTGTTATTTCACCTCTAAAGGCCCTTTGTTGTTTATCTGAGTCGAGAGCCAATGGAGTCTCCATTTTGAGCTTTGCGCTGACTAATTACACCTGGTGATAACAATCGGCACCTGTAGCCCACCTATCGCTTTGATATTATAGGCTATAAACAATACTTCGAGAGACTTCTTTAAGGTAATGATGTTTCTTACCGCACTGAATCCAAAGCCTGGCGAGCCATTATTTGGAGGTAAGCCCTTTGGCAGTCCGACTTTAACAAATGAGTCCTTTTGGTGGATGACAGTACTGTCCCAGATCATGCCCCGCAGTAAGGCCATATCAGGTGTCCTCTCACGAACTTATCACAAAGGAGGTGCCATTCTTATTATTGTGATTCTACCGTGTTAATAAAATCACTTTCCCTGTCCTAGATGTAGCCCGGTGGGTCCCAACTAGATGATGTTTACTACTTGACCTGCCACCTAGGATCCACTTGGGTACATCCCAAAAGATTCAAAAGGAAGCTCGTTGACGTTCAATGCAGCCCTGTAGAAGGGGACCCAAGAATAATACTAGCCCTTAAGATTCAAATTTGATCGGGGATCTGCAAAAAACCTTGGTCTAATTTTCTTCGTTTCTGCTTACAACCTCTTTCGCCAAGCAGTCCGCTCTTTGATTCCCTTCTCTAGAAATGTGAGTCACTTTGTATTCTTCAAACCTACTCAAAAGTAGCGTAATTGACTGGAGCCAATGGTTCAGTTTCCAGTTGGGAGAATTTTTTTGTCTTATCGCATTGATTGTAATTAAAGAGTCACCTTCTAGTTGAATTCATTTTTCTTTTAAACAAACGCCCAACTGAATTCCCAATAGTGTCGCTTGAAATTCTGCCTCATTGTTTGTGCAGTTTCTCAAAGGTTTTGATTTTTCTACCAATGTCTCCCCTTTCTCATTTTTGGCTACACAACCAGCACCACCTGGGCCCGGGTTGCCTTGGGAAGCCCCATCAAAATTAATCTTAATCCAACCACATTCTGGAGGATCCCATTTAACTTCCTTTCTCTTTTGTTGTGAGACATTGTGACCTGGGCCTATAACTTTGGGAATGAGGAGCCCCTTGAAGGCCTATTTCATTTGGTCATCCCAACTTGAATATGTTCCTTTCTTCCCTGAGATTGATTTGACTGCTTCATTTATTGTTTCTGAAATCATTCCTTCAATTTTTTCACACAACTTTTCTGGCTGCAGTTCCTTGGCTTGAAAAATCCTTCTATTGCGTTCCTTCCAAATTTCCCATATTATTATTGATGGGGCTATAGGCCAGGTGCTGTCAAATACTGCCTTTCTTCTGGGGTGAGGCCACATATTGAACCATGTCAAAAGATAGTTTGGTAAGGGACTTTGCCAATTGAGTTTTCTCATGAAATGTTGCCAACATTGCGTTTAGTATGGGCAGCTGAGTAGCAGATGATCTGTAGATTCGGTATCATTCTTGCATAATATACATCTTCCTGGTCCTTGGATTCCGAAGGTGGCTAGTCTATCCTTGGTTAGGATCTTTTTTTGGATTGCCAGCCAAGCAAAGATACCTGCTTTAGGAAGGAAATTTCTCCCCCACAATAGTTTGCTTGGCCAGTTTTGTCTTGCCTCTGCTTGTTCTTTAAGCTTATATCCAAGCCTGACTGAATATGTACCAGTCGTAGAACCACACCACCTGATGATATCTTCCTGGCTAGAAGGCAAAAAAGTTCTTCCTTTTAGTATTGTCATCAATGCATCCTTCTGGTTCTACGGTGCTTCTAAATTTTGTAGAGAATTCCATTCCCATTCTTGTACCCCCTCTCTATCTATCATCCTACCATAGTTGCAAACCTTCTCACCCCAAGTTCTTTTAGTTTCATCTCGTATTAGGTCCAGATCAGGAAGAGTTGCTAAAACTTTTTTACCATTCCATGAGTCTTGCCAGAAGGATGTTGATTTTCCATTCCTTAGTTCCCAAGTCACATGCTTTGAGATTATTTCCCTACATTTCATCAGATAGTTCTAGATGCCTGGACCTCGAGGAGGATTCACAATAGTGAGAATACGGGTTGGAGAGTCAGAGTCTAGATATTTTCTTCTCAAGATCTTGACCCACCTTTGATCTCCTTTTGCATACATTTCCCAGACTAGTTTTTCTCCTACTACCATATTCATCAGTCTTAATTGTCTAAGCCCTACTCCACCAGCGTCTCTTGGGGTGCAGACTTTTTTCCAAGCCACAAGTGGAAACTTTTTATGATCTCCTGTACCACTCCAGAAAAAATTCTTAAAGATTTGGTTAAGCTTTTCTTCCACTGCTATTGGAATTTTCAAACATGCCATTGAGTAGATTGGTATTGCTGAAAGTACTACCTTCACCATTAATAGTCTTCCTGCTACAGAGAGCCATTTCCCCTTCCATAACCCCGGTTTGTTCTTGCAATTGTTGATTAGCTCCTCCCAATAGCATTTTTTGTTAATGCCCACAAAAAGAGGGGTGCCAAAAAATCTACCTAGAAAGTTTGCCACTCTCAAACCCAAAATTCTTGCCAGATCTCTTTGAAGACTCGATTGAGTGTTGAGGAAAAAGACCTCAGATTTGTGCCAGTTTATATTTTGTCTCAATGCCTGGCAATATTCATCTAAAAATGTTTTAATGGTTCTCGCTTCTCTCCTACTTGCCATTCCAAATAGAGTTGTATCATCTACAAACTGCTGATGTGTTGTGTTCTCAACACCATTGGCAACTTTCACTCCTTTCCATTTGCCTTCCTACCTTAGCACTAATATTCCCCTTCCCATTACTAATGTCATGATGATGAATAAAAAGGGGGATAGGGGATCTCCCTATCTTATCCCTCTCGAAGATGTGAAGAAACCCCGAGCTGTCCCATTAACCAATACTGAGAATTTAGCTATGGAGATACAACTTTTAATCCATTTTACCCAATCCTCCTGGAAGCCAAACTTCTTGAGCACTTCAAGTAAGAAATCTCTATCCACCATATCATATGCTTTAAGTATATCCAACTTGATAACCATACATGATCTCTCATCTTTCTGGTCGAGTGCAAAGTTTCATGAGTTGATATTATGCCTTCCACAATCGATCTACCCAAGGTGAAACCACTTTGTTCCTCTGAAATACTATTACTTAGCACTCCCTTCAACCTATTTGATATTAATTTCGTGATCACTTTATACACTATATTTCATAGAGCAATTGGTCAATAGTCCCCCATCCTCCCAGGGTCCTTTTTCTTCAAGAGCAGTGCTAGGAATGTATGGTTTGTTGCTGCCAACATGGTCATCTTTTTTCTTGATTCTTCCACTGCCAGGTAGAGATCTTCTCCTACTATTTCCCAGAATTTCTAAAAAAAACAAGTCGGAAAGCCATCTGGAGCTGGGCATTTATCTAGATTTAGCTGGAAGGTCACCTTTTTCACTTCTTCTTTGCTTGAATAGCATTTTATTATGTTCTTCCCCTATGATCTTTGGGATAGAAGCTAACATTTTATTCTTGACTTCCACATTATTCCCCATTGATCTATTTAGGATTATTTGGAAAAAAATTATTGCCTCCTCATTAACTTCCTCCAATGACTAGGCTATCGATCCATCATCTCTTGTTATGGACGTTATTCTATTCCTACTCCTATTAGTTATTGTCATTCTATGAAAGTACTTTGTGTTGCGATCTCCTTCCTTGATCCATGTCTCCCTAGATTTTTGCCTCCAGTAACATTCTTCTCTTTTCAAGATCTCTGACAATTCTCCTTTCAGGGATTTTTTCGTTTCAAAGTCCACCCCATCCATTCCGTTATCTATAATATGTTCATTGAGGGTGCATAATTCCTTTTCCACCCTATCTTTCTCTTGGAAGATATTCTTAAAATGTTCTTTGTTCTACTTCTTGAGTTTGTTTTTCACATAATTCAATTTCCTATTCAAAATATATAAATAGGAATGATTCCCAAGCTGGGGCTCCTCCCACCATTGCTTAATCAATTCTAGAAGCTTTTCATCTCTAAGCCACATTTTCTTAAACTTGAAAGGGCAGCCTGCAGGGGCTGCACCTGGCTGTATTAACAACTGGACAGGAAAATGATCTGAGCCCACATAGGGTAAAATAGTGGCTTCATATGTCTGGTTATTTCTACCCCAATCTCCAAATAGGAGAAATTTATCCAGCCTCTCAGCTATATTTGTAAAACCTTTCCTTTTGTTTGTCCAGGTAAAGGTACCATTTTTTGTTGTTATATCCATCAAATGATTGTTGTCTACAAACTCCTGAAAGTCCTATTGAACTCTTGTAATTCTCCCTATCCCACCTCTCTTTTCTTCACAATTTAGGGTTGCATTGAAGTCTCCTGCTATGATCCCTTTTTCTCCTCCGAGAGTCGATATGGCCTAAGTGATTTGGAGCCAAACTGCTCTTTTTTCTCTTGTTTGGGTGGGGCCATAAGTATTGATTAGTGTAAATTGCTCATTTCGTTGTAGCATTCTACATTTTACTGCTACCCAATTTCTATTTTCCTCCAGCAGTTCTCCTAACACTGTGAATGGGTTCCAAATTACACCTAGTCCACCTGAAGCCCCTTCTGCTCTAACATAGCATCCCTCCCATTGTTTCCACCACTTCATTTTGTTATTGATCTCTTTTGTGCCCCATTTTGTTTCTTGTAATATGAATATATCTGCTCTAGATTGGTCAATTTGGCGCTTGACCATGCACCATCTGTTAGGGGCGTTTAAGCCCCTAACATTCCATGTTATAATTCTCATATAGGGAAGGAGAGTCCCCTTCCCTTTCCAAAGTTTTGTTTGGCCTGCCGCATTGGCTGCTATTTCCAATTTTGATTTATTTTTTTTAGGGCCTCTCTTCCCTTTCCCTTTTATGTTTGGCTTTTTTAGTTTGGATTGGGTTTGTTCCAGCATTCGTTCCTCCCACAGCTCCCCTTCTTCAGCTTCTTTTGCATCCTCTTCATCTAATTCCCATTCTTCACCTGATTCATAATCTGATTGAGTGTTTTCTTCCTCTCCCTTTTCCTCCTGAAGATGCTCTTGAGATGCTCTTCCTTCTTTAAAATCCATTCATTCATTTTCCTTTGATATCTCTATCCCTCTTTCTTGTTCTTCCCTGAGCTCCTGGTCAATGCTTTTTGGGATCTGATTGTGGCTCAATACTTCTCCTATTTGTGATGAAATTACTTTTTCCAAGTCTTTGGTATGCTTTAGGAGAGTGCTCAAATCCTTTTGAGCCTGCAAGGTTACTTCTTTAGCATTTGACATGTCTTGGCTTGAGATTATATTTGTTATCCAATCGAGGTCTCCTAGCTTTCTCTTTTTGGGGCTTTTCCCAGGCAGTGGTTCTAAATCTAGGCCTCTTGGTACCAACTCACCTCCCATTCCACCAGAATTCACTGGTGCACCACATTTGGGATCTTGCTCGTTGCCCATGGGGTTCTCCACTACCACTGTACCAGAGCTTCCAGTCTTGATATCTTCTCTATAGAGACACTTCCCGATCTTGTTGGCATCACTCTTTGCTACTTTCTGAATCCAACTCCCAAACTCTGAAATGATTTCCAAGCTTTTGTAGATCCCTACACCTACCTCAATTTCTACTAGGATGTTAGCCTCTGCATCAACCTTCCCATTGATGAAGTCTTCATCAATTCCCATGCAAACTCCCAAGGAGTCACCAATTTTGGTCATAGCTTCCACACTCCAATATTCTGATGGGAGGTCAATCAGTTTTAACCAAGTTGGGATTTGTTTGATTTTGAATTGCCATGGGTCAAAGTTGGATTCCCAGTTTTTGCATTGGAAGTTATGACCATTAAAAAATAAGGGTTTTCCAAACACTATTTGTTGTTTTAGATCCCAGTCTATACATTCTATTAAGTAGAAGGCATTAGGAAGGGGTTTGATACTTACCCGATCTTTGAAATTTTTCCGCCACCCATTCATGATTTCTTCTTTCAAATCATCTAGGCCTCACCATTTCGCAAAGAGGGCACAATCGTGCAGTCTTTCCACTCTCCCTTTTATGATTTCCACCGGCATTGAAAAAATCTTACTGCCCCAAGGATTAGCATTTGCTTCCGATCCATTTGCATTCCTTCTTTTACCGTCATGAAAGTCTCCCTTTTTCCAATTTCATTTGGAGTTATAGTGATTCGAACCTCTTGGTGGTCCCCTGCTGTTCCAATGGGCTCCATAATGCTGGGAATGATCTCTGCAAATGTGATCTTCTCCCGGGCAATTTTTTTGGGGGCTTTGGTTGTTATTGTTGTTCTTTTTTCACCATGATTCTTCTTTGTTGGGGATGCCATTTCGTCCTAATTTCCTATCCCCGAATGTACTCCAATGACTTGCCCGAGGTGCCCTAGGGTTTTTATTTTTCCCGAACCGCCCACTCCTGAACTTACCATTGTTTAAATTATCCCCTTGATTCCAAGTACCCGGATGTTTGCACCAACTGCCACTCCCCTGGTCACTGTGAAAGTCATTTCTCCAACTATTCGAATTTTGATTATCTCCATCACCATCTTCTCTGAGCTGATACCAGGGGATGTTTTTATCAATCCATCTTCCATTCGAAAACACCCATTGAGGGATATGGGTAGCCTCTTTTTCCTTGATTGAATCAAAATATGCTTTGCCCAGAATCTCTACCTCTGGCTCATTGCCCCATCTCCTCTTCTCCTGACCGTTTGAGTCCTGACGCATTTCGCCTACTGTAAAATTTCGCTCTGAGGCTCCACTTTTCTCCATAACTCTTCAATCATTTCTACTTCAACGTCTTTATAAATTACTCAAAATAATGGTCAATGTAGAAAAGTTAAAACATTCCTATAAAATTACATATATCATTAAGTTTTTGCACATCTTTTTAAAATATAGAATATATGGTTGAATATTATATTATAATATATGGTTGAATTTCCAAAGCTTAAATAATTAGAATAACATGAAATTGAATTAATAATATTATTTCCAAAACATTTTAAAAGGAAGAAAAAAATGAGGTCAAATTAGAAAATAAATCACTTTAAATGTTAATTAATTAACTTTAATATCTATTTTTAGAATTAGAAATTAATTGGTAAGACTTTTGAAATCTACTTTTATCTTACATTTTTTTTTTCATAAAGACATTGTGAATGATGTTTAAATTTTTAAAAAAATAACTTTTAAAATATATTTCGTTGCATAAAAAAAGGAATAGTATTTAATTAGCTTGATAACTTGAATTTCATTAGTTAATTTATCATTTTTAGTTAAAAAAGGGAATAGAATTTAATTAGTTTGATAACTTCAAATTTTTTCAATACTTGACTAATTTCCATTTTTACAATTTACCTTCAATTAATTAGTTATTTTACCTTCAATTAATTAATATATAGGTAGAATAGTTTGTGAAATTATAAATTAATTTACTTTAAAACTTAATTAATTAACTTGAATATCTACTTTATTTAATTTATAATATATTTCAAATATTAAAAAAAAATTAACATGCCTAATATTTACTTTTGAAATTTGATCCAAATTTTGAATAATTAGAATAACATGAAATTGAATTAATAAAATATTATTTCAAAAACTTAATTAAAAATATGATTTCCAAAACATAATTAATTGAAGAAAAAGATGAGGTGAAATTAGAAATTAAATCACCTTAAAAGTAATAGATGGTTGAATTTCCAAATAATTAGAATAACATGAAATTGAATTAATAATATTATTTCCAAAACATTTTAAAAGGAAGAAAAAAATGAGGTCAAATTAGAAAATAAATCACCTTAAATTTAATTAATTAACTTTAATATATATATTTAGAATTAGAAATTAATTAGTAAGACTTTAGAAATTTTTCATAAAGACATTGTGAATGATGTTTAATTAATATGAAATTTATTATATATCACTAAATTGAATATCTACTTTATTTTATTTTATTTATATTATATTTCAAATATTAAAAAAAAATTAACATGCCTAATATTTACTTTTGAAATTTAATCCAAAGCTATAACATGAAATTGAATTAATAAAATATTGTTTCAAAAATTTAATTAAAAATATGATTTCCAAAACATAAATAATTAGAAAAAAATGAGATGAAATTAGAAATTAACTCACCTTAAAAGTAATATATGGTTGAATTTCCAAATAATTAGAATAACATGAAATTGAATTAATAATATTATTTCCAAAATATTTTTAAAAGGAAGAAAAAAATGAGGTAAGACTTTAGAAATTAATTGGTAAGACTTTTGAGATCTACTTTTATCTTACAAATTTTTTTTCATAAATATATTTCAAAAATTAACTTTTAAAATGTATTTCATTAGCAAAGGGAATAGAATTTAATTAATTTGATAACTTCAATTTTTTTCTTTATTTGACTAATTTCCATATATACTTTGTTACTAATTAGTTAATTAATTAATATATAGGTAGAATAGTTTGATGAAATTATAAATCAATTTATTTTTAAACTTAATTAATTAAATTGAATATCTACTTTAATTAGAAAATAAATTACCTTAAATTTAATTAATAAACTTTAATATCTATTTTTAGAATTAAAACTTAATTGGTAATATTTATGAAATCTACTTTTATCTTACAATTTTTTTCTTAATAAACACATTGTGAATGATGTTTAATTTTTAAAAAATTAACTTTTAAAATATATTCCATTAATTTGATAGAAAAAGGGAATAGAATTTAATTAGTTTGATAACTTCAAATTTTTTCAATACTTGACTAATTTTCATATATACTTTGTTATTAGATTTTTCATTCAATTTTGACTAATTTTCATATATACTTTGATTCAAGAAAATCATGATATAGAAATGAAAATCTTAATAAATTATTAAAAAAAAGATAATAAATGTTTTAAAGAGTTATTTAATGTGTGCAACATTCTTTTGTAACTGTAAATTTTTATTAGCTTTTTCCAATAAAATAAATAAAAGAAAGGATATTAATTTTACCAAGGGTTTCTAATTTAGCTAATTGCTTAATAAAATGGTATCTTTTTATGTTGTGACTTCTTAATTCAATGTTAGTTTTTTCCCTTTTCTCACATAGGAGTAATTTTGCACAATAAGAAAATAAAAGTCATCCATTTTTTTAACAGAATGGATTTTGATAGGATGATTGAGAGATTTCATGCAAATGAAAGTCAAATTCATGAGGATTCACAATCTTTAGCAATACAAAGAATTAAAGAGCTTCCAGAAAAATGCCAAAGAAAGATTTTGGAAGATTATTTCTTTCATAATCCTCTTCCTATATTTCGATATCTTGAATGGAGAGATATTGAGCCAATTCCACAAAGGAAACAAATTCGTATTCTATCTCCATTGGTGACAAGAGGGCAACTGATTGTTCTAAAACATCTTGTAATGCAATATAAACAAGCTCACATCATTTTCCCTTACCAATCCATTATTACATTTTTCCCCTTTGGACAACATAGAATAGAAGAACTCATTAGTATATTTAGTCCACCATACAAAGATCTGTTATGTCATCTAGCACCTTTCCAAGCTTCTACTGATGAACATACTCTCATGTTCATATTGAATCTTGTGATCCATTTTCCACATCTCGCACTTGAATGGATTATCAGACATGATAGTACATAAATTCTTGGAGAATGGTATGATAATGATACAGGAATGCTCGCATCTAAAATGATAATACATCATTATTCATACCACTACCTATTCAACTTTGAAAATACCTATAGACAACCTAAAATCCATCTTATAGCTGATTTTGGTAGATGGTGGATTCTTTATGGGATAATGTTTAGAAGAATATCACGACTTTGTAAATCATTAGTTTGTATATAATTAGGTTTGTGTGTAATAAAGAATGGATTGATATTTTCCACCAAATTGGTGTGATACTCCTCCATGAAATATTTTAAAATAAATTGTAATGTTCTAAGCCTTGCATGGCATATGATTTAGACTACAAATATAATAATAATATCATTTTCTTATCTAGAAGGCATTGCCACCAAATGGATGTAAAATGTAAAGTTTTAAGTATCAAGGGAACCAACTTTTTTCTTGTATATTTGTTTGCAATTTTTTGAATTGTTGGTTAAAATTATATTTATCCAATTTGAAAGGAAATGTCGCTAGATTCATTTAATCACAGTTGTGTGATTTTTTAAAACTTTTTAGCTATCACCTTGAACTCTCATTTTTCCCTTAGAGGGATAAGATCCAATGCGACTATTGCCATTTTAATTTGTTTTTTTCTAAATGATTTAATCATTTTTTATCACATACTTATGTAAAAACATGCATTCTTGATGGCTTCCTCTTTTATTTCGTATAACTTAGTGAAATTATTTTTTAAAACAAAATTAAACTCTTAGATACAAATTATTCAAAAATTGCAGCTATGGATCAATCAAGACTGAATTTTGAATTAGAAGAGGAGAGAAGGCAACATCAAAGAGCACGTCGAAGAGAATATAGAAGACGATGACGGGAAAATTTGACAGATGATCAAAGGGAAGAGGAAAGAAGGACCAATGAAGCTCAAAGACAAAGACATGCTAGACGCAGAGCAGAAATAACATTGAATGAATTAGAATTTCAAAATAGAGAGGAAGCTAATATGATAACAAATAATCGTCAAAGAACATCTGAAGAAGTCTCACATTTTGAAAGAGAATAAATACAATAGGTTGATCCCCATTCAAGTGGGATGCAAAATCAACCATCTATTCAAAATATTGAGATGAATCTTGAAGATGAAAGTTCAAGGTCAATAGAACAAGTATCTGAGACACCTCAACATAGAAATTATATTGACATAAACTTGGGTGCAGAAGGTGATGCACATAATAGGCCAAATGCAAATGGAATGAATGAAGCTGATTTTAAAAGACTTCAAATGCAATTTCAAGTTTAGTTAGACAGCTTCAAAATACTAAGTGCATGTGTTATATTTGTCAAGAAAGTTATTTAGGAATTAAAGTATGTCATAGTTCAAAAGGTCCTATATGTACTAGATGTCAGCAAGAGAGAGGAAATAATAAATTTTCAGCTTCAAATAATATGGATCGTGGGCCATAACCAAAGGAGCTTGCAAAATTGACTCAAGTAGAGTAAATGTTGATTGCATGTGCCAGTCCAATACTACAAGTTACACATGAAATAGGTGGTCAATACAAATATAAAGGACACACGATAAGTTTTCCAAACAATGTAGAACATGTTTCAAAAATTTTGCCACATACAATAGATCATTTGCCAATCATTATTGTTCGAAGAAGGGATCAATGTGGCACAAATTATAACTTTACAGTGAACAGGGATCATGTGTACAAAGCACTTAAATACAAAGTTGAGCATGACAAATTTTACTCTGATATTAGAATTGATGAAAATGCTCTCAATGATCTGCAAGAAATTTAGATGAAAATATTTTCAACAAATTGAAGATAGTGCATATGGAATTTGATTTTGATACAAATGAAATCATATTTGTGGGTCCACTCATGGAGACGGATGAAGGTAACATAATTGATCACACAACATCAATGGCCTCCAGACCACCTAATGCCTAGAGAGAAATGGAATTAATTCATGTATGGGTTAATAACCCTGATGCAAATCCAACAACATTGATCGATTGGCCAAGAATTGGTGTATCTCCTGTTAATGAATATGTCACGTTAGGATTACTTGATATGGCATTTCCAACATTGTTTCCTGATGGTAGATGTGATTGGTTAGAACCACGAATTAGGCAAGTGCATCTGCATGAATTTGTAGAACATCTATTGCGGTATAGAGATCATCATTTTGGTAAACATCCCAGATTCAGATATTTTATGATGAACATGATAATTAGACACTGTGCACAAAATTCATCTGTATTCTTTACAAAAAGAAGATTTCAAGACATGTCGATCACCATCAATGAGCTACGTCAACATATGGAAAACATGTAACAGTCTCATTTAGCTGATAGGTTAATGCAGTTTGGAACAACATTAAGGGGTACAAATTCATATTGGGCTAAATGTCATGTAGAATTGACAGACATGCTTCATCAAATAGGATCTCCTACAATATTCTTCACATTAAGTGCAGCAGATATGTATTGGCCTGATTTGCATGCACTAATGTCAGGAATAGCACCAACTACTCCATGAGAAGCTCAATTTTGGCGAAAACAAAATGTTATCGACTATCCTCATATAGTCGCACATTACATGCACCTTAGACATTCAATATTTAGAAAATAAATTCTAGAAAAAGGAATGAATGATAAAGATTTTTTATCAAGATATGAGTGGAAACACATGGGTTCACTGCATGTGCATGGATTCATATGGATTAATGGAGCACCCAATATGGACAACATTGATTGGTCAAATGAGGAGAAACAAAAAAGTGTTGAAAGATATTTTCATTCCATTGTTCATGCATGGAATCTAATATTATATGATATAAACTATTTTATAGCTTATGATGTACCTAATTTATTCATTTGTATTTTCAATTGTAGACATTCCAAAAATTTCCTCAACATCCATGTCTAATTTAAAACATGAGACAACTTGCAGAGATGGATATTTCCCATGACTATGAGGAGATCCTCAACTATGTAGAACGACATACAGTGTGTAGGGAGGGTGCATGCCTACGAAAAAAAGAGGAAGGATGGTTTGTAGGTAATTATTTTATGAAGAAATTTTTTATATCAATATTAAATATTATGTACAAAAAAAATGCACCAAATATGTGATTTGTTGATATTAATTTTAGGTATCATGCTCCTTGGCCTTTGAATTTAGGGGGATCCAAATTATATGAAGGTATTGAAACAAGAGAAAAAAAATTGAACCAACAAGAAATGATGATAGAGTCAATTCACACAATTACCTCATATTGCAAATATGGAGAGCAAATATAGATTGACAACTTGTTCTTTCCAAGCATGCAGTCATAAAGCACATTGCAAAGTATGCAGCAAAAGCAGAGAAAAGCTCAAAAATGTATCACCAGATGTTGTTGTGCCTTTCAAACTTGGAAAACCCTGATGATTTAGCTCCATGAGCATATAGAAGGCTTTTGACCAAGACAGTTATAGAAAGGGACATTGGAGCTCAAGAAACATGTCACATGTTAGAACTTCCACTGGTGGAGACCAGTAGAAGATTTGTTAATCTAAATGTCTTATGTGAGGTGTTCAAACCTATAACTATAAATAATGAAGAACAAACAAAATATTTTATTGATGGATACAAAACAAGGCCTTCTTGTATGGAAGGTGTCTCATTAATTGATGCAGCTAGATCATGGATATATAATCCTAGAAGAAGAAGAGACAACAAATGGGATCCAAGGGAAAGAGCAGCAATTGTCAGAGTTTTTCCTAGGTTTCTATCTCTTCCTCCACGTGAGTCAAATAAATGGATTGACTTTTGTTTATCAGAGTTATTACTCTATAAACCATTATGTGACATAGAAAGGGATATTGGCCATGATGACAAATCCATAATAACCAAGTGGGAGTCATTTAATTACAATCCTTGGCATGTCGAGCGAACAACTACAGAAAATGTTGACGCTACTAGTGATTCAGAAATTGAAGAGAATGAAACTATTTAGGGAAATACCACTGAACATGAATGGGAAATTATATCTAGGCTGCATCATGGTCAAAATATACAATTTACAAAAATAGATATGTTGGGGAGAAGAGACATTGATAGACATATAGATTGGTCTGTTGATTATCAAGGTGAAGAGTACACAACTATAGCAATCAATTTCATAAATAACATGAAGGAGCATGGATGTCTTATATATGATGATATACCCCAATGTGTCAACTACACATCCCTCAGTGATAAACAAAAAAATTCAATTGACATAATTATGATACACTACTAGAGGAATCAAAATGGAGTGTCGTTGTTCATGATAATTCAAGAAACAGCAGGAACAGGAAAGTCATATCTAATTGGTGTCATTAGTTAAGCTCTTAAAATGCCGCAATGCCATCTCGTTCTCCCCTTCTATTGCTTGCACCAACGGGAGTTGCAGCATTTAATATAAGAGCCTCTACAATTCATTCAAAATTGAGAATCCCAATACGAGATTTTACTCAACTAGAAGGAACAAGACTTACCAATTTTCAAGAAGAAATGGCACATATCAAGTACATTTTGATTGATGAAATGAGCTTCATTGGTCAGAACATGTTGGAAAACATAGATTCTAGACTCTGACAGGCATTCCCACAAAGTGCACACATAAGCTTTGCAGGTATAGAATTCAATACTAATGAAGTCAACTATTTTATATTCTACTAATACATGTTCATCTACTAAATTTTAATAAAAATATTATACATTTTTTGAAAATAAATATTGTCATTTATCTTTCAGGTATATCTATGTTTTTGGTAGGATATTTAACCCATTTGCCTCTAGTCAATGATAGACCAGCATATGACAGTAATAGATGAGCAAAGTTACTATGAGAGGAATTTAAAACTATAGTTACCTTAGATAAAATATTGACACAAGATGGAGAAAACATCCAATGTAATACCCCTCGTGTTGCTGATAATTTCTAGATACTCTTTTGTGTTGAGTTTTGTACTTGGGTTTGTGATGGTGATTATTTCACCAATTTGATTTGTGTGGATTTACAGTTTAGTTTGGTTGGATGCACTTGATACTACTTATGTTGATTTAAGATATATGATTTGATACTGCTTATGTTGATTTATGATACATGATTTGTGGTGTTTGTACTATCTGGATTATGTGATGTTATGTGGTGATGTTTTGGTTTAATGCTTGTTTATGGATTATAATGTGTATGCTAGTGGGTCTTGGTGAGAGGACAGAGTAGCATCATTTGTTCGCGAGTGCCCTGCTACACCGCAACTACCTTTCACAATGTGTTTGTATTGGAGATTTATATGTACTTGACATTGTTTTCATGCAGGATGCAAGTACTCGACACCGACTCCACCTGCTTGATAGGTCTAAGTGTGTCCCATAAACCCAACGGGTATGAAGTTGAAAACGAGTTTATAAAGAAGTGTCCTCGTCCAAGTTGTCATCCCCGTTGTTGTGAGTAATGGTGTTGTTGTCCATGACCCTGTCTTTGTTTTGCATGGTATTGTGTTGTTCATTTATTTTAATCTTTGTTTTATGTGTCGTTTAATTAATGTTTGTGTTTGACATTTCTTGGTAGATTAATAATGTTATTTTAATTAACATAATTAAATAGTTAAGTAAATGTTGTTAAGTTTATTGTTAAATTTAAATTAGTATATTTTAAAAGGTTGTTAAATTAAATGTTGTTTTTTTAATTAAACGGGATAAATTAATAAATTAAATAAGTAATATTGATTTTAATTATAAATTATCTTTTGTAAAATGAAATAAAATAAATTAATGATTTTGTGATTTGTTATTAAATATTAAGTTGTGGATAAATATTAATTAAAATTATTTTTAATTAGTATGTGAGATAATTATGAGCTTTAAAATAAAAAAAAAAGATAAAAAAAGGACGAATGCATGCTTAGTATTTTTCGAAAAAGAAAGGAGTTTTTTTTTTATTAATTGGAAAAAGAAGAATTCTTCTTCACGGACATTTTTGGTGGCTTGAGGGAAAAAAAAAGGGTTGTTAAAAAATTGTTGTGCTTCTCTAGGTTTTCTCTGTAAAAAAAAAAAATAGAATTGAGCTTGAAAGAAGAAATTGGGGAAGAATTTGTTGAGGAAGGAGAAAGAAGTTTGTGAAGGTTGTTTTCGAAAGAGGAAGAAGAGTTTCCGCACTCATTACTTCGATCCAAAGCGAAGGCCTCTAGGTTCCTTTATTACTATCTTCTTTTTTTTATCTCTGTTTGAATTGGTGATCATATTTAAAAGAATTTTGTGTCTATGAAAATTTATGCTGAGAGGGTTTGAAAATTTACTTGAAATGTTTTGGTTTCATATCTTGGCTGAATTTGAAACTCTATTTCAAACCTATGAAAAGAAGCTTGTATTTTGTTGATTGAAAAACTCTCTTATTATTCTCCGAATCAATTTAGTGTCATAATTTTGGCTGTAGAAATTTCAAATTCTTCTGAAGAGAAAAAAAAATTGTACTAATTTAAATTTAACAATAAACTTAATAGTATTTACTTAACAAAGCAACATTATCCCGTTTAATTAAAAAAGCAATATTTAATTTAACAACCTTTTAAAATTTATACTAATTTAAATTTAACAATAAACTTAACAGGATTTACTTAACTATTTAATTATGTTAATTAAAATAACATTATTAATCTACCAGGAAATGTCAAACACAAACATTAATTAAACGACACATAAAACAAAGATTAAAATAATGAACACAATACCATGAAGAACAAAGATGGGGTCGTGGACAACGACACCATTACTCACAACAACAGGGATGACAACTTGGACAGGGACACTTCCTTATAAACTTTTTTTCAACTTCATACCCATTGGGTTTATGGGACATGCTCAGACCTGTCAAGAAGGTGGAGTTGGTGTCCAGTACCTGCATCCTGCATGAAAAAAATGTCAATTACATATAAATCTCCAATACAAACACACTGTGAAAGGTTGTCGCAGCGTAGCAGGGCACTCGCGAACGAATGATGCTACTTCGTCCTCTCACCAAGACCCACTAGCATACACATCATAATCCATAAACAAGCATTAAACCAAAACATCACCACATAACATCACATAATCCAAATAGTATAAACACCACATATTATGTATCATAAATCAACATAAGCAGTATCAAATCATATATCTTAAATCAACATAAATAGTATCAAGTGCATCCAACCAAACTAAACTGTAAATCCACACAAATCAAATCAGTGAAATAATCACCATCACAAACCCAAGTACAGAACTCAACACAAAAGAGTATCTATTCAAAGTATCAGCAACACGAGGGGTATTACATCCAACAACAAAGATTTCGTCAACTTTTAACAAATCTAAGAGATACAAACCCACAAATTGATGACTGGAAGTTGTTAATGATGAGAACGCCTACTAATATAGATGCTACAAGCAATGCTAAGTTTGAAAATAGTGTCCATCTGTTCTCCACGAATGACAATGTTCATAGTCATAATAAAAGTATGTTATATTCATTGAAGAATCCTATTGCCTGTAATGTTGTAACAAAAGCAGGAAGTGTTAATACAACATAAGATTGTTCAAGTGATTAACTCTATCTAGAGTTATTGATCAGTAAGAATTCAAGGGTCATGTTGACTTTGAATCTTTGGATACAAGCAGGTCTTGTAAATGGAGCTCTAGGATATATTCGAAAGATTGTCTACAAACTAGGAAGTGCTCCACCTGAACCACCGACATATGTGATCGTTGAGTTTGATAATTATTCAGGAATACCATTTGAAGATCAGCATCCAAATACAATTCCAATAATAGCAATACAGAAGGGCAGAACACTTCAATTACCATTGAGATTGGCATGGGCATTAACTATACATAAATCTTAGGGATTGACTCTTTCAAAGGCAACAATTGATATAGGACCAAGAGAAAGAACAAGATTGACATCTGTAGCAGTATCTCATGTAAAATATCTAGAGGGTCTCAGAATAATCCCACCATTCACATATGACCGTTATGAGAAAATGAAAAAGGGTAGACAACTTGCCAAGCGCAAGGCTAAAGAAGACAAACTCAAATTTTTAGAAGATAATTGATGTAATAAAAATTTTGCAAAAATTTTCTTCAATGGATTTCATATATGTGTTCTTTTTTCCCACTATAATAATTGCTTTGATTATATATACTATTATACATGCTTTCACAGTGTATTCAATAAATTTGCTTCAATGGCTTTAATATATGTGTTCTTTTTGGGCAGCACTTAAAATATTCCATTGTATTCTTTTATAATCTCTATTGATAAAAAATAAATGATTAAAATTTCTTATATAAATTTAAGAATGTCAAGCTATTTATTGAATTCGATTTCCAATATAACTTACATTTGAAATGTTTTTAATCTCTTTTCAACATGCATGTTTGCTAAATAAAGATCATGTAACTTTACATCATTTTTATATGGTTAATGTAAAATAAATTTCCTAGATATGTGTTCTAAGGGTCATTTTTTGTGTTTCATTTTATACTTTAATATTTATTTCCAAAAAGTTTATAATAATTTACTTAATAAACTAACCTTCAAGAAATTGTGTCTATATATATCAATTCCATTAAATCTAAAGTGAGTTACTTGATAGCGTGCATTTTCTTTATGTTTACTATCCTCTATGCATTTTTCAAATTAGTTTAGAAATTATATTTATTTTCCTATTTAATAGTAATGTAAGAGCTAATAATAATTTTCATGTACAACAACAAAATGTCAGATCAAATTCGTATAGCATGGGTGTACAATTGGTTGTCAAAGTATCACCCATATCTTCCACCCAATGTCCTCCTTTGTATAGAGGAACTAAGTGTTCGATATTGGGTGAGATAGGATGGTGAAGACAATAAATAACAATGGACCACAGACTTCTCAAATAAAATTTCTCAATTATGTTGTATATTTTAACTCCCTATATGAATCAAAGATCAAAATGAGATTAGATGTCAAATTTCATCATCTATAGATTGAGATTATAGATTTTTGTGATTGGTCGGTTGCTCTTTACCATGACATTCAAGATCTTTACCTCGCCAAATGCATATGGAAGATCACAATTAGACCAACGATAAATATCAAAAGACACTCTATCTGATGAACTGGGTATGATGTTCATGAGATTTCTTAAGGGACCATCCAAAATTAGTAATCACATGGGGCCACCTGAGGAATGGATTCTCGCAACTCTTAAGTTCAGGTACTCCATTAGATTCATGGTGCATCAGGTAATGCCATCATTTAGGTTGTTACATGAAAACTATGGTATACCTACCTTGTCTATTGTGAAGTCCAACTTGACAATTAAAGTTCAAACTAATCTTGATGATACTAAAGATGGAGAGTTATTACCAGTAAATCTGTGGTTAATTAGATGAAATGATTGTACAGAAATTATGTGACAAATGTTCCCAAACTATATAAGCATTGCATCTATGAGTATATTCAATTTTGATAATATTTTTAAAAATGTGTGTTAGATTTATTACTCATGCATAAATGTTTAGTTAAGTGGAAATATTTTAAATCTTTATTTGACAAATGTTTGCAAAATCAATCTTTAAACATGGTATTTATGCCTGAATTCAATCAAATATAATTTTAATTCTCTCTTATGAAATTATATTTTTTGGTGGTATTTCAAATGATTTTGGTGACATCCCAACATACTAAGCCATTTAATAGGTTATTCAAATGGTTAAATTTTATATTCAAAAATCTATTTGAATGAAATCAAATAATCAACCAATTGCATGAAATCTTGTAAAAGTTTAGATAAAATTATTTATCAACTTGAACACATGATATATGGAAATAATATACTAAATAATGCATAAAAACAATCTAAGTAATGCATAACAAACATCTGATCAAAGTAAATCTAAAATATAAAAGAAAAACATATATATATATATATATAAAGTTATTTCATTATTTATTTTATGCACAATTTGTAACTAAAAATTATTATTTTTGAATTATATTTTATGAAAAATTATGGATACTTTTGTTCTTATCATTCCCAAATGCTAACCTTTATTTTATTTTATTTTATTTTCAACGAATAATCTAATTTAAAATGGTAGATTCACAGAACGAATCGGAAATCATAGTTGAAAGTCCAACTGTCTCTATAAGGTCAAATGATTTTGTTGAAACCCCTGTTGACAAATGTGCAACAACAGTTTTAGAGTGTTGCAATAAGATCACAAAAGAAATTAAAAATACAAGCTTAATAATCGATGATGATGTCAAGGAACTAGAAATAATGACAATGGAAGTTGTTGCAAAAAAAGTTCATGAGGCATATAGTATAGTAGCTGCATTTCCAAATATGCTCAAAGAAGTATATGAAGATCACTATGAAAATAAAGGTTGTATTACCAATCTCATTGATGAATTTGTAATGTATTTACACCATTACAATAAGATGTTATTAGTATAATCACTTCTTATTTGACCTTCAATACTTCTTATATTTACAAACTTTGTACACATTGCAGGAAAGGTTTATTAATTTTGTTTAACTTATATTATAATATAAAAATAATAATACTTTTAAAAAAATTGAAGAGGATGTGTGGCAACATATAAGACTTCCATTTCTAATATTTTTTCTTTTGATAACATATTTTGTGCTACTCATTATTTGTAATGTATGTGGTTTTTTTAAATGTGTGGTATTAAATATATTTTTTAAGTGGATGTGTGCCAAATCTATATGAAATATTAATAAATGTGCCTCAAATATAAGTTAAATATTTTTAAGCAAATGTTTAATTTTTTTCACATTTTATCCAATGTTAATTTCAATTTTTAAATAATTTTAAAAAAATCGATGTTGTACAAATGATAATAGCAATTAAATATATATATGAAATTTGATTTTGCTCTAGATAATTGAAAAAATTGAATTCCTTGATAAATCTCCACGTACTTTATATAAATTAAAGTTTAAGATTTATATTTATATTTTTAAGAAATTATTTAATCAATATTTGCAAATCAATCTTAACCTAAACATAATCCTAACTATATCTCTTTACCCTAACCCTAACTATATCTCTAGCCCTAACCCTAATCTTAACCCTAACCCTATTCCTAAGTCATTGTCTAACCCCAAACCTAACCACATAGTGACATTAAATGATTTGGAGGATCTTCACCAAAAATTGAAGTTTCTCATTTTTCTCCAGAAACTACATCATCAGAAAGAGCTCAGAATCTTGACTCCAATGCAATTCGAACAGAGTCAAACGGAGTTATGACGCTCCATTTATGCTTGGTCAAACATTGGTCAACTCAGGGGCTCAGGCCAGAAAAAGGTCAAAATTTGACATTGCCAAAACTGGTCAAAGTTGGCATCATGGCAAAGAGATCATCGAGAGCTTTTCGATGGAGTTTGTTTCGCACGAATTGGAGTCCATATGCCAAAGTTACGCCAAGTCAAAGTTTTAGTCAAAAAGGGTTGACTAGTCAAAATGATGATCTCAGCATGTGACGTGGTAGGTAGTGACATGGCAGATGGTTACATGGTAGCACAGTCAACACCTTACATTGATGTGGACTAATCCAGCTCTAACATGTGGCAGTGATGTGGCAACAAACAACGAATCATATGTTGACACGTGGTAGTACAAGTCAAAAAAGACCAATCACAAAGCGACACATGGCACCTCGGGGACGTGCAAATCAGTTTTGGTTTGTTAAAATTCTGGTTGGGGAAATCGAACCCCCAACCTCCTCACCCCTACTTTTCAGGTCAACCAATGCACCACCTGATATATTTGGAGTAAGGTAGATGGGAAATTCTATTTATTATGTGTTGAAGGCGAATTTGGAGGGGAGGTGGTTTGAATCGCCAACCTCCCCTCTCCTAACAAAAGCTTCTACCAATGCGCCAAACCGTTAATTTGAGAAGATTTCGGCAACAACTTTATTTAAAATAGAGTTTAAAGTTGGATTCTCCTAAATTTAAATTATTAAACCTCATAAGATTATGATAAGCCCAAAATCATGATAAAAATAAAGGGCTTAAAATGATATCAAATATATTTTAAAGATTTTTAAGGGTTTTTTTAAAGAGATTTGAAGGATTTAAAGGATATTTTAAGGGGATTATTAGTGATTTATCATTGTAAATGGGAGATAAAGGGAGATGTGCAAGATTTTTGTAAATCATATGGTTAGTAACCATATTGGGCATATTTTATGTATAAAAGGGGGTGAGAGTTTCGAGTTTGGGTAACCAAGTGGTGACTTAGAGAGAAATTCCTTGGTGAAATTTTGCTCGGCTTCCGTGCTTTACAAGAGTTTGTTCCTTGCACTTTGGAGGAGCTTTTTCAAATTTCTTGTAAACCAAGGAGAGACCATGCTAGAGTTTTGTACTAATTTTCTGGAGAATTAAACGGATCGGTCCACTCATTGGAGAGAGACCCAGAGACGTAGTCTTTTTACGACGAACTTCGTTTGCATTTTCTCTCTTCTCTTATTCTGAATTTGATCACTTTGTTATTTACGTTTATTTAATTAAGGTTCGTGTGTTAATTTCGCTTGTAAAGTTTGAAGCAATCATTGTAATCCTTAAAGCATTCAAATAGCAATGGTCATAGATCCTAAAACAAATCAAATTTGGTATCAGAGCTTTGTTTTGACTAGTATTGCATAATCGAATGCTAACGCGCTCCAAGCTTCAGCAAGGTGAAGGCAAGCTAGAAGAATACAATCCTGAGATTGGCAAACGAAGGACTTTGCCAACAATGGAAGAAAGTGAAGTTGGGAAAAGTACTGAGCAAGAGCTTGATGACAAGTCTTTTCAGCGAGCATTTCTCGACATGAAGGCTATGGTGGAAGAGCTTTATGTGGAAAAGAAGAAGCGTGAAAAGGGAGGTTCATCGAAGCGAGAAAAGAAGGAAGATCGAAAGGACAGAGAAGAAAAAGCTCCATCTCCTCCATCTTCCCCTTCTTCTCCATCTTCCCCTTCTTCTTCTTCATCTTCTACTACTGTTAATCCATCAAAAAGCAAGTCTAAGCCTATTATTAAACTAGATGTAAAATTTGAATTGCCTAAGTATTGTGGTGAGTTAAATGCCGAAAAGTTAGATGATTGGATCCAGCAGGTAGAAGTGTATTGTAGGATTCAAGGCCTAACAAAAGATGCTTCTATGATCCAGCTAGCCACTCTCTGGTTAGGAGGTACAACTCTCACTTGGTGGGAGAGTAGGACTCAGGAGGAAATTGCTCACCATGGTAAGGTCAATATGACTTGGATGGAATTTTTTTCTGCCCTTAAAAAACAATTTTATCCTTTAGGTTATATGCAACAATTAACAATGAATTGGAAAACCTTTAGGCAAGGTAAGGGTCGGTCTATTGAAGATTACACCCATGAGTTTAGAAAACGGGTTATTGCTTTAAATGTTCCATTGTATACTCAGGATACATTACTCAAGTACATAGGTGGTTTGCACTCTTACCTAAGACATATTATTCTAATGTTGAGTCCTAATAATTTGGATGAAGTGTCAGTCCAAGCCACTCATCTAGAGTAAAGGGGTGAGAACACTTTCAGTGATAATTTCTCAAAGAAACTATCTAAGTCTAAGGGGAAGTCTAAGGGTAAAGAAAAAGACAAAGATAAAGGCAAAGGGAAGAAGACAACTTCAGTTATAAAGGAGAGTGATAAGCCCACATGCTCCCATTGCAAGAAAGAGGGGCATGATGATTCGAAATGTTGGAAGCTGCATGCCGAATTAAGGCTGAAAAGATATGGAGGAAATAAACGCAAGAAAAATATTGTTGCAGTGATTCAACAAGATCTTAGATCAGACTTTGGAGACGAAACACAGATTGTTGCTATTGGGGTCCAAGGTAAAGGGAAAGGTATAATTCTCTCTTCTGATGCAAATGTTTCTAATGAAAATGCAAGTACAAGTAAAGTATCTACTCCTAAAGCTAATAAACAATAGAATGAATTGTTTCATATTTGAGTTGTAACTAAGCACACTAAGATTGACACAGTGTTTGATACGGATTCTCAAGTCAACTTAATATTTGAAGAGGTGGTAAATAAACTTAATCTAGCTACAACACCTCATCCAAATCCATATCCGCTTGGATGGGTTTGCATTGATGCTCAACTGTAGGTAACAAAACAATGTAAATTGAGATTTTCTATCACTGCAAACTTTGTTGATGAGGTAGAGGTAGATGTTGTTCCTTTGGATATTTGTGGGCTTGTGTTAGGGAGTCCTTATCTGTATGACAGAAAAGCAATCTTTTATAGGGTGGAGAATAAGTATCATCTTTTTAAGGATGGGATAGAATACATTGTACGTGCACACAAAGTTAATACTAATCTTGCACTAGTTAATGTTGGTCAGATGAAAAGGTTGGTCAATTCTAGCAAGAACTTTGTATTAATGCTTGTAAAGCCCAAAGAGGATGAAAAAGTTGAAGCATTTACGGGGTGTGATCCAGAGCGTAAAATTGAGATGGTCAAAATAGTTTTTTCTTATGATGACTTATTTTAGGAGCCAAAGGGGTTACCACCTACGAGAGAGATACAGCATGAAATCCAGATGTAGCAACATGTGCCTCTTACAAACATTGGCATGTACCATTTATCAGTTTTGCAGAATGAAGAAATCAAAAAGCAAGTTCAGGAGTTGGTTGAAAAAGGAGTCATTTGTCCTAGTACATCTCCTTGTGGTTCTCCAATTGTGTTGGTTCCAAAGAAGGATGGGTCTTGGAGAATGTGTATCAAGTATCGAGCTCTAAACAAGATAACAGTAAAGAACAAGTATCCTCTTCCCCGAATTGATGATTTACTTGATCAGTTCAAACATGCAATTTATTTCACTAAGTTAGACTTGCGTAGCGGATATCATCATATAAGAATTGCAGAAGATGACATTTGGAAAACTACATTTAAGACAAAACAAGGACTGTTCGAGTGATTGGTCATGCCCTTCGGGCTTTGCAATGCATCAGCTACATTTATGAGAGTCATGAATGATGTCTTTCGTCCTTTTATTGATGATTTTTTCATAGTCTATCTAGATGATATTCTTGTATTCAGTCGAACTTGGGAAGATCATGTAAGTCATGTAAAGAAATTTTTTGATGTATTGAGAAAAGAAAAACTCTTTGTAAAGATGTCTAAATGGGAATTCACTAAGAAATCCTTAGTGTACTTAGGCTATGTTGTAGGTGGTGGGCAATTGAAAGTAGACCCTGTGAAGGTCGAAGCTATTTTAAAATGGCATAAGCCAAGTACAGTCAATGAAGTCAAAAGTTTCTTAGGTGCAGTCAAGTATTGGAGAAAGTTCATTGCAAACTTCTCCTACATTGCATCACCATTGCACGCATTGACTAGTACGAAGACAATTTTTCAGTGGGGAGGTCCACAGCAGAAGGCCTTCAAAACTTTAAAGGAAAAGTTGAGCACAGCACCAGTTCTAGTTTTACCAGACTTACACCAACCGTTTGAGATCGAGACAGATGCGAGTGGATTTTCCATGGGAGCAGTGCTAATGCAAAGAGGTAAACCAATCTGCTATCACTCTGAGACATTTTCAGGTACAGTAATTAACTATCCTCCTTATGATAAGGAAATTTATGCATTAGTTCAAAGTGTTAAGAAATGGAAACACTACTTAATGGGGAAAGAAATTGTAATCCACACTGATCACCAGCCACTTCAGTACTTGCATTCATAGTCTAAACTGCAAAAAAGTAGGCACTTTAGATGGATGGGTTTTCTTCAACAGTTTCATTTGGTAATTAAGTACAAGAAAGGTGACCATAACAAAGTAGCAGATATGTTGTCTAGGCCTCCTGTTATGAATGCTTTGATTATCCTTAAAGGTAGTTCCATGGTACATGAAAGTTTTCAGGAACAGTATGCTAACAATGAAGACTAACGAAATCTATTCAGCTCTAATTGCGCACAAACATGTAGAAGAGAAAGATTACTATGTGCAAGATAAACTGCTGTATCATTTGGGAAAGTTATGCATTCCAAAAGATGAACAAACGCGGGTAATCAAAGAAGCACACACCTCATTAATTGCAGGGCATTTTGGGGTAAGCAAGACAATCACTCAGCTGCAGAAGTATTGTTATTAGCCTCGTATGCAAGAAACTATAACTAAGTATATTAGAGGTTGTGTCATGTGTGCAACAAGTAAACCTAGGAACAGAAAATTGGGGTTGTACACACCTCTAATTGTACCATCTCGTCCATGGGAAAGTGTGTCAATGAACTTTGTTGGAGGGTTACCTATGTCTAGGAAGGGACATGATTATTTGTTTGTAGTAGTTGATCGGTTCAGCAAAATGTGTATTCTAATGCCTTGTAAAAAATAGGTCATTGTTGAACTGACAGCTCAGATGTACTTTCAATTTGTATGGGTTCACTTTGAGTTACCTAATTCTAATGTATCAGATCGAGATTCAAGATTCCTAGCGGAATTTTGCTCAACTTTGTTGGGACTCATGGACACCAAACTAAATAAGAGTACAGCCTTCCATCCGCAGACCGACAGACAGACAGAGGTAGTAAACAGGACAGTTGTGCACCTGCTCAGAGGTTACTGCAGCAAACATCCCAAGTTGTGGGATGAGAGTCTTCATTATGTGCAGCATGCTTACAACCATGCGGCACACTCTTCTACAAAGAGGTCTCCTTTTGAGACTTGCTTTGGTTATGTGCCAAAAACACTGATGGACTTTGCTTTCGAGAAGGACGATGTTGAATATGGATGCCATGATGAAGAAAAGGCTTTGAAGTTCATCCAGAAAGTCCAAGCAATCCATCAGGCAGTGGAAGCAAAGTTGGAGAAGAGCCAAGCCAAATACAAGGCTCAACATGATAAGCATCGCATCGATCACCATTTCTAGGTTGGAGACAGAGTTTGGTTACATATCAGCAAGGAAAGAATGCAAGGTGAAGGAAGGAAGCTCAAGCTGATTCGGTATGGTCTATTTGAGATCTTGGAAAAGATCATAACCAATGTCTTCCGCCTTAATCGTCCTCCATACATGCACATCTATTCAGTTGTCAATGTTGAGAATTTGAGGTTGTACAGGCCTCCAATGATACTGGATGAAGACACAAACATTCAAGCTCCATCAGTTGATGATCTGTCACCAGAATACATGTCAGTTGACAAAGGATGTCATCTTAGCCAGGAAAGTCAAGACTTCGCGAAGAGGAGTTGTTGAATACCTCAAAGTGGGACTAAAGGGGATGAATCCGAGCAAGGAAAAATGGATGGAGATTGGTAAAGTGAGGGAACTTTACCCTCACTTTCTAAGTAATCAAGCTTTCAAAGGTCCAAAAGCTCTCCAGTGGGAGGACTGATCTGGAGGATCTTCGCCAAAAATTGAAGTTTCTCATTTTTCTTCAGAAACTACATCATTAGAAATAGTTTGGAATCTTGACTCCAACGCAATTCGAATGGAGTCAAACGGAGTTACGACACTCAAGTTATGTTTGGTCAAACATTTGTCAACTCAGGGGCTCAGGCTAGAAAAGGGTCAAAATTCAACATCACCAAAAATGGTCAAAGTTGGCATCATCGCGAAGAGATCGTCGAGAGCTTTCCGACGTCATTCATTTCGTGCGACTTGGAGTCTGTATGCCAAAGTCACGCCAAGTCAAAGTTTTAGTCAAAAAGGGTTGACTAGTCAAAATGATGATGTCAGCATGTGACATGGCAGATGGTGACATGGTAGCACAGTCAACACCATACAGTGATGTGGACTAATCCAACTCTAACACGTGGCAGTGATGTGGCAACAAACAACAAATCATATGTTGACATGTGGTAGTACAAGTCGAAATAGACCAATCACAAAGTGACATGGCACCTTGGGGGACGTGCAAATCAGGTTTGGTTTGTTAAAATTCTGGTTGGGGGAATCGAACCCCCAACCTCCTCACCCTTACTTTTCAGGTCCACCAATGCACCATTTGATATGTTTGGAGTAAGGTAGATGGGAAATTCTATTTATTATGTGTTGAAGGCGAATTTGGAGGGGAGGTGGTTTGAACCGCCAACCTCCCCTCTCCTAACAAAAGCTTCTACGAGTGCGCCAAACCGTTAATTTGAGAATATTTTGGCAACATCTTTATTTAAAATAGAGTTTAAAGCTGGATTCCCCTAAATTTAAATTATTAAACCTCATAAGATTATGATAAGCCTAAAATCATGATAAAAATAAAGGGCTTAAAATGATATCAAATATATTTTAAAAAAATTTAAGGGTTTTTTAAAGATATTTGAAGGATTTAAAGGATATTTTAAGGGGATTATTAGTGATTTATCACTGTAAATGGGAGATAAAGGAAGATATGCAAGATTTTTGTAAATCATATTGTTAGTAACCATATTAGGCATATTTTATGTATAAAAGGAGGTGAGAGTTTCAAGTTTGGATAACCATGTGGTGACTTAGAGAGAAATTCCTTGGTGAAATTTTTCTCGGCTTTCATGCTTTCCAGAAGTTTATTCCTTGCACTTTGCAGGAGCTTTTTCAAATTTCTTGTAAACCAGGGAGAGACCATGCTGGAGTTTTGTACTGATTTTCTGGAGAATTAATCAGATCGGTCCACTCATTGGAGAGGGACCCGGAGACGTCATTTTACGACGAATTTCATTATCAACTTTGTTTGCATTTTCTCTCTTCTCGCTTATTCTAAATTTCATCACTTTGTTATTTACATTTATTTAATTAAGGTTCGTGTGTTAATTTTGTTTGTAAAGCTTGAAGCAATCGTTGTAATCGTTAAAGCATTCAAATAGCAATGGTCATAGATCATAAAATAGATCATTAAACCTAACTATATCTCTAACCCAAAACCTGACCGTAACCATAACCATAATCATGATGTAAATCGTAACCCTAACCATAATCCTAACCCTAAAATTGATCTTAAATCTAATTGTAACCCTAATCCTTCTCTTAACTATATTTCTAGCCCTAATCCTAACCTAAACCACAAACCTAACTATATCTCTTAACCCCAACCTAACCATAATCCTAACCCTAAACTTGATCAAGAACATAACGATAACCCTAATCCTGATAACCTTAACCCCAATTATTACCCCAACCCCAACTATATCTATTAACACTAAACTTGACTGGAAACCTAAATGTAACTGTAATCCTAATGTTAACCCTAACCCTAATTTTGATGCGAACCCTGACTATATTAACTCTAACCCTAACCCTAACTATATCTCTAGACCTAACCCTAACCTTAACTATATCTCTTAACCATAACCTTAACCCTAATCCTAACTAAATATTGATGATATAATTTTTATTATAATATTATAAATATACTTAAAATATATTTATATATTTTAACTTAACATTTAAATATTAAATTATATATTTATTTTTAAAATAATATTACAAATATTATACTATCATATTATAATATATTAATTATTATAATAATTTAATATCAAATATATAAATATAAAAAATAATTTATTTAAGATATTACATGTTGCGTTGCGACTGCTACTAGTATATATATTTAATAATATATATATATATATATATAACGCCGAGAGATATCCTTCTCGAGGCACCTATTGCACTTTTATGTGAAAATTTGATTTAAAAAATAGGCGCCTCGAGAAAGATATCTCTCGATGTATTTTATATATATATATGCTAGTTTTAAAACATCTTCAATATTAGGTGATACTCTTGTATTATCATGTCAATATTTTTCAATTAAAGATTTGATTTCATTAGTTAATTTCATGTCTGGCCTTGGGAGTCTACCACTAAAACTTTGGCATTGATTAATTGGATCTTTTTCAATACTTTCTTTTCTTTTAACTGCTCTTATCAAAGTTTCAGGATTTACTTTTATATATTTACTAATCTCACTTAACATTATTTTATTTGAAGTTGATTTATTAACTAAAGCAGTTGTTATTGCACGACGAGCAACATTCTTATCTTTAGATCGATTTTTCTTTCCTATAGAATCAATAGCATTGGCAATAAAAGATATGACATGTTCTACTAAATCATCTTTCTTTTTTGGTTTTATATAAATGCCTAATTTTTTCATCACTTTTTGTTAGAATTGTGAAACAAGGACAAAACCACGAGCCACAGGATCAAACAACAAACAAAGACACCTTCCACACAAGAGATCTACAAACAATATGTGCAATATTTTTCAACAAGAAAAAGCTACAAAAGAGACTTTCAAGAAGATATGAAAACTCTAGATATTCTTTGTTAGTAATTACAATAAGAGTTGAATGCTTATAAGAGCAAAGCCCTAAATGAGAAAGGGATCAGATCATGACAAGTGTCAACATCACATGAGATGAGACATAATAATATAATATTAACTCAATTAATAAAGCAATCATAAGTTTAACTAAAGTATGTGAGAATAAATTAGACTAATAATCAATTATAAATTAATTAATTATTAGCTAATGCATGATAACTCAACACTTTTCACATTTTCCACATTTTCATCAATTGCATCATGAGTTGACATTGAAATCCTAATTGATTTCTATAAAAAAATATTTTATATATTCTATTTCCATGAGTTCTCGTTTGTCTCCAAGAAACTTTACAAGGAAGGTTATCTAACACATTTCTTTCAATTGTTAAAAAAAAAACATTTTCATTTTCATTCATACAAGTGGTTTCATTTTCATTCATGCAAGGAGTTTTATTTTCATTTTCAAACATAAAAGGGATTTCATCATTATTTTGTTTTTGCATTGTTTCAAAACTAGAATTATTGATCTCATCAATGATGTATCCAGCTTCATCTAAATAATTAAGATTAATATTATCAAGACTTGGGTTTGAAGCCATACTTGGATAAATTGTTTGAATATGTGCATTTTTCATATCATTGGGAGGTATAGATTTGAAGACATACCTAAAGTCCTTTGCATAGGTGTTATTTCCATATCATTCAAAGTTGAAGTTGAAGGCATAGTTGGATTTGTCTCCATAATTGCATTTTCTTCCATATTTACCATCTCCACATTTGCATCATCTACATTCATCTCACCCTTCATAGTTTCCTCTTCAACATTCATGGAACTAGATGCTTCCAAATTTTTCATTTGTTGAATCATTTCTCTTCTATATTTTTGTCTTTTTGCCTCCATTTCTCTATTTGCTTCAATTTTTTCAAATGTCATGAACTTTGTACATATATTTTTTTACCTTTGCTTTGATCCCATGATTACCAAACCCTCGATAAAAAAAAAATTATTCTTAACCTATTTTCTAATTGCTACATCCTTCAAATATTCAAATAAAACTATATAACATGGAGATTCTTTCTTCTATAAACTTTGAAGTACAAAAACATCATGAATACATCCAAAAGTTCTCTTTTTCCAAATCTTCTTGTAAAAGGTCCTTGTACCTGATTCCACTTTAGAAAATTCATCTTGCACTTGTCTCTTCCAAAAATTTGAAAAGAATATGCTCTGTTAAGATATTGCATAAGACAACATTGAAATAATAAATGCATAAAATGGTGTTTTTAGACCGTACTACAGAAAATGAATGTTGCAAAAAAAAGTGCTCTATCAATTTTTTCCAAATTGGGAAAAAATGGATATATAAGAAACGCGTACATGTTCTATTTTAGAAACGCGTACACGTTTCCTTTTTCCAATGGCTAAATAGATGATGTGTATACATTATATAACGCATATGCGTTTAGTTTAAAGAACGCATGTGTTTTGTAACATGTACACGTTTTTAAAAATTTGAATTGTCAACCCACATGTTGCCTTGGTTTTAGGCTCTAAAAAGGCTTGGCAACCCAACCTTTAGTCTTTGACTTGCAACTAAAAAACTAAGGCAAGTTCAAAAGAAATGTCCAACTTTGGCAATATAGTTGAACTTTTTTTTTAATCAATCTATAAAATTAAAACCCATTATAGAACACGATATCTAGTTTCTAAATATATAATTTTTGTTAAGATTGGATTATATTTTTTACTTCTTAATTAATTTCTAAACAAACTAGTCCATAAACTTAAAATATCAGGTTTTTTTTGTTTTTTAATAACTTTTTTTTAGTTATGGCATCAATCTTCAAACAATTCTCTACACAATAAAAAAAAATCAAAAAATAAAAAAATGTTTAGTTTAAGTCTAATTATGCTAGTCTTACACAACTTTTAAAAACAGCAATTAAAGCCAATAAAAAATCAATAAAAAAAATATTACAAAAAAATTTAATCAATCTTCATGTTGTTAGATATCTTTCCCAAAAAGGAAATAGAAAAAAAACTTTTATTTAAGTCAAAAAGTGGTGTTTGTACACGTGCATGGTATAGTAAAAATAAAAATAAAAAAGTGATTTTTATACATTCCTAGCAAAATTCAATTTCTATCATCTAGGTATTTGAAAAAATTACATATTTGGAAATTAGATTCAAAATACTAAATTTCATATTACTGACCTTTTTTTAATATTCATTGTGTAAGTGCTTCAAATTCTAAATCCAAGTGTGACAAATTTTAAAAATGCACTTCCACTTTTTGAGTTTTTTGTGGACCCAACTTTTTGCATCAACCCAGAAGATGAAAGGACTTCACAATAAAAAGCATCCATGGCATCTTATTGATAAAGCCAAGAAGAGATTTATGAGGGAGAAACAAAAAGAAGAGTACTATAGTGTTTGCTTATGTGAAAAGGAACTTAACTAATATTGATCTAAAAAACCCACTAGTCATGTTGAACCCTTGGCGATTATGTCTAGATTACTTTGCCATTTATTCTAAAGTAGCACTCTCATTCCATTAGGAAGACAGAGGTGCCAATGCAAAAAGTGGGGTTGGTTGCACCCTTTCTTGTAAAGCGACTTGGTGACACATACGTTTGTCGATGACTTGCAAATGTGAAGCTCAAGAATTAATAAAGATTTGAGGCAGTTGTACTTCCGTGGAACCAATAAAGGTCCAAAGTATGTCTACATTGTTAGAATATAAAGTGCAATCCTAACTATCCATGTACTTGCAAATGTCAAGGGGAGCTTGTCCCTACACTCCATCAAGTGAAGGTGTTTGTTGATCTCATGCATCCTTGTTAGCAAAAGCTTGTCTTTGTATGTAAGCTAGAATGTAGAACATTGCATGGCATTGATACTAAAGATTTGACCTAGCAAAGCCAAATTAAGAAGTGGCTCATTCACTCAAATTGTTGAAATCATGTTGTGTAAGATTTGTGCTAAGCACAACTTGGAAGCATTTTAATATGGAAGTTGTTCATTGTGATGCGAGTCTAGGGCAGTGAAACTAAGAGCTTGACCAACAAATTGAAGTTGTGAATACTTTGTGTGCTTCTATACTCAAGGAGAGCTTTTGATGTGTGTAGGTGTTGCCCACCTTGAGGGCAAAGCTATAGAAGTTAGCCTTTTCTAAAGATGCACCTAAGAAATAACTGAATGCTCTTATGTAGATTATCCCAAAGGTTGTGATTTGTGTGGATCACCCATTGAAGACATTATCTCCCTCTCTTATTTTGCGCAATGCTAATGTTGTTGAGTTTAATGCGCAAGAGACTAAAGAACTAAAGAGAATGAGCAACTAAAAAGGTGCAAGAAGAGTGCCTAAATGTTTGGCATCTAGCACTAACATGAGCAAATATTGCTAAATGCCAAATGCATATAGAATTGAGCATAATTCATAGGTTTAGGTGAATTTGTTGCCCATGTGGAAGTCACACAAAATGCAAAAAGGTTGCAAGAGTTGGCAATGTTGTACAAAAGTGAAGACTTCTAAACTTGTGTAGCATGACTAAAGAGTATGTGCACAATTATCTTGCATTGAGTTGCACAATTGTTGGGATCAATGCTTACACAAATGTGTGTGAAGCCATTCTAGAAAAGTCAGATCCATGTGTGAAGCATCTTGTAAATGTGTTGTGCACACAAGGGAAGATCGTACCATGAGAGGAGCTTATGTTGAGCCAATGCCCAAGACCACAAGTTATGTCAAATTGTGTATGGATTAAGAGTGTCAATTTTTAAGTCTATAGGGTTGATCTAGACAAGGTTGATAGGAGTGAAGAGGTGATGTGTGGTCATAGGGCTATAAAAGGCCTAGTTTTGTAAGACTAAGCTCGAAGAGATTATTTTTTGCTATCTTTTAGGGTTGTTTGGGTTTTAAATAATTTGTAGATTTCAGCTCTATCAAGATGGGATCTAATATTTTTGTATGCCTATAGTCTTGAAAGGCTTTAGCCTTCTTGGTGAGGTTCATGGTGTCATTTATTGGTTGTATATGTCATTTCACGTGGACGAGGGCCTCAATAGAATCCTCACTAATCTATCAAAAAAATACATGAAATATGCTCATTTTTTTATGGCTTTACAAGGTAGAACCATATTGGCATTAGTCAAAGTGCTTATATGATTAATATGTTTTTTGAACTGTGTATACTAGACAAGAGCAAGTATATAATCATGCATCTTTTTTACAATGATAAGAGAGGCAAACAAATGTCTTGTTTGACAAGTGATAAATGAATGAACTCATGAAATACATACCAGATCTTGTTAGCAACTAAAGATATAATAGCATCTTTTCATGTCAATAAGGCAAAAGCAAATGGCCACATGGTGAGAAAGCATGGATAAGCTTCAAATTCTAACAAGATTACATTAATTTTAAAGCTTGAACCTCCAATGAATATTGAGGGTGTATTAATATTTGTGGGAGTTGGTAGAGTACAGCCAAAAATTAAAAAACAAAAATCACTAAGAAAACTGCCAATAATCAACTTCCCATATAACAATTCATTGATAAAAGGAAGATCTATACAAGGAAGGAAATAAGCATCAAAAAAATATGCTTGTCTGAATAGACTAGTTTCAATGGAATGTCAATACCTACAAAAGTCATCCCTAACGCTCATTAATTTTTAATGATGTTTCTATGAACCTGACTAAAGCCACTAGTTTTCACATTTCTTGTTATAACGTGTTATGCATTAAATGTGCTTCTATAAACTTCACCCTCAACATCTTTGTTGTATTTTTGGCATTACTCAAGAGTGGAGATATACTTAAAAAACAAAGCTTTGAGAGGCATAGGTGCACCTGCCAAATTCAAGTATATAATCATGCATCCTTTTGAAAATGATGACAGAACAAACAAATGTCTAATTTGGCAATTGATCCATAGGTGCATACACAGTTGTTGCTAAATGTGCTTCTATAAAATTCACCCTTAATGTCTTTGTTGTATTTTTGGCACTACTCAAGAGTGAAGATACGCTTACAAAACAAAGCTTTATGAGACATAGGCGCATCTGCTAAATTCAAATGTATAATCATGCATCCTTTTGAAAATGATGACAGTACAAACAAATGCCTAATTTGACGATTGATCCATGAATGAACAAAATCAATACATACAAAATCTTGCTTGCAACTGAAGCCACTGTAGCGTGTTTTCATGTTAAAAGGAGGAAATAAATTACCACTATGTTAGAAAGCATGGATAAGGTTTGAATTCTAACAAAATTGAATTAGTATTAAAGCTTGAACCTCCAATGAATCCTGTTGGGAAATAATCATTTCTTGGAGTTGGCAAAGTGCAACAAAAAATTCATTAACAAACCTACCAAGAATCAACTTCCCACTTGAAAATTCATTCAGACGAGGAAGAAAGGTAATATGGGGAAGGAGATCAGCATCAAAAAGGATGCCTACATATGAATAGACTAGTGTAATTGGAATGTAAATACCCATAGAGGTCATCCCAAACGCTCATTAACTTTTTTGCAATTTTTCTATGAACCTTGCTAATACTACTGGTTTTGTTATAAAACTTTTACCCTGAGTGAAAAGAAATATTGAGTAACGTAAGTCTTAGGAATATTAAAAGAATATTGAAAATGTTTTGTAAAGACCTTTCTGAATGGGAATTAAACATTGTAATTAAATTAAATAAAGATTTGAGATATTGTTTTTGATTAATTAAAAAGGGAAACCACGGTCTGAGGCTCTTTACAGCAAAGAGGAAAAGATTTGAGATATTGTTATGAACTATTGGGCAGAGACAATAATATGGCTTTGTACTTGAGAATATAGCATTGGGAACCTCTTCGATGAAAGTGCAAAGCAAGCAATGAGCATTGAAGAAGGGGCATATAGAGTATGTCCAACCAAAGATAAATAGCTCTTGACTGAAGTACAGAAAGAATTACATTGATACTTTTTCCTCTTTGCGGCCATTTGTCTAAGGGCCTTCACAGCTGTTCTTCCCATGGGTGACAAGCCATTCACCAAGCTTCTGCAAATATGTTTTTCTCTCTCAAATGTATTTTTGACAATTTGATAATTGAATACAAATGCTTCCAATAGTTTAAATGAATGATTCAATTGTCTGACGAGTATTTTAGAATTGTCACTGTATTTAAAATTTCTATGTTTATCTACATTTGAGCTTGCTGTAATAAGTTATTGCATTATATGTTTTAAAATCTAAAAATTGGTCTATGACAGGTTTTTGTACTTTTTGTTATAATCTGTCATGCAAACATGATTGCTGTTAAACGTGCTTCTATAAACTTCACCCTCAACATCTTTATTGTTGTATTTTTCCACCTCCCTACAGGCATCATCAATATCAAACTAACATTCTTAAGATTAAATTTATCTCTACTGCACTTCCAGAAGTCTGTGTCAATATCACCTATGCTCACATAATACTTGTTGATGCTATCAATACATTACCCATTATTGTATTGTGTGTTCTAAAATCTGAAAATTAATCTATGGTAGGATTTTGTACTTCTTGTTATAATGTGTAATGCAAACATGATTGCTGTTAAATGTGCTTCTATAAACTTCACCCTCAACATCTTTGTTATATTTTTCCACCTCCCTACAAGCACCATCAATATCAAATTAACGCTCTAACATTAAATTTATCTCTACTACACTTCCGGAAGTCTGTGTCAACATCATCTATGCTCACATAATCCTCATTGACGCTATTACTACATTGCCCGTTTAACCTGCTAAGGATTGTGGCAAGTACTCCTCTTTGGTTTTCCTTGCTAATAACAAGGGCACTGATTGAAGCTTCTCTCTATGTGTTCCAGAATCACTTGCCAAGCAGTTGGCAGGGTTTGCAGGTACCTTAAAATTTCAGATAAAAGTTGAAGTTTCAGATCAAAAGAAACAAGAAAAGCTAAAGCAGAAGCAGTAATCTTGAACATTATCCAGTACAAGGCAGATAACATGTAGATGAAATTTTGGAGATGTGTTAGCCCACACTAGAGAATAGGGAGATGTAGGAAAACATAGGGTTGCTTAGCACATTAAAAGTTCACTGTTTCTGATGTGATATGCCACTTTTCAAGGAGGGCCCAGAAGAGTATGATCCCAACACCAAACCAGATCCAAATCCTAGGTAAAACAAATCACATGCGAATCCTCAGAATTTATAAAACATTACTATACTAGACCAATAAGTGTATATAGCCATAGTGTTGAGACTTTGAGTGTTGTAAGAAGGAATAGACAAGGGAATAACATGTAATTGACAACTCCAGTGTAAAGTGCAAAAATGGTAACATGCAAACTAAAGCAAATGAGAGAAAAGCTATATTTTGAATAAGTATTCATAAACTATCATTTCAAGTAAAAATAATAATATGTTATTGTAGGCAATGCATAGCTTATCCATTATGCTCCCAATTGGTCAGGAAACAAAGATGCTCTGATATCCATATGTGGTTGGTTGTGCTTGGGATAGGGCTAAGATGAGGAGGTTATGTAGCTTACGTTCAACATTTGTGAGAGAAAATAAAGAACACTTGAATCAAAATGCATCTGATCAGTAGATTTGACATAACTGTCCATCTTAAAGATTTTGTTTATGAAGTTCTCTACTTCGCAAGGTGAGCACACCTGTGGGTGTCCCAAACCTCAATGGATTTACATTTTGCACATTGAAAAAATGAAGAATTTTAAGTGAATTAAAGAACAAAGGAGACAAGATTATGTTAAGAGATATAAAAACAAAGAAAAACATAAAACCCATCAAACAAGGAGATCTCAGCAGCCAGACAGGTTGAGAAAGGCATATGGTGTAAATGGGCATCCAACATGTAGATGATCCAAACAGTCAGGCAACCGGTGAGGAAGAGGAGGATTAAGGAAGATAATAAAGGTAAGCGTGAATAACCTAACAAGGAAACTATCCTATATTATAAAGCACCAACTGTCAGACTAATGGTTTAAACAGAAGCCTATCGTTGACACTATTTATCTTATTCTTAACAAATTGTAACACTGAAGAATCATGATGAATATGCATATTGCTGTTAGTTTGTCTGTAGTGCAAAGAATTATAATTCACACAATTCACAAATTGTCTGCAAATAAGATAATTCTTAAATTTAGTTTGTGCTGTTCTTCAGAGGCTTTTATTGGTGATTTGAGAACATTTCTACAAAGCAGGATCCATAATTGTTCAAAAAATCAGTAGTCCACGGGGATTCCTCACCTCAAAAACTGGCCATTTATGGGGGGAATATCCCCGATGCAGGGACTCCAAGGAAACGTTCCCCCACCATCCTGCCACCACTACCACTTATCAGGGGATGTCCCCAACCTCTCCCTGAAAGAGGTAATGTTTCCAGGGTGTCCCCCTGTTTTGGGGACTACAAGGAGATGTCGGGACATCCCCAGGACATTCAAGGGGCTTAGTCGCATCTCCTAAACACCTTGTAAATGCCTAGGTTTCCCCCACATCATTTGGCTCAAAAAGTACATTTATTTTATTTAGAAAACAAATTATGTTTGTGCCAATAACCCTGAGCCTTATGGGCACCCCCCACACCGTAAGCAGTCACAAAAAAGAATGAAAGGCTGCAAGAGCAAGAGTATTAGGATTAGGAAAAGTGAGAGCAATATCAAGTGTGAGAGCATTAGCCAAGTCTTCATTGTTGAGTGTGAGCATTTGAAAGAGTGAAAGCAAGAGCAAGAGGAAGAGCCAGTGCCAAGTCTTCATGGAACACTAAAAAATATATAGTCATCATTTAAATTAGTTAGAAACTTTAGCTTCACTATTAATATTTTGAAGAATGAAGACTTGGTTAGAAATAGTAAGGACTTGGTGTTGCAGAATAACATAGTGATAAAATTGTGAAAACGACATGCGCCATGAAGGTTTTTGTGGTTTCAAAGGTCTTATTTTGGGCTTAGTGGTGGGGCCTCCACCCCTCAATCCTACCCTCTACCGTGACAAGGATGCTGCCCCTCAACCTTGTTGGGGACTCCACCCGTAGAACCCCCACCCACCACCACCACTTGGAACATAGCAAAAAATTGATACCAGACCATATAACAAAATTCACATTAAGTAAAAATCTGTATGAGGATCAAAAAAAACGAAAACTAAGAGATCACAAAGAAAAGTAGCAAAATCATTGCTAGAAGCAAACAAGTAACTTGTAGCTGTAGTCTGTGTTGTTATCGTTTATAGCAGCGGGAGATATTTTCTCCAAAATAAAATTAAATAAATAATCTCCAAGGCAGGTTGGCCTTTTGATTTTCAAATAATATTTTATATTTCTAGGGGCCGACCTAGAGAAGAGGTCGCCTTGATTTGTATATAAGCAAGGTGAAGATCTTTCATTTGATCATCAACTCATTTCTCTCTTCAAGTTCGCACTTCAGCAGCAGTTCGCCAATTTTAGTAGCAGATTCGATTTCAAGAAGAAGTTTCTTCATTTTGTATCAAGGAGAATTGTCTCTACACATTGTATTAGATTCGGCCTTGTGTAGGGCCTGAATTGTAAGCAGATTTCTGCTCTTATTCTTTCAATATATTAGAGATATATTTTGCTGGGTTTTTCTCCCTCGAGAAGGAGGGTTTTCCCAGGGTAATTCGCTGTGTTCTTTGTTTAGTGTATTGTATTTCTGCTTATTTACATTTCTGGTCTAAAACTAACATGGTATCAAAGCGGGTTTAAGCAAAGATCTGATCAGATTTGTTTAAGCAGTCAAGACATCTCTTTATCTAGGGCAGTCTATCAAAGAATCGAAGATGGTGAACGGAGTCAAGGTCGAAGATAGGCTTGATGGAGCATCAAATTTCACCTCTTGGAAATTCAGAGTTCTTATTGCGTTAGAAGAAAATGATCTTCTAGATTTCGTGGAAAATGATGTGCTCGAGCCATCCGATGATGCAGAGAAAATTCAATGGAAGAAAAATGGCACGAAGGCTAGGAAGATCATGATAGACTCCGTGAAGGATCATCTAGTTCCGATTATCTCCAAGATGAAGACAGCAAAAGAAATGCTCGAGGTTCTACAAGGATTGTATGAGATCAACAATACCAGCAAAGCCCTTGCTTTGAGACAACAGCTTCATCATATAAAAATGGCTAAAGGAGATTCAGTCATTTCTTTCTTCATGAAGATTTCTGATTTCAGAGATCAGCTATGCACTATTGGAGACATAGTTGAAGATAGAGATCTGGTTATGTTGGCACTGAATGGTCTTCCTCAATCTTGGGAGCCTTTTATTCAAAACATCAGTGGGAGATCTAAGTTGCCCAAGTTTGATTGACTTCAAGCTGATTGCATTCAAGAAGAGTCTAGGTTGGCAGCAAGAGGAAATGGGCAAAATTCTCATAATGAAGAAAGTCATGTCCTTGCTGCACATGCTTCCAGAAGAAAAGGAAGAGAAGGGAAAAGAGGCAATTTCAAGAGGAATAGAAACAGAAAATCAGATTTTGTTCCTGAACCAAAGAAAAAGAAGGATCTCTCTCACATTCAATGTTTCAGGTGTGACAAGTATGGTCACTATGCTCGAGATTGCATATCAAAACCGAAGTAGCATGCTTCTACTACAGATGTTGATGATGTGTCACCTCAAAAGGAATCTAGAGACGACTCAAGGGGATATCTTTTCATCTCCGCTCTTTCAAGCAATGTTCCAACTAACAGTGACACTTGGTTGATAGATAGTGATGCTTCACGACACATTACAGGTTACCGAGGGTGTCTTACAGACTTGGTAGAGAAAGAAACTAACTTGCAAGTGATAATCGGAGATGATGCTTGTTATTCCGTAAAGGGTGTTGGGGCCACTTCTGTTCAGCTAGATTCAAGTATCCCTCTTCATTTGAGTGATGTCTTATTTGTACCAGGGATCAAAAGAAATCTTGTCTCCATTTCAGCTTTGGAGGACAAAGGATCCAAGGTTGCTTTTTCTGAAGGGAAAGTTCTTGCTTGGCCTAAGAACTCTAGTATAAAATCAGCTCGTGTAATTGGCATGCGTCAAGAGAGCCTATACAGATTATCAATTCATCCAGTTCAGGCCTTATTGCACGATTCTATCAGTTTGAGTGAGCTATGGCAAAAGAGACTTGCTCACTTACACTTCAAAGCGCTTCCATCCATGGAGAAGATGGTTACTAGTCTTCCTAAGCTTGGTCTGGAGCACGATGGCATTTGCAAAGGTTGTGAACTTAGTAAGAATATCAAAAGTCCCTTTCATAGTAGTGACAATAGATCAAAGGGAATTTTAGATCTTGTTCATTCTAATTTATGTGGACCAATGTCTGTGGCATCTTTGAGTGGATTTTGGTACTATGTGATTTTCATTGATGATTATTCTCGAAAGACTTGGATTTACTTCTTGAAATCTAAGGAGTTTGAAGAAGTACTTGATAGATTCAAAGAATTCAAGGCTCTCGTTGAAAACATGTCCGAGAAAAGGATTAAGGTTCTGAGATCAGATAATGGAGGAAAATACACTTCTGGAGGTTTTCGTAATTTCTGCATTGAGGCAGGGATCAAGAGGGAGTTATGTGTTCCATACAACCCTCAGCAAAATGGAGTTGCTGAAAGAAAGAACAGATCCATAGTAGAGGCAGCCAAGGCTATGATTCATGATCAGGATCTACAGACCTTCCCATGGGCAGAAGCTTCCAGAACCGCTGTGTATGTTCAGAACAGAAGCCCTCATCGAACATTGGGAAACATGACTCCTAAGGAGGCCTTCGCAGGTGTGAAACCCGAGGTTAGTCATTTAAGAATTTTCAGTTGTCTTGTTTACATTCATGTGCCCAAGGATAAACGATCAAAGCTAGAACCTTCAGGCAAGAAGGGCATATTCGTGGGATACAGTGAGTCTTCAAAGGCCTACAGAGTCTATATTCCACGACAGAAACAGATTGAGATTAGCAGGGATTTCTCCTTCGAAGAGGAAGTAGCCTTCAAAAGATCTAAAGGGTCTTACATGGAGATAGACAGTGACGAGCAGGGGACTCCTCAGGATATGGACATATCTCCTAATCATACAACTGACATTCAAAGGGAGTCTAGCAAACCGGCCGAGACTATTGATCCAATTGATCCTATAGAACCAACTGATGGGCCTAGAGACATTGTCGTAGGCCGGAAGAGGCCTCTATGGGCTCGTCAAACTATGGAAGAGGCAGAAAAGTATGTAGCTCCTCGAGGCACCTTTAGAGAAAGCAAGAGACTGCAGAAGTTTCCAAGTTATGTAGCATTGATGAGTCACATCATTGATTCTGAGCCTTCCAATTTTGAAGCGGCATCCAAACAGCAGGTATGGAAAGATGCAATGACAGAAGAGTATCAGTCCATCATTAAGAATGATGTATGGGATGTTGTTCCGAGACCTTAAGGGAAATCGGTAGTGTCTTCCAAATGGCTCTACAAAATCAAGCATGCAGCTGATGGCAGCATTGAGAAACACAAGGTGAGATTTGTGGCAAGAGGATTCTCTCAGAAGGAGGGAATAGATTATGAGGAGACATTTGCTCCTATTGCTCAATACACTTCTATCAAGACAATTATTGCTATTGCATCCGCTAAAGGCTGGAAGTTACATCAAATGGACGTAAAGACTGCATTTCTTAATGGTGTGATTGAAGAAGTATACATTGAGCAGCCAGATGGTTTTGTGATTCATGGGAAGGAGTCTCATGTATGCAGATTGAAGAAGGAATTGTACGGCCTTAAGCAAGCACCTCGTGTATGGTATGAAAGGATTGATAGATATTTGATGAGCTTGGGATTGTCCAAGAATGATGCAGATTCCAATCTTTACTTCAAGATAGTTGATGGTGAGGCTTTGATATTGGTTCTTTATGTTGATGATTTATTTCTCACTGGAGCAGAGTATCTCATTGTCAAATGCAAGAAAGAGTTAGCCTCCGAGTTTGAGATGAAGGATCTTGGTCTTATGCATTACTTCCTAGGACTGGAAGTGTGGCAAAGACCTGATGAGATTATTCTAAGTCAAGGAAAATACACTATAGACATCTTGAAGAGATTTGGGATGATGGACTACAAGTCCATGTCTATACCTATGGAGACAAATTTGAAGAAGTTGAGTGACTCAGCAACTGATTCAGATTTGGTAGATCCCACCATGTATAGACAATTGATTGGATCATTGATGTATCTAGTCAACACTAGACCAGACATTTGTTATGCAGTGAGTGCTCTCAGTCAATTCATGTGTGAGCCAAGACAAATACATCTAGTTGCAGCAAAGCATATTCTAAGATACTTGCGTGGCACTGTGGGATATGGCTTGAGATATACTTCCTGTGACTATACTGATTTTGATTGGGCCAAGAGTGTAACTAATAGGAAAAGCACCTCTGGATGTTGCTTCAGTTTGGGGTCTACTATGATTTCTTGGTGTAGCAGGAAGCAGACTTATGTGGCACTAAGCACTGCAAAGGCGGAATATATTGCAGCATGTGTGGCAGCTCGAGAAGCTGTGTGGCTTCGAAAGCTCCTTGCAAGATTGTTTGGTCAAACATTAGAGCCGATTGTGATTCATTGTGATAATCAAAGTTGTGTGAAGCTCTCAGTAAATCTAGTGTTTCATGATAGGACAAAGCATGTGGAGATCAAGTATGATTACATCAGAGACATGGTGCTGAGGAAAGCAATTCAACTCACGTACATTTGCACTGATGATTAGATGGCTGATATTCTCACCAAGCCTCTTTCCAAAGTGAAGTTTGCACATTTCCGGGACAAGCTTGGGGTAGTGGAGAATGTCGCCCTTGCCGAGAGGGAGACTCAGCATCAGTGAGCTTTGCTATAATGCATATTTCTCTGAGATAGAGAAATATGACATGAAATCCCTCGTACATCTCTGAGACAAAGATGTGTTTCTTTCCACACATGGGAGTAGCTATGGTGGACGTATGTTGAGAGACACCGTGATGAACCCTTGTACTTGTGTTTCTTTCCACACATGGGAGTAGCCATGGTGGACGTCATGTAGAGAGACTCCATGACGACATCACGTTGAGAGACTCCGTGATGAACACTTGTACATATGTTTCTTTCTATACATGGGAGTAGCCATGGTGGACGTCATGTTGAGAGACTCCATGACGACATCACGTTGAGAGACTTCGTGATGCACTCTTATACATATCTGAGACTGAGATGTGATTTTTTTTTCACAAATGGGTGTAGGCATTGTGAGTGTCATGTCGAGAGACTCCATGACAAGGATATTTGGAAAATACCTCCCTGGCTAAGAGGGAGTGTTATTGTTTATAGCGGCAGCAGATATTTTCTCCAAAATTAAATTAAATAAATAATCTCCAAGGCAGGTCGGCCTTTTGATTTTCAAATAATATTTTATATTTCTAGGGGCCGACCTAGAGAAGAGATCGCCTAGATTTGTATATAAGCAAGGTGAAGATCTTTCATTTGATCATCAACTCATTTCTCTCTTCAAGTTCGCACTTCAGCAGCAGTTCGCCAATTTTAGTAGCAGATCCAATTTCAAGAAGAAGTTTCTTCATTTTGTATCAAGGAGAATTGTCTCTACACATTGTATTAGATTCGGCCTTGTGTAGGGCCTGAATTGTAAGCAGATTTCTGCTCTTATTCTTTCAATATATTAGAAATATATTTTGCTGGGTTTTTCTCCCTCAAGGAGGCTTTTCCCAAGGTAATTCGCTGTGTTCTTTGTTTAGTGTGTTGTATTTCTGCTTATTTACATTTCTGGTCTAAAACTAACATGTGTATCTTTAGTCAGGAAAACACAATCCAGGCACCATTGACGATGACTTTTCACTCCCTCCTCTCCCCATTTACACCTTGAGATCGTACCTGGAATGCGTAACTCTAGAACTAACCATGTTGTCAACAAGTATGTTAGGCGAGAAAATGATGGTGAAATCAACTGATTTGAGGACTCGACTTTTTGACCTATCTGAAGAAAAATATTTGAAGCTCTTTTTCTGAGATTCTACATTGAAAGATTAATTTTAATGATTTCACCCTTTTGAGCATTTACAGCATTCTGGTAACAATTAGTGTTTGGTAGCTTCAGGAGATATTTTCTCCTTAATTAAGGCTGGTGGCCTACATATTACAAATTATATTTTATATTTAATGTTGATGTATCAGCAGCAGGAGGTATCTTCTAGCAGCAGGAGGTATCTTCTTTAAATAGCTATTATGACAAGCTGGCTGACCCACATGAAATGTCTTATTTAAGATGGTTGACATGCAATAGAATCTTCGGTCAGACATGCAAGAGAATCTTTGCACGAAATGTATTTGTAACTGCTCCTAAAAATAGGCAATTGTAATGCTCCTAGTGCGTCTCCTTTTGCATGCACATGCAAGTGACGACTCCCTATTTTGGGATTGATTCTTGCTTAAGTTAAGTGGTTATTTCAAGGAGAGTTTGCCATCTACAGCAGATTTTTTTACAGCAGGTTATTGTCCTTCAAAGAGCAGATTGATATCAAGGAGAAATCAGAGGTTTTCTGTATATTGGCATCTAGGAGAGGTGTTGAGACTTGTAAGCTGATTTCATTCAATTTATAAGAGACATATTTGTGGCTGGGTTTTTCTCCCTCAAGAAGGAGGGTTTTCCCAGGATATATGTTGTGTTATATTGTTCATTTCTTCATGTGTTTGTGTTGCATTTTTGCTTTCTGTTAAATCTGATCCTAAAACATTAACATGGTATCAGAGCGGGTTTTTGAAAAGACCTGATCAGATTTGGGTTGACTAAGCCTATTGCTAATTGTGTAAATCAAGACATCAAGTCTATTGTATCTTGGCCACTAGCTGTTGTGTTTGATGTGAGTTAAGTAGGTTTTAGTCACTTCATGAAGGATAGTCGTCTGAGCCTATGCAGTTGCATATTCACTATGAGTTGGTATGGTTGTTGATTATAGAGCATCATCATAAATATATCTAGCATAGGACTTCTCCCCAGGAGATACGTGAGAAGGAACTATTGTTTTAAGCAGAGTCAGCATTCAGGAGCAGAATTAATGCTCATATGAGCAGACCTAAAGGAAAGATAAGTATTTCTTGTTTGAATAATATTCATGAATTTTTATGTAGTTATTAATTCATGCTTTAACATTGGGATAGTGAATCTTGTATGCTTCTAGCATTGATATTTCTTTGGGGTAGTTTAAACTATTAGTAATCTCTCTCTAAAGGCTTCCAGGATGGATCGAGGAGCAAGAGGGTGATGAGAGATTGCCTAGAGAAGAAAAACATGAGGCATCCTGTAAGGAACTCATGGCAACTGGAGAAATGATCAAGCATGGAGTCATAGCTTGCAGCCATGGGGCTGAGTTGGTGGCTGAAGACATCTCTCGAAGAGAAGGAACCTATTCAAGTTATCTTTGACATTAGTGTCTTTGAAGAGGAGGGATTTACATTCAAAGGGAGTTTCACAATTCATCAGAAGCAACCTTGGACGAGGAGGTCAGAAGGTTGATGCAAGTACTTGGAGCTTCAGAGGGAGTTTCATCATCATGGAGATCTGTTGTTAATGTATTTTCCTCTGAGACGGAGGAATTTGAGGTGAAAGCCCTTGTTAATGCATTTTCCTATGAGACGGAGGAATTTGAGGTGAAAGCCCTTGTTAATGCATTTTCTCTGCGAGAGAGATTTGAGGTGAAAGCCCTTGTTAATGCATTTTCCTTTGAGACGAAGGAATTTGAGGTATCAGCCCTTGTTAATGCATTTCTCTCTGCGAGAGAGATTTGAGGTATCAACCCTTGTTAATGCATTTCTCTCTGCGAGAGAGATTTCAGGTGTCAGCCCTTGTCAATGCATTTCTCTCTGCGAGAGAGATTTCAGGTGTCAGCCCTTGTCAATGCATTTCTCCCTACGAGAGAGATTTGAGGTATCAGCCCTTGTTAATGCATTTCTCCCTACGAGAGAGATTTGAGGTGTCAGCCCTTGTTAATGCATTTCTCTCTGCGAGAGAGATTTGAGGTGTCAGCCCTTGTTAATGCATTTCTCTCTGCGAGAGAGATTTGAGGTATCAGCCCTTGTTAATGCATTTCTCTCTGCAAGAGAGATTTGAGGTATCAGCCCTAGTTAATGCATCTCTCTGCGAGAGAGAATTGAGGTGAAAGCCCTTCTTTCATTCTCTTGGAGTAGCCATGGTGGACGTCATGATGAGATGACAACATCACACTGGTGCATGAATATCTGGAAAATATCTCCTTAGCTAAGAGGGAGTGTTAGTGTTTGGTAGCTTCAGGAGATATTTTCTCCTTAATTAAGGCTGGTGGCCTACATATTACAAATTATATTTTATATTTAATGTTGATGTATCAGCAACAAGAGGTATCTTCTGGTAGCAGAGGCATCTTCTTTAAATAGCTATTATGACAAGTTGGCTGACCCACATGAAATGTCTTATTTAATATGGTTGACATGCAATAGAATCTTCGGTCAGACATGCAAGAGAATCTTTGCACGAAATGTATTTGTAACTGCTCCTAAAAATAGGCAATTGTAATGCTCCTAGTGCGTCTCCTTTTGCATGCACATGCAAGTGATGACTCCCTATTTTGGGATTGATTCTTGCTTAAGTTAAGTGGTTATTTCAAGGAGAGTTTGCCATCTACAGCAGATTTTTTTACAGCAGGTTATTGTCCTTCAAAGAGCAGATTGATATCAAGGAGAAATCAGAGGTTTTCTATATATTGGCATCTAGGAGAGGTGCTGAGACTTGTAAGCTGATTTCATTCAATTTATAAGAGACATATTTGTGGCTGGGTTTTTCTCCCTCAAGAAGGAGGGTTTTCCCAGGATATATGCTGTGTTATATTGTTCATTTCTTCATGTGTTTGTGTTGCATTTTTGCTTTCTGTTAAATCTAATCCTAAAACATTAACATGGTATCAGAGCGGGTTTTTGAAAAGACCTGATCAGATTTGGGTTGACTAAGCCTATTGCTGATTGTGTAAATCAAGACATCAAGTCTATTGTATCTTGGCCACTAGCTGTTGTGTTTGATGTGAGTTAAGTAGGTTATAGTCACTTCACGAAGGATAGTCGTCTGAGCCTATGCAGTTGCATATTCACTATGAGTTGGTATGGTTGCTGATTATAGAGCATCATCATAAATATATCTAGCATAGGACTTCTCCCCAGGAGATACGTGAGAAGGAACTGTTGTTTTAAGCAGAGTCAGCATTCAGAAGCAGAATTAATGCTCATATGAGCAAACCTAAAGGAAAGATAAGTATTTCCTGTTTGAATAATATTCATGAATTTTTATGTAGTTATTAATTTATGCTATAACATTGGGATAGTGAATCTTGTATGCTTCTAGCATTGATATTTTTTTGGGGTAGTTTAAACTATTAGTAATCTCTCTCTAAATGCTTCCAGGATGGATCGAGGAGCAAGAGGGTGATGAGAGATTGCCTAGAGAAGAAGAACTTGAGGCATCCTGTAAGGAACTCATGCCAACTAGAAAAATGATCAAGCATGGAGTCATAGCTTGCAGCCATGGGACTGAGTTGGTGGCTGAAGACATCTCTCGAAGAGGAGGAACCTATTCAGGTTATCTTTGAGATCAGTTTCTTCGAAGAGGAGGGATTTACATTCAGAGGGAGTTTCACAATTCATCAGAAGCAACCTTGGACGAAGAGGTCAAAAGGTTGATGCAAGTACTTCGAGCTTCAGAGGGAGTTTCATCATCATGGAGATCTGTTGTTAATGCATTTTCCTCTGAGACGGAGGAATTTGAGGTGAAAGCCCTTTTTAATGCATTTTCCTCTAAGACGGAGGAATTTGAGGTGAAAGCCCTTGTTAATGAATTTTCCTCTGAGACGGAGGAATTTGAGGTATCAGCCCTTGTTAATGCATTTCTCTCTGCGAGAGAGATTTGAGGTGTCAGCCCTTGTTAATACATTTCTCTCTGTGAGAGAGATTTGAGGTGTCAGCCCTTGTTAATGCATTTCTCTCTGCGAGAGAGATTTGAGGTATCAGCCCTTGTTAATGCATTTCTCCCTGCGAGAGAGATTTGAGGTGTCAGCCCTTGTTAATGCATTTCTCCCTGCGAGAGAGATTTGAGGTGTCAGCCCTTGTTAATGCATTTCTCCCTGCGAGAGAGATTTGAGGTGTCAGCCCTTGTTAATGCATTTCTCCCTGCAAGAGAGATTTGAGGTGTCAGCCCTTGTTAATGCATTTCTCTCTGCGAGAGAGATTTGAGGTATCAGCCCTTGTTAATGCATTTCTCTCTGCAAGAGTAGCCATGGTGGACGTCATGATGAGATGACAACATCACACTGGTGCATGAATATCTGGAAAATATCTCCTTAGCTAAGAGGGAGTGTTAGTGTTTGGTAGCTTCCGGAGATATTTTCTCCTTAATTAAGGCTGGTGGCCTACATATTACAAATTATATTTTATATTTAATGTTGATGTATCAGCAGCAGGAGGTATCTTCTAGCAGCAGAGGCATCTTCTTTAAATAGCTATTATGACAAGCTGGCTGACCCACATGAAATGTCTTATTTAATATGGTTGACATGCAATAGAATCTTCAGTCAGACATGCAAGAGAATCTTTGCACGAAATGTATTTGTAACTACTCCTAAAAATAGGCAATTGTAATGCTCCTAGTGCATCTCCTTTTGAATGCACATGCAAGTGACGACTCCCTATTTTGGGATTGATTCTTGCTTAAGTTAAGTGGTTATTTCAAGGAGAGTTTGCCATCTACAGCAGATTTTTTTACAGCAGGTTATTGTCCTTCAAAGAGCAGATTGATATCAAGAAGAAATCAGAGGTTTTCTGTATATTGGCATCTAGGAGAGGTGCTGAGACTTGTAAGCTGATTTCATTCAATTTATAAGAGACATATTTGTGGCTGGGTTTTTCTCCCTCAAGAAGGAGGGTTTTCCCAGGATATATGTTGTGTTATATTGTTCATTTCTTCATGTGTTTGTGTTGCATTTTTGCTTTCTGTTAAATCTGATCCTAAAACATTAACAACAATTACAACATTAGCCCAATTACTTTTCCATCCACCTCTAATTGATTGGCTACTGCAAGCCAGATAATGTTTATAAGCTAAGTCATTGAGAAGGAACTGGACTGGCTGGATTTAGTTGACCCAGGCACAACCAAGAGTCAAAAGTATGCATAGATTAACCACCAAAGGAAATGCAATGAGCTTGTTGGTGTGGAGGTTAATACTGGGGTGCTCAATATAACTAATCATCTTAAGGCTCTCAAGATTGGCATTGAAGAAATTAACTGTTGCTTGGGGCCCCAGTAGGAAGAAATTAAATACCTGAACTGACAGCTCTCAAAGGTTAATCTTGGGTTTATTCAGAGAATCCTTTACTCAACCTTCAGCCACTAAACATGAAAAAAAATGCACAAGAAAAGACTGACCTGCCAGTACACCATTAGAAGAAAGACACAAATATCTATCAAATTCATCTATATGTGTATCTCACCTTGGCCTGCTGAAACAGAAACCCAAGTAGCTTACACTTTCAAATGCTAATATGCCTAGGATATTTTATATTTGTGTATGCCCACATGCATCCACATGCATTTTCATTCAACTGTTTTAGTTAGTTATTTGGCTTTGAAACTCTAACTAGCAAACATAAACTCAGTTATGGAATAACAAATAATTGGACGAATTTGGCGTTCCAACAAATCAGGACAGAAGAGTTCTCTGTCAAAATGAGCACTTCCAGTTCATGATAGTGCTATTTTTCTACAGGGCAGTGATTAAGATGAAAGAATATGGTTGCTGAAGAATTGTGAATAACAGCGAGAGATTAGAGAAATGCAAAGTTTGAACATTTCCAGTCTTGCCGTGAAATTGGACAATTGAGGAGCAAGTACACTGATTTCAATTGAACAATTAATTGGGAGAAGACAAATTTTGAACTGCATATGCTCATTATAATATTGAAGGGCAGAAGACCAACATGACTTTACAGTTTAGGTTTCCTCATAGTCTGTGTGCTTCTGAGAAACAAATTCAATATTCTTATCACTTGGAAGTTGGATATCATCATCATTAGACCAGTTTAAACCATCAACATACAAATAAGCCTCAATAACATAACACTGTAAAATGTGTTTGGATATGCCTCCTTGCTCCAACATAAACAGCATTCCCATGTTAGGCATTCAATAGATTCATTCCATATCCAGCTCAATGAGTATGGAATCAGAACCATCTTCCATGAAAATTGGAAAATAAAAGCTTTGAATAGAACAGATATGAAAATAAAAAGCACTCTTCCATCACAGAGAGAGACAATCATCTCTCTGCTCACACATTTCAATCACCCATGAGCTCATATCTGGAGATTATTTGACTAAGAAATCCCTGTTTTAAACTTTTTATGTTTTCTATGTATTATAGTTTTGGTAAATTTATACTTTTTGTGTGTTTTTATTCATGCATATCCCTTCATGATATTCTAAGGTTTTTCTAAAATTCATCGCTGCAACTTAGGCTGTATTGTACAGCCTTAACTCCAGAATCTGATAAGACAGGTCACTATGAACCAACATTCACGAACCAGAGGAAATTGAACCAACTTCGTTCAGAATAGGGAAATCTAAGGGATGAAACTTTTATGCAGAGAGCTAGGGGAACTTTACCCACACGTGAAATTAAGGAGGTACCAAAAAATTTATTAATTCAGATCATTTAAAATCACCTCATATACTTTCTGCCTATGCACACATTTTTGACGATACAGTACCAATTTCAGGGAAATTTGGTTTCCGGTAAATTTAACTATTATAAAATGCATGAAGATACCCAATGGTCGATAAGTAGTCCATTGTCTAGTGGGCTGGTCTAAAATTTAGGCAGTGCAATTACATCCACAACTACCCAGATCCAAACCCTGCTGCACAGCTGAGTTTGTTACAAAGCAAGGCACTCGTCTGGATGAGTTCTAACCGAAACCAACCAGTCAAAGCCTATTGGCCAAAGGATCGCTTCTGAGTGAGATGGTGCTCTGTTCTGCCTTCGGGCAAAATGAGAATAAATAGCAAATAAAATAGCTACCTCCATCTCCAATATATTGTTTGCGTGTATTAAATAACAATAGACTCCTATCAGTCTGTTAGACCGGGGTGAAATACGACGAAAATTCAGGTTCAAAACATTAGAGCATTCCACGAATCCTTGTCATCATACATCAACCTCGTCCCCCAAACCTTTCCCTCAACACAATTAAAAGAGGAAAAAGAGAGGGCCACAGAGAACACCTGTATACCAATGGTTTTCCATTGGGTTGCGGTATAACCTCATTCAAGATTTGCACACTAAAATCTTATCCAAAATTTATCTAATTGCTTCCATTTTTTTCTGTAAGAGAATAATATACAAATAAAAATAGATGTATACAGCCACCATGTGTACGTTCAACTCCACTATTAATTAGAAATTTATTAATATAGGATCCTTGCTCAGTGTTTTACTGAAAGGGATCAAGAAAGCCTAAATTCATTACAAAACCATCCTAACAGTTCATTATGGAAATGAAAAACTACCCACAAAAGCATTACAGAAGTCCAATAACCCATTATAGTATGACTAACATCATTCATTTGGCATAAACAAACATGAATCCGACAACCCAAAGGCTTAGAAAACAACCCGAAACTTTGGGGCCTTGGGGTCTTCTGTGGGAAGGATTTGCCACCTACAGGGCTCTATATCATCGGAGACAGGACAATACCCAGCTAGCGTTACCTTCTCTGTGGATGCTGCAATTGTTCCAAATTCAAATACCGCTGCGTCTTCAGGCCTTGGGACTTCCATTGCAGCTCCATTGTATGGAGATGAAGATTCGGAATCTTTATGATCTTCTTCCGCTTTTGGTTTCTCTTCTGTTGGGTTTTTCTTTTTTCTCCAGCATAGCAAACCCATCTTCTCCTCCTCTCTTCTTCTTTCTTCCTGCGAATCCAGAGGACAAATAAGACAAAACCGTAGCACAAAAGATAAAGAGCACCCAATAGTTATAGCACTTAATGATTTTTTTGGCTGTGTTAGAGATAAACTTTTAGAGGAGTGGAAAAATCTCAGTAAATTTCAAACTGGTGAATGAAAAAGGTTTAAATCCAGATTAATTTTACACTAAAAACTCTGAGAAGGTTAGGAGTATTGACGAGAGGCAAACCTAAGTAGTGAGGTACTAGATCTGTAATGTCACGTGGAGGCCTATAATTTGTCATATTGCTAGAACGTGTCCTTGGCATATGAAGGTTGTTCTAGTGTGGCCCAGTTGAACAGAAACGTTCTCATTTTCATTTTTTATCTTTCTTCTATTAAGATTTCATGGTGTGTTAATCAGATTTCTCTAGTATGGGTATTTTATTTAAATTAGAGTATATAAATATATAGGGATGGAGGGTTTTGGCTAATCTCATGAGGTCTAGTCTCCTCCAAATCTTGGTACGAGAGGACATGTCGCGCCAGCGTTATCAGTCGTGAAAAACTTGAAAAAAGCAATCAATAAGAATTATAAACTTCATAGTGAAAGGTGAGATGGTTTATGTTTTGGATTTTATGTTTTAGAGGACAAAGGGTTAGTTGTTCAATGACTAAATTATCACATAATAATGATGACACCAATCATAGTCTCTATGTAAAAAAATGTATTTCATAATAATAAAACGGAACAAATAATGGATCAAAGTAAAAAATTGTCAATTTAATCTAGTCCATTCTAAAAATTCGAAAATTCAAAATTGGTAAAATTTACAACCTTGACTTTTAAAAACTATTTTCAAGATGCATTGTCATGTATATACATTCTTAACTTTGTAGAAAAAATAGCACATCATAAGCATCATAAAATATTATTTTTTATAAGGTGGGTTGTTGAAACAACTCAAAAGTTTTAATGTTTTCATCTATTGAGTTGATCACAATAGTACAATTTTTGCATATTTATAATTGTTGCTTACCATGATCAAATAATTTATATAATAACATTGTTGGATGATTTTTAGAAGAGTTCAAAAATAGTGTTACAAAGAATATACATAAGAGACTTTTTGGAATCATGTTCTTGTTTGCTTTTAAAAAGGCATTCACATTCTTGTTTGCCTTTAAAAAGATGTCCACAGTCTTGTTTGCCTTTAAAATGGCATTCACAAAGTATGTTTGTATATACCCATCATATTTAATCACATCATGATCATCATCATTTGGATAAAATGGTTCTACTATGTGTTGGTCAAAGTAGAATGCTGCTGTGTAATTTATGGGTAGATGTTGTCTTAATCAATGGAGCACATGGTACAATAAAGAATATAGTTTATCATCAAGGTACTCACCGATAAAGTTGTCATTATGTGTGATTATGGAGTTTGATGATTATGTGGGTGTTTTGTGGGACTCTGATAATTCAAAGTTTGTTCATCTTTCACATATTACAAGAGGCAATCATACACAAATCCACATCAAGATTGCATGGACTTTAATTATACACAAGCCACAAGGGCTAAAATTAGAAACAACCTACTAGATATTTGCTATGTAGAGAGGGCTCGTTTAACATTCACTACCATCTCTTGAGTTGAATCTCTCAAAACATTGAGAATACCACCACCATTCTTATTTGAATAGTACTCTAACATAGAAATGCAAATTGTGTTAGCAATAGAAAAAATGAAAGAGATTAGCTACAATTCTTATTCCTAAATTGATCCTTAACAAAAACATCAAACACATGTTCATTTTGTTTGTGGTTGGTTGTGATAAATTAACATGGTGTTAAAATAATTTTATGGTGTTTGTACTGCTATAATCATTCTCTTTCAAGTATGTACATGTAATCATAATTGTGTAAAATATTATTATTAATGTAATTTTATATTCACATATGTAACATCATAATTGTATCAAATATTATTATTAATGTAATTTTATATTCACATGTGTAACTTGTTAGTATGACTTCTTAGTATGATTTTCTAAAATATATTTCATAATTCATGTATTTTCATATTATTGTAGTACAAATTTTGATTTTTTTTTAACCATAGTCATAAGATTTTCATGGTCCACATTATTAAAATCATGAGTGCTTCTAGATGCAATTGTGTGAGATTTTTTTATGTCAACATTTTGAATCATACTACATGATTGATCATCACTTAACGGAGAGAGGAAAAAATGATCAACCTTTATATATCCATTATTTGTGTTGTGTGCAACGTAATAAGATTTTATAAAAGTAGATAGACACGAATATTTAACACCATTATGTGATGGCTCTAAATATAAATGTGTAGTGCTTGATCAGAAAACCTATATATACCTTGACACCTTTATGTGCTTTTACTAGTTTTATATTGTGTGTTTTCTTGAAATATTATTTGCTTTTGTCAATTCCCTTTACTTTTAGTGCAGGTATTTTTTGATGGATTTTGTGTTTTACATGGACTCTCTTTAGTGGCATTTAATATAAGTAAGGGTGTCATATTTAAAATATTGAAACAGTTATACAATGTTTGGAAGGAGGTCATTTTTTTTAATATCTACATTGTCTAAATATGGCCACTTGGATTTTATTTCATGATCATATACATTTTCTCTTTAGAAATCTTTTCTTTGGTGCTTGAAGTGCCTTGATCACCTATTGTTGCACCTAATATAGATTCATGGAGGTATTTAAATGCAATCCAAATGCACATTGAGATATTTTACATAGTTTAATTGATTTTGGCAGTAAGAATAAATTATATTGTTAGATTGAAGGTCATAACACAAATAAATATTGTGTTTTTAAAAAAAAACAAAAATATTGAAATCTTAATTGTTATTGTCATTGAGAATGCACTATGTTGACTATTTGTGTGAATGGATGTCAACCAAAAAGAAATATTGTGTTTACAAATATATCAAAAAAATTAGAATGTCTTTTATTTTGGCATTAAAAATGTATGTTGTGTTGTTAACTACTTAAGGTTTTTCAAAATTTTCCTTTGTAAACATATCTAAAATAATAACCATTTTAATCTTTCTACAATGCTACAACAATTACATAGCTCATTTCTTAATGTAAGTAAATATTTTTTATTTGTTTTATTTATTTCTAGCAACAAGTAATATACATTTTTTTGTAACATGCTCAATGTTTACTCTATAGTTTTCACCTAGGATTTAACTTATGAAGTGAATACTTCAAAGTTTCCAAAATAGGATAATAAAAATTGTATTTTCCTTTAATATCTTTTTGCATGCTTCATAAATAATTTCACATAACATTGCATAATTTAAATAACATAACATAAAATTCATATAATTGAAACTCATATTTTCAAGTACAGATTAGAATAGGTCTCATGATCATATAAATATTTCATAATTTACAAAGATTACAAGGTCAAGGTATCCTTATCTAGATTACACTTCTTTTGTTTCACAAGCTCGGCATGTCACTTGCAAGAGGAAGAGTATCACCCAAGCGCTTTACCTTCAACCACAAACCAGTGATCTCCCACACACATTCCAACTAGAAGTGGCCCTTCCCTTCAACGAAGAGTTTAGTATTGGAACCCCTAGTATTTCCATCTAAGTATCTAGTGTTGTGTCTACATAACATGTATGGTCATACAACTATGGATGCCTTCCAACTATGCATGACACTACTGACAAGCTATGCAAACCTAGAGCATAGTGAACCAACAAATGTAAGCAACAACTTTCACACTTAATTTGTCCAAAGTTTTGATATATATAATCAATCCACTTTCTAAGGAAGTAGTGTTGTAAGTTCACCCACCTCTAACTCGACTTAGAAATCCTATTGGTTTGTGGTTAACATTTTTTTGGTTTGACTCAAAGGTTAACTACCTTAAAAAAAATCTCTTTCAATAGTAATGACTCACTAACATTGATTATTCGACCAAATAGGTTTGACTCATTTATCTCGAATACCTTGTTACATACTTGTAATAATCTAGGTCTAGGAAACTGCCTCTTATTTGAGTTCTTCCTTACTAAGTCCGTAATTGACTTGATTGGCTATCTTCTTCTAACTAGAATACCCAAGTTATTCTCTTGAAACATTTAGGGTCTAGGCAATTGCCTCTTATTTGAGTCCTTAGTTTTAACCAGGGGAGTAATTACTCTCCTATTTTATTCACAATTAGTTTTTACCGATGACACAATGTCATCGACTAGACACACTTGGTCTCAACCTAACAGTACTAACAATATGTCGATATGTATAATAATCTAGTTTTAAGCTTTAATTGAAGATTACTTATTTGTATGAATGATGGAGTGTGCACAGGTCATGGAAAAGCAAGTCTGCAACCTGTAGCAAGTCACAGCATACATGTTGTAGACCTTCTTTGCATGTGTGTGGGGGGAGAATATCTGATGTGTGCGGGTGAATACAAGCAAGGGGTGGGGTTTTTATTGTGAACGGGGGGATTTGTGTTAAAAGTTTATGTATTTTCTTTGTGTCTTTTATCATTCATGATTGCAAGGTTCAAGGGTTTTGGGGAGGCATAAGGAGGATTTTTTGCCTCTATTTATACCGATTATGGCTTCAAGTGAAGCAACTAGTTTTAAACCCAATATGGATTTTCAAGCATCGCTACATGTGAATTATCTGTCTTCATCAAGGCTTGATGCTGAGAGTAATTTATTGTATAAGGCTTCAAGGGTGGAGGGGATGGCTCCGTTTGGAGGCCCTCGTATCTTGAAAACTAGTGGATGTTTGGAGAGGAGCCAGGATAGACCAATTTTGGTGATTCAACTCAATTTAATTGCGGATGATGTTGAGTATTTTTTGAAACATGCTTTAATATGCAAATTCATGGGGATGTGAGTCTCTCTTTCATTTTTGGAATCTTGGGCTAGGCAAACATGGAACCTTGAGGGTTAAATGGAGGTGATGTTGATGGCTAACAATATTTTTATGGTCATTTTTAACTGCATGGTTGATTGCATCAAAGTTTTTGAGGGAGGGCTTTATTTTCATAACCAGATTGGTTTGTTCATCAAGCCATGGCATATTGATTTTAACCTATTGGATGAGCTTTCAAACCATGTCCCTATCTGGGTGTGCTTCCCTTGGTTCCCATTTGAATTTGGGCGGAACGACATTCTACATACGGTTGCTATATTGTCGAGGAAACTAGTAGGTCCTTCACAACAAACACAAGACAAAAAGGTACTTATTTTTTCACGCATTTGTGTTGAAATAGATTTGAGTAACCCTCTTCCAAATTCTTTGGAAATTCATGTGGGCTCATCTTCCTGGGTACAACAGCTTGACTATGAGGCTCTTCATTTTTGTTGTTGGTTGTGTCATGAGTATGGCCATCTACAGAAAATATTTCTTAGGAATCACTCTTTGGAGCCTCGTCCTAACCAACCCCCACATAACCATACTAAGGAGGATAAAGGTAAGGCTCCTATTTCAGGTGAGGTTGCAAATAAAGGAGGTTTTATTCATGTCAAGCCCCAAAATAGGAATTGAGGCCAGAAAAGAACTTTCAAGGAGAGACAGGAGGAGGAAGTTTTCAATTACTTTGAGGTGTTGGATGACCTTAGCCAACAAGGGGTGAACCTTGGTATGATGGTTCTAGAATCGAGTGCCTTGGAGGTGGTACGGGAGGCTACTAAGTTCGATGGATACCAAAACATTCTAGAGGACAGTATGGTACTATCTCAAATGGATACAGATCAAACCTTGTGGTTTCGGTTGATCCTATGGCCTTTGTTGCTATGGAAAGGGTTGAGGTTGAGAACACATCCCCTCTAAAGAAGATGGTGTTTGATTCAGAGAAAGGAAATGAGGCTTCTCCTTCCTTAGGGATTCTTCAAAGAAATCCAAAGAAAGGGGCTTCTGAGAAACCCTCCAAGGTTGGCAGAAAGAAGGACGTGGATAAAATTAAGATAATGGGTGATATGTTGGTGGAGTTAGGGTCTGTCAAAACTAACTCTTAAAGATGAATATTCTCTCATGGAATGTGAGGGGCTTGAACGACTACCCTATACAAAAATTTGTTTGTGATTTAGTGTGAATTCATTCACAATATATACTATTTATTTAAGAAACCAAACTTTTTGTGGAGAGTATGTGTAGCTTGGTGCCAAAACTTTAGTGGTAGGGATAGTGTTAGTGTGTTGGCATGCAAGGTAATATTGGGGGTATGGCTTTCTTATGGAATCCATAAAAGATCTGCTATCTTTGGTGGATTTCTAGTAAGTTCTTTGTTTATGTGGTTGCTTCAAGTTCAAAGTTTGGAGAGACTGTCCTTTTTTCTAATATTTATGCCCCAACTAACATGCATGGTAAGCAGTGTCTTTGGTCTCATATTTAGTTTATTTGGAGCACTGCTCCTCTATATCCTTGGATTGTTGTTGGTACTTTAATGCTATCACTGGTCTAGAGGAAAAAATGAGAGGAATGCTAAGACTAGATTCATCTGCTTTTCTTCTTAGAGATATTATTTCTTCCTTCAATCTAGTGGATATAAAACCTGGTAATGGTAAATATACCTAGAATAACATGAGGTGTGGTAAGGACTGTATTGTCTAGAGGCTTAATAGGTTCTTGGTTTCTTGCTTTTGGATTGGCGGTTCTTGGACTACCAGCTCAGAGATTCTGGATTGGAGGGGTTCGAATCATTGGCCAATTAAGCTTTCTACTTCATTGGCCTGTGTTGCTTGTAATCCCTCTTTCAAGTTTTAACTCATGTGATTGCGAGATCCCTCTCTACAAGATCATATGGTTGAGTGGTGGCACTGGGTAGACCTGCTTTTGGCACAATGATGTATTCTTTTGTCAAGCAACTACAATTTGTGAAGTATCAGCTCAAGAGGTGGAATAGGCATTTTTTTCGCAAAAACTTTCATGCTAAGGTTGATGCTCAGACTAGTCTGGATGTTATTACTCATGGGATTAGGGAACATCGTTTGTCTAAGGATTCTCTCTAAGAGGATTTGAAGGCTTTGAAAGCTTCAGAATAGTGAGAGTTTCCGGAGGATATTTATTGGAAACAGAAGGCACGATTTGAGTGATTGTAGGAAGGGGACAGAAACATTGCTTTCTTCTTCAACTCGTTGAAGGCCAAGAGACATGGTAATGTGATACCTTATCTTGTGAATTATAGGGTGACCACCTGACCTCTCAAGGGGATATGTCCCATGATTCTTCTCAGTAATTTTCCACTTTGTTTAGGGAGGACTCCCCTAATGTGAGGAAGAAATTCATATCATTTCATGTATTCCTCCTCTAGTTTATATGGAAATGAATGAGCACCTCATGAGTTTAATTTCTATGGAAGAATTGGAAGGTACTATCTTTCAAATGAAAAAATGGAAGGCTCTTGGTCCAAAATAGGTTTCTAATAGAATTTTTTCAAGAATTTTGGGAAATCATAAATTTGGATTTATTAGAGGTGGTCCATCAGGAGAACACGCATATGTTGAAGGCTATGAACTCTACTTTTCTTGCCCTCATTCACAAATGTGATGTGGTTGATAGGTTAAGTTTGTTCAGGACCATAGCTCTCTACAATGTGGTCTATAAGATTTTTTCCAAGTTGATTACAGAAAGACTAAAGTGGTGGATTAGCAGGCTTGTCTCAAAGGAGCAAGGGGCTTTGTGGCTGACAGGCAAATATTGGATGGAGTGGTCACTGTGGCTAAGACTATTCATTCTATCATGACCTCAAAATAAAAAGTTATGTTTATCAAATTGGACATGGCAAAGGCCTATGACAAGGTCAAATGGTCCTTTCTTCAAAAAGTTTTTGGTGCTTTTGGTTTTGTTGAGGAGTAGGTTACGTGGGTGATGAGTTGTATCATGACCACTTACTTCTCTATGTTTATTAATGGGGAACCTTCCTCCTTGTTTGGGGCATCTAGAGTTCTATGTTAAGGGGACCCTTTGTCTCCTTGGGTGAAATCAAGAAGTTGGGTCCACGAAGAGGGGAAGTTTTGGCAAAAAAAAAGCCTCATGAAACGCGTACACATTTTTAAAAAAATGGGCACCTACTTAGGAACAAGCTCCCAAGCCTAAATCCAAATGGGTACCCATTATGCTTCAAGTACCTGCTAAAAAATAGGTACCCATTAATAATGGGTACGCGTTATGAAACGGGTACCCATTTCAAAAAGGTATTTATTTTTTTAAATAAACGACTGTTGCTTCATTTTTCCTACGAATTTGAAGGCAACTAAGAGCGACAAATAGCAACCCATATGCATTTTTGACGACCTATCCCACCCCAAATATTAGTTGCCACCTCCTCTCGTCAACATAAGTGACCTTAGTGACCTCTAGGTTGGTTAAATTCTATATTTTTGGCTTTATATCTAGCATTTTTTGTTTATATCTGTAGCTTAGGGTTTGTTTATTTTGGTTGTAATTAGCTTGTTCAATTTATATTTTTAAATTGTATTTGTAAACAAAATCATCAACATAAACCAAAAACCTTAAATTCTAAACTGAAAACCACAAATCTATACCTAATTTAACTAAAACCCTATACCACACAAACCACAAAACCTAGACTTAGAAACTAAAACTCTAAACCCTAAACCACAAAACCTTAGATCATTAGTGAATCATTCTAATGGTGGTTTCTCCAACCCATCCTCCTATTCCAACCTTGAAGTTATACCTCTTTCATGGATACTACCACCTTTCCCATTAACTTTACTCCCTCATATGGCCTACCCCATGGTTACATTCCTTTCCTTATGAATATTGCTAGTGCTTTCATTCCTTCTAGAATTGTACCCACACCTAAGATCCTATCACTTTTATAACCACTATTTTGCCACAACATCTACTCATATATCTATACTATCCCTCCATCTCATCCCATGATCAATACTTATCATAATGTGTCCAATCCATTCATAACTATTTTATTAGCTCTTACATCACAACACTAATATACCTCCACTATTTCACATACTCCTAATACCGCTCTGGTCTCCATCAACACCTTGTACATACACTAATACAAAAACTAGAAACTTTGAAGTACAAACTCAAGGATATCAAGAAGTATTATATTGACTACAATCCTTTTTATTTTTCACCTTTGTCTTTTCACCTATTTATTAGATATCCATGTAGTTAAGGTCAAAGGCCCTCCAATTAGGGATTATCCAACTAGAAATTTCAAATCTAAACTTTGTTTTTAAGACACAATAATTTAATTAGTAAAAAATATCATGTATATAGAGAACACTTTTTAATATTATTTAATTAATTCACATTTAATCTAGCTAGAGGTCATGTGCATATTTCCAGGAATTAACCTAAAGAGTCACAAGCTCTAGATCTTATTATAGATTAAACTTAATGCATATATGTTATTCTCACCTTTCTCATAAACATATATATTTTTATATCCATCTTCTTCCTTTGATCTTCCTAGAATATTTCCTCTTTCAACTTGTTTAATATTAGATAGGTCCCTTTTTCTCTATTGGACTACTTACCTTCTCAAAGTTAATTTTGTTTATACTCAAATCATATTAGACATAGATTTATCTACAAAATGTATAGAATAAATTGTGGTGATCTAGATAACACGTTTAAAAACACTTATAATAGATTATTGTGATAAGGATCCACTAGCTCACACTTAAATATTTTTTCTCATTGGTTAACCTTGGGAGTTACCTACATTATCTAATTTGAGTGTGTAAATAAACCAGTAACATACTTGATATTATCATTTTTATATATTTTAGGATAGGTGTCTCCAAATTTTACGTGGTTCCATACATTACCCCTCTTAGGACTTATAATTAAGTAGGTATAACTAATAATTATCACAAACCTCATTCAAACAAGTTATCGTTGTGTATAGTAAGTAACATGATATAGGTTCCAACTAACTCTTTGGATTGATATAGGTGTGATAGAAAAATATTTGTTTTAATCTTTGTCCATGACCTTTTGAAAGTGATAGGTACAATGTAATATTATGTTTAAGGCAAGTGTTGGATGATGACTTTAAGAGTTCAGGAAAAATCTAAAACTTAGTTCCAAAAGAGATATTTTAGCTTGTGTGGATTGTAATTGCTACATGAGATCGCATTCTTTAGGGTTATTAGCAAAAATATGGGATTAAGGGGGGAGATTAATAGTATTAGCTCGAGAAGGGAAGTTGGGATTCATGTATTTTTATTATTTCATTAAGTGTCACATTGGGTACATGACTTTAATTGTATAATTTAATGTATGTTAAGGGAGTCTTGAATTGTTTGTATAAATTTTGACATAAATTAGTCTAAATTCATGTTGTGCAATGTTAAATTGAATGTGTCTTTAAATGATGTATTTTGAATTTGTGTGTTCAATGTGATTTTTAGTTCAAATTGTGTACATTATGTTATCCTTGAATTCAACGTGCTCAATTCAAGGGATAACCCTTATGAAACTTGTCTATTTTGTAGCCCACGTACTCTAAGCACATAAAATGAGGCAAATTTCATTGGTCCTCATGCGTGGTCACCCATCCTCAAAGAGTCATTCTAAGCATTAACCTTTGTTAGTTCGTCGAAATTCACATTTTAAACCAAGTTGTGAAATTTTAGTGTTGGGAGTTAGAAATTTTTTTGCACATGTAGGAGCTTTGTTTTTCACCGCTCTTACATATTTCATGCCTTAGTCATTTTCTGGCACATGTAGGAGCTCTATTTTTCACCGCTCTTACATATTTCATGCCTTAGTCATTTTCTAGCACATGTAGGAGCTCTGTTTTTTAGCGCTTCTACATCTCAAAACAAAAGTCACATGTAGGAGCTCTGTTTTTCACAGCTCTTACATATTTCATGCCTTAGTCATTTTCTAGCACATGTAGGAGCTCTACTTTTTAGCGCTTCTACATCTCAAAACACAAGTCAAATGTGGGAGCTCTGCTTTTCACCGCTCTTACACTCAAGTGTCCTTCCCACATGTAGAAGCTCTGTTTTTCACTGCTTTTACATATGACATGCAAAAGCTCCATTTTTCACCGCTTTTACATATTTCACATGTAGAATCTCTGTTTTTCACCGCTTTTACACATGACATGTAAAAGCTCTATTTTTCACCACTTTTACATATTTCACATGTAGAAGCTTTGTTTTTCTCCACTTTTAGATATTTCACATGTAGAAGCTCTATTTTTCACCACTTTTACATATTTTACTTGTAGAAGCTCTATTTTTCATTGCTTTTACATGACATGTAAGAGCTCCATTTTTCACTGCTTCTACATATTTCACATGTAGAAGCTCTATTTTTCACCGCTTTTACATATGACATGTAAAAGCTTCATTTTTCACTGCTTTTACATATGACATGTAAAAGTTCTATTTTTTCACCACTTTTACATATTTCACATGTAGAAGCTCTATTTTTTACCGCTTTTTACATATGACATGTAAAAGCTCTGTTTTTCACCGCTTATACATATTTCACATGTAAAAGCTTTGTTTTTCACCGCTTTTACATGAAACCACCCAAGTCCTTTAATATGTTGAAGCGCTGATTTTTAGCACCAAGAAGAATTTGAAGACGAAGCTTTCTCAATAGCTTCAATGAACAAAATGATGGATTCCCAACTTATTTTAGATTTGAAAGGCATCGAAAAGTCTTCAATCTCATTGGAGGAGTTAATCTCAAGAATCCTCGTCATCTCCAAAGTACACTCCAATGCCAGATAGTGATGAAGTGCATGTCATCATGAAGTTTTCATGGAGAAAGATGTTGAAGAAGGCCAAATTTTTCCTTAGATTAGATTTCCAAGTTTTAGCATTATTATCATGCTTTATGTAAATAAGTTTTGACATTTTACATGTCATTTTGCAAAATGTAATTACATGTAAAATCAGAGATGTTTTCCTATAATGATGGACAACATTTTTGAATAAGTCTTTTAGGTAGGTGAGATTTTCCTAAATTTTCTCACCTACTTTTCCTAGATTTTCTCCTCCCTCTCTTTTATAAATATGAGGGAATTCTTTTGTAATAGCTATCTTTTATATTTTGCAATGGAGTGTTGCCCATTTTGAGAAGCTAATACATGAAACTTTGTGTTCATCTTTATGTATCTATTTTGATCAATAAAGAAGAAAGTTGCATACCAGACTTTGTGTTGGATCAATCATCTTTTGAATTTGATTAAGATTGGCAGTGATTAGTGTGTGAGATCTAAGGGCTTTGAATAAATCTATGTAGACTTTGTGTTGCACTCTTTATTCGGATTTGTGTTTATGTTTGGATAACTATTGGTGGATTATCTACAAGACTTTGTGCTTGTAATTGTTCATGTTGTTCGTGGAATTGTTGTATCTAAGAAGACTTTGTGCTTCTAATACGACAATCGTTACATCTCTCAAGGATCTATCGGTGAAAAGCTACGAAATGAATTTGTGCCTTCGTGAGCTTTTCTTTCTTATTTTATTGTTTACTATTTTCATACTAATATCTCTAAGCTTTGCTTTGACAAGATAGATATATTGGAATTACTGCTTTATTTTTAGTTTAAAGTTGTACCGAATCAAAACTATCAACTGTGAAGCATTGTAAAATATATTCTCTTAAAAAAGAGAGAAGTATGAATGTGACACACCCTCATCTCGTAATTGTAGTGTACATTTTGTGAATACTTAATTAGTTTTACTTTAGTTTCAGTCAGCAATAAGAAGGGTGCCTCCCCTTTCTGAGAGGAGAGATTACATCTCACACAGTTGTGGTTGAAATCAAGGTTATGTAATCTATTGAAAAAGGGATTACATAATTTTCACCCAACACATTATTTAAATAGTTGGTTGATATATATATATATATATATATATATATATATATATAATTGTTTAACATGTAGTGGCCCTTTCAACATGGTGCAAAATTTACCAATAGTCGATGACTTCACTATAGAGGATTTCTTAGATAGTGACCAGCCTCAAAACCCCTTACATCCACCCTCTCCACATCATATCCCATCACCACAAAACCCCAAACCTCCACCCTCTCCACCTCCTAACCCCCCACGTCCTACAATTGAACAGACTCAGTTACGAGAAAACATAAATGAAAACTTAAATATCATTCAAGAAAATATCGAATTAATAAAAAATGAGCCTAACATTCCCCCCATATAGCATAATTTGCATCTTCGATGCAAACTTTTTTCAACTCTATTCGATCCATTGATGCAGATTTAGATAGTTTCCAACGATGGAGAGAAGAGAAGAGACAATTTTATGCAGATGAACTATCTTATAAAGAGATCTAGGACCTTCATATTAGCAAAAAAACCATTGCCCAATATTTCATTAACCCCCATACAAACCAACCAATTCCACCCAATAAAAAATGAATTTCAATAAAATGGTGTAGGCACCTACAAATAGCTGCACATTTTTGGGATAGATGGTGGATGGTCTTTGATACTCCACCACATGCCAATTGTGAGGTGCCCTTTTATTTATTAAGAAAATGATGGGTTGAGTTTGAGTTGAGTTAAAAACCTAACTATTTTGATATGAGGCCATTTTAGGGAGTTGGGCGTGTCATGTCCCAAAATAGAGTAGGAGCACGTGTTGATCCTCAACGATGTGCTTTGATTCCATCAATTGTTGCTCCTCCATATCTTGGTATTTTGGCTCCATATCAACACCAAATGATTATGTCGGCATTATCCGAGCATTGATTTCCCTCTTAAGAGATCTCATTGATCAAACTACCCACATGGCAAGTGAAGTGGGTGATAGAGAGCATGAAGGAGATGGTCTTAGTCATCCATGCTATGGTCATACTTAGGCATCCACTTCAAATGAACCTATATCAACAGTGGAATAATTTTGGATTTACTATGTTCTAACAATCATCCTACACATGTATGCACATCTTTCAAGGCACATTTTAATTTGTTTGAAATGTACAAAATTCATGTAAATAATAACATTAAATTATATATATAATATTAATTCAATAAGTGTTCGGTGTAGGTGCATGACCATAGGAGGTCATCTCGATATGATCATGTTTGTTGGACATTGACAACTATACAAGTGGGAACACCTTACGGTCAAGTAAACCAATATATATATTTTAATTTATGCCCATATCTAATTTAATTTGAATTTGCACACATGTGTGAAATGATATATTGTATCTATGTAGGGAGGCCATGCAATATCCATGATCAACCAACCACAAGGTGTGGCGAGAACTCTTGAGTCATCATTAGCTTTTATGCATGGTCCATCTCTGGTGCATGTTTTCAAAAGTTATCTAAGTTTAAAATTTACATGTGCTTTAAAAACTCACTAGATGTACTATGATTATTTTAAGTTTTTAAATTCAAATTTACATGTGCTTTAAAAACTCACTACATATATGCAAGATGATAGTAGTATCCTTATAGGTGGTAGGCAAGCTCCTGGTCATGGTCATGGTCATGGCCATGAGGCCATATCACTTGAGGTCCTAAACTTTACTATATTTCCTAGTCAATTAAAATCATTTTTATCACTAATATTTTCTAACCAGATTGTTTGCTTTTTTTGAATATCCAGGAATTATCATCTCAATCATTTTTTCCTCAATTGATAGTTATACCACCCACTGAATAAAATGTGCCAATATATTCAAATGATCAGACGGTAATTTATGCATACTTTCGATTGTTTAGATTTAGAAATTTAATTTCATGAGTTTATCAATTTTGTTAAATTAAATCAAATTCTTTAACTTTATCTAATTTTGTGTTTCTTGTACTCTTCTATAGCATGATACAGGTCCATCTAGTCCACGTGGAATGAAGAGGAGACTTTATTTGACTAATTGCCCTGATATTTAGATAGTTTTATTTTATACGTGTCACTTGACATATACATTTCACATGTTATTTCATGTCATTTCACATACATTATACATTATGATTGTGCTTGTGTTTATTTATATGAGTTGACTTTAATATATTTTTATAGATACATTTGTGTACATGTTTTAAATTCCAGACTAGCTCTAGATATATCTAGAATTTCATGTGAAATTTAATATACTTTGATTAAATGCAGTCATGTACATGTTCTGTCATTATGATGATTAGATACACTCATATATATGGTTTCCCGAAATGGTGGCGAGTGAAATTCTTTAGATGCGAATCCAAATCTCTCATCGTAAGAGGAAATAGATTCCACAAAGAGGGCTTCAAGTGGCTTGCATGGTTCAGAGAAGTGTGATAGGAAGGTGCACGGGGGTTTTATTTCCATTGACATGTTTGTAGAGGTGAAAAAATGGATGTAAATATGTTGGGGGAATTGGCAATAATTTGCAGAATTATTGGCCTATAATGGGGAGGTCCAAGATTTGAAGTTGGTTGGCAGAAAACTGGCCTAAGATGGAGATAGTGAAATTCTTTCAGATGAGCTTTTTCATTGCCATTTTCAAATCAGAAGAGGGGAAGAGAGAGGTGCTTAAAGGTGGTTTATGGAGGATTTAGGGATGTTCGCTATACATATAGAAGTGAGTGCCAAACTTTGATCCAGTGGAATTACAACCTTCTGACAGGCCGCTCTAGATTCGACTCTACAATCTTCCTCTGGAGTATTGGGTCGAGGAGTGCATAGAGAAGATCGATCGATCTCTTGGTACTCTAGTGGAAGTGGATGAAGAGATTATTAAAGGTGATTCATTTCTATATTTGCATCTCCAGGTAGCGGTAGTGTGTAAGATTCCAAAATAAATAATGTTGTGTGTTTATGGTCATCACTAGGTGGTGCCAATTGAGATTGAGGAAGATTTTTTTTTTCCTAAGATGTGGAAGTAGAAAACACACTGAAGCCAAATGTGGTAGCAAGACAAGAGCCAAAAAGGTGTGACGACCTAAACCTGGTTAGCAAATTTTGAGGGAGGAAAGTGAACAAATCAAAATGGCGTCGATCGAGGCAAAGGCGCCTACTAACATCTTATTGGATTTGCAAACTGGTGCCCTAGTCACCATTGATGCGGTAAGCCCTCAGAGGATTATGAACCCTTTGATTGATGGTTTCCAGTCAATCCCTCAGAATAATGCGATGTTGAATCTAGTTGTCTATCCTTTGGATCTGAGTGATTTGATCAATTTCATCCTGGGGTTTCCATCAAATATCAAGGGGGGATTTAAATCTAGATTCAAAAGAGGAGGATATGGAGATAGACGAATTGGATATCATTGATCTCAGAGGCATTTGCCAATCAGCAACAAAATGTTTGGTAAAAACTAAGACGAGTAGGCGAAGAAATTCAAGGAAACAAACGCGGGAGGAGGTAGTAGAGGAGTTGGGTCTGAAAAGCATCGAAAAAAAATTTGAAATCAAGGGAGCTAAGACCTCCCTTAGGAAGCCATGAAGATCACTACATGGAATGTCAAGGGCTTAACGACCCCTGACAAGCGACGTTTAATAAAGCATCATCTTGATAGGTTGTCTGCAGACATAGTGATTCTTCAAGAAACGAAAATAAGTGACATGGAGGGCTTAAAATTTTTGAGGTACTACAAGAAGTGGGCTAGTTTTTTCTAAGTTCTATTGAGGCATTTTCCAATCTTGGTTTCCTTTGGTTGGTGGGTTTGGTTGACATTCACCAGGTCTCTTCGTAGAGTCATTGGGCACAGTGCTTAGTTAGACATTGGCAATCAAATTTGGTGTTTCCTCTTTTCAATGTTTATGGTCTTGTGGGGACAGCGGAGAAGGCTTTAGTTTGGAAACAAATCAAAGACTAAATCTATGGAGCATAGGAAAATATGATGATTTTGGGAGGCGATTTCTATGCACTTCTTGATTTGAAGGAGAAGAGTGGTGGTCTCTTGAAAGAAAACAGAGTAATTGAGGAGTTTTGGGATTTCGTTGCCTCTATTGATGTGTTCGAATGTTGGCCGAAAAATGGTACATACACTTGGAAAAATCACTGGAAAGGGTTCACAAATATAGCGAAACATTTAGATAGGTTCCTGGTTGGTAGAGGATGGTTGGAGGATAAATACAACCGCGTTTCAAACATCCTCACAATCTCTGCTTCCGATCACTTTCCTGTGGAGTTGGAGATTGGGCTTAGCGTGAAGCCTACAAGGGGTTATTTCAAATTCGAGTCAATGTGGTGGAGAGACCCAGAGCTGCTAGGAAATTTGGAAATATGGTGGCGGGAAGGGGATCATATTGGCAGAACGGTTAGCTTTCATTTTCTTCAAAAGCTAGGATATGTGAAGAATAAAGTAAAACAATGGAATAAAGAATCTTTCAAAAATATTTTTATGGAAAAATCGGAGGTATAAAGTGAATTGGAGGCTTTGAACGAATTAGTGGTAACGAAGGGAATGACTGCAATTGAATAATAGAAAGAGAGAATTGATGGCGATGCATGTGGAGCTTTTGGCTAGAGAAGAGGTCTTTTGGCGTGACAAGGCGAGGGAATTATGGCTTCGGGAAGGTGATTTGAATACCAAATTCTTCCACTACTCCTCGTGTACTCAAAGGGAAAGAAACCATATAGATAACATAAAATGCACGAATGGTTCAATTGCCCGTGACTGTGAAAGAATAGTGTTGGAGGCAGTCCTTTACTTCAAATCTCTGCTGGCAGCCAAGAAAGGGGTTATCAAAAAGGATTTTGGGTCAATCTTGGATTGTATTCTTGTTTGTGTTGGGAAAGAGGAGAATTTTACTCTGATGGAACCCTTTACCATGGAAGAAATCAGGAAAGCTATTTTTTCTTTACACCCAGACAAATCGCCGAGTCTTGATAGGCTAACGGCTAATTTTTTCAAAAGTGCTAGCACTTTTTGGGATCTAAAATTTGGGAGTTAACAGAGGAATTATGAAAGAAAATGAAGTTCGTTAAGAACATGAACAATACGATGATTGTACTCATCCCAAAGAAAAATGTGTGTGATTCCTTTACTAACTATAGGTCGATCCCCTTATGTAACACGATTTATAAAATAGTGGCAAAAGCTTTGTCAACAAGATTGAAAGCAATGTTGGGGAAAATCATATCTAAGGAGCAGAATGGTTTCACTCCCAGTAGGGAATTATTGGACAACATCATAACAACTACGAAGATTGTGCACACAATCACTATGAAGAGAAGAAAAGGTATGATGATTAAACTAGATGTTAGTAAAGCTTATGACAAAGTCGATTGTTCTTTCTTGCTAGCAGTCATGAAAAAGTTTGGCCTCTCTCTAGAATGGATAAAAAGGTGTATCTCCTCTCCTCGATATTCAATACTAGTGAATGGATCTTGTGTGGCTTCTTTGAAGCCAAAAATGGTCTCAGGCAGGGAGACCCCTTGTCGCCTTTTGTATTTGTGATAATGGCAGAAGTTATGGGAAGGTACATAAGGAAACTGCGAGAAGGTTTATGGAGAGACATAAAAATTACAAAAGATCTGGACCTAGAGACACACTCTCAGTTCATGGATGACATAATGTTGTTCGGGTTGCGCTCTTTAAAAGAAGCAAAAGTAATTAAGGAAGCATTGGATTTGTACATAAAGGCATCAGGTCAAATAATAAATAGGGAAAAGTCAGAGATATATTTCTTTAATATTAAGGCAGCTTGTCGAAGGAAGATTCTTGATCTCTTTAGCTTCAAAGTGGGTGAGCTACCATCCAAGCATCTAGGGGCTCCTCTTTTCTAGGGGGCGGGCATAACAAAACATTGGAAGGAGGTCATTAATGGTTGTCAAGGCAAGGCAGAAGCGTGTTAGACCAGATGGCTTTCCTTTGTTGGCCAAATACAAATGGCCCGTTTGGTGCTCTTGATAGTTCCTATTTTTATTATGTCATGCTTCAAATTATCATAGAAGGAATTCCAGGATTTGGAAGGTTTTCTTAGGAAATTTCTCTAGGAAGGGGCAAAGGATGAAAAGAGAATCTCGCTAATTAGTTGGGAAACATTTAGCAAGAGTAAAGATGATAGTGCTACTAGGCTTAAGAATATGGAGCTACAAAATCAAGCGCTCAGTGCCAAACTCCATTGGAAGCTTTATCAGGAACCTGATCGCCCCTAGTGTAGAATTATGCCTCAATCCAAAATGGATTTTGATGATTTTTGATGTTCGGTCGAGCTCTCTGATATGGAACTTCATTTTGGAAAGTAGACCATTAATAATGAAGCATATATGTTGGAGGGTTGGTAATGGGAAGTTGGCGAACTTCTGGCAAGATTCGTGGAATAGGTTCCCCCCACTCACTCAGGCTTTCAAAAATTTGGAGTGGTTGGGCAACGCCGTTAGGGCTCATGGATGGTGTGTTGCATATTACAGTCATCGGGTGCATGGCATGGGTGGAAATTTCTTGGAATGGATAGATCTAGACAAATTACAAGTTCCTATAGAGATAAAATAGAAACTAAAGGAATTGTTGAAACATAGGAAGATCATGTTATCTAACATGGAAGATGATGTAATTTGGTGTGGTGCCAAATCTAGTGAGTACTCTGTCAAATTGGGCTATGAAATTCAACGAGCAAGATCAAGGGATGTTGACTGATCAAGTGCATTGTGTTGGAAAAAAGGCATTCTCCCCAAGGTGAGCTCCTTCATATGGACTATACACTCCACGAGCAGATACTAATGGGCAATAGATTGATGAGGTTAGGTTTCCAGGGATTGAATATTTGTGTGCTTGGCCATTCATCTATTATTAAACTACTCCTCTGCTAAGGAGTGTTGGGATTGGTTGCAGCATTCCCTGGAGTGGGCGGCTCTCAGACAAAATAAATTAAAGGATTTTCTGTGTAGTTGGTTGATCTATAAATGCAAAAAATGCATGGGTTGGCGCCTAGCTAGTGGCTCCTTCCCTTTTAGTGTGGCATGTGTGGAAGGAACACAACTGTAGAATTTTTAAGGACAGTAGAAAGCTGGTGGTCGAGGTAATTAAAATCATAGAGAGTAGCATAGTGGAGGTGCTCAACTCGAACAGGTTGACAACAAAGGCAACAGTTTTTTCAATTTGGGAAAATGGTTTACAGAAAACGTGGAACGCTCTACGGCCTCCCAAGTTGTTGGCAGCCAACAAAGAAATTCAGAAGCATCTTGTTCACTGACGTAATCCTTGCCCAGGTCGTCTTAAACTAAATTTCGATGGATCATCCAAAGGGAATCTGGGCCCAACAAGCACAAGTAGTGTGTTAAGAGATGTGTCAGACTCGGTGGTGCTAGCTTTGTCTACAAAATTAGGCACAACCACCAATAATGAGGCCAAATTTGAAGCTTTAGCATGTGGACTCCATATGTGCATCGAGAACAACTACAAGGTAATTGAGATAGAGGGAGATTCACAGGTGGTGATCAATGCAGTGGTGAAACGAGGGTCCCCAAACTGGAAGTTCAAGCGAAGGGTGAATAGAATATGGGAACTCTTGGACAAGCTAGACAACTTTAGAATAAATCATACGTACCAAGAAGCGAACATGGTGGCGGACAAGCTAGCGAATTTGGGAGTTGAGCAAAGTGAATTGGAAACTTTACACGTGGGCACTATAATTCCTAAGGATATCTTAGAATTGGCAAATAAAGATGTGAGAGGCATAGATAAGGATGGAGACTATGGAAATGATTTCAAAGTGCAGAAACGACAGTGTCCTAGTGTCGGCACCTCGAGGGGTGAGTGAAGTGGTGGAAAGCTTTGTGGCTCGAATTTTGAGCAGTAAAAAGATATTGATTTGATTTAGGCAGAAAGGAAGATTTTCATATCCGTCTGGGGATACGATGCCCACATGGATTGTTGTGTTTGGCCTTTATACTAAAGTGGATCGACTAGTTATTGAACATCTCTTTGTTATCCTGGGACGGTTTTTCAAGCATCATGCTTGGTGGTGTTCAAGCGATGCTGATGGTAGGCGGGGGTCTTGGTGGGCTGACACTGTTTAGGCTGGATTTTTTGAGAGGTGCGGCCATGGAAAAATACTATTGGTGTACATAGTATATTCTTGGGAGCGAGAAAATCCAAATCTGATAGAAGAAAACATTGATGCTAGTCTGGTAGATTATGCAGATGGAGTGGGATATTTCTATTATTGATGGTGTATGGCAATGTAATCATTTTTCAAATTTTCAATATAGGGAGTTACCCCCTCTGGTAGCACTTACCATATATATATATGAACTATAAATTCTTGTCTAGAATCAAATATCATATACTTAGATGTCTTAAAATGATTAACTTTAAAAGTTCAACAAAATCACATGGTTAGGTGACAATTTAATACATTCCTTATAGTTTAGATCATATTCGTAATAAATTAAGGGCCTAATTTTAACTATTTTCCAATTCTAGCAAATATTCATCAATAAACAAAAATCTAGACTTGACGTATATAAAATGTATAAGATAAAATTGGAGCAATATAAAATGTGATTTATAAGACACAATTTGTATAAGATAAAATTGGAACAATACAAAATGTGATTTATAAGTTCATTGAATTTCATACATCGAAGAAGCATATAACATATTGATGTTTAATACAAGTATAACATGACATACATATGTGCATATAAATACAATTAGCTTATCCACTTTAAGTTCAAGACCACAAATTGATATTTACATAATTTATATGGAATTTTTTTATAGTGACAAACATGGTAGATCGACTTGATGGGAACCTGCAAAAATAATTAATGTAAGTAAATTAACTATATGTCTTATAAGATATTTAACTCTAATTCATGTGAGAAAAGAATAATTTACTAAAAGTTAGAAAATTGGATCTTAGAAATTCCTTACAAATTCAAGTGATGTCTGCCATAGGAAAAATTATCTACTATATTAATTGTCATGAGTTGTTCAATGCACAAGTATTGGCCACCAATGCCATCTAGTTGTGGGAGACCTGAGACAAAAATGATTAAATATAATTAGGAAATTACTTAAGGGGATGGTCAATGAATGGATTTAAGGGTACACAATCTAGGATGACTTAAGGGGACCTAAGAGAATATGGCTTAGAGGGGTCCTAAGAGGATGGCTTAAGGGTAGTTAAGAGAATGAATTAAGGGGATGCAAGAGGATGGATTAAGAGGACTTAAGAGGATATGGCTGAAGGTACCTCCTAAAAGGATGGGTTAAGGGGAGTTAAGAGAATGACTTGAGGGGATGCAAGAGGATGGATTAAGGGGACCTAAGAGGATATGGCTTGAGGGACCTCCTAAAAGGATGGCTTAAGGGGAGTTAAGAGTGTGACTTGAGGGGATGCAAGAGGATGGATTAAGGGGACCTAAGAGGATATGGCTTAAGGGGTCCTAAGAGGATGGCTTAAGGGGGTTTAAGAGAATGACATAAGGGGATGCAAGAGGGTGGATTAATGGGACCTAAGAGGATATGGCTTAAGGGGTCCTAAGCAGATGGCTTAAGGGGGATTAAGAGAATGACTTAAGGAGATAAAAGAGGATGGATTTAGGACCCTAAATCCTATCCCTCAACCCTAGGACCTAAAGCCTAGGGGATGAACCCTTAATCCTCAACCCATAATAGATTTGTTATTCTAAGCATCTTATCAACCCTAAACCCTACACCCTATCCCTTAATCTTAGGGCCTAAAGCCTAGGGGATGAACCCTTAACCCTTAACCCTTAATAGATTTGTTATTCTAAGCATCTTGTCAACCCTAAACCCTATCCCTCATTCCTAGGACCTAAAGCCTAGGGGATGAACCCTTAACCCTCAACCCATAATAGATTTGTTATTTTAAGCATCTTGTCAATCCTAAACCCTAAACCCTAAAATATATCCCTTGACCCTAGGACCTAAAGCCTAGGGTATGAACCATATACCCTCAACCCATAATAGTTTTGTTATTCTAAGCATCTTGTCAACTCTAAATCTTAAACCCTATCCCTCAACCCTAGGACCTAAAGCCTAGGGGATGAACCCTTAATCCTCAACCCATAATAGATTTGTTATTACAAGCATCTTGTCAATCCTAAACCCTAAACCCTAAAGTATATCACTCAACCCTAGGACCTAAAGCCTAGGGGATGAACCCTTAAACCTTAACCCATAATAGATTTGTTATTCTAAGCATCAAGTATCAACCCTAAATCCTAAACCCTAAGCCCTATCCCTCAACCCTAGGATCTAAAGCCTAAGGGATGAACCCTTAGCCCTCAACCCATAATAGATTTTTTTTTCTAAGCATCTTGTCAACCCTAAACCCTATCCCTCGATCCTAGGAGCTAAAGCCTAGGGGATGAACCCTTAACCCTCAACCCATAATAGATTTGTTATTCTAAGCATCTTGTCAACCCTAAACCATAAACCCTAAACCCTAGACCTTAAACCCTATACATCAATCCTAGGACCTAAAGCCTAGGGGATGGACGCACTAACCTCAATCCATAATAGGTTTTATTTGTTAGCATCTTTCAAATCATAAACCCTAAGCCACAGGCTATGTCCCTCCTTTCTGGGATAAAGCCCTGGGGATGGGCAGATTCCCAGCCTCTGACCCAATAGATTTGTTGTTCTGACATCATCTGGCTCTGAGCCCTAGAGCTAAACACTCATAACCCTGGGTTCAGGCCCGGGGTGGACATAACCCATAGTATGTTTGTTTATTCTGGAATAACCAACCTTAAACCTAAACCATATCCCTCAACCCTAGGATGTAAAGCCCAAGGGATTAACCCTTAACCCATAATAGATTTGTTATTCTAAGAATCTTGTCAACCCTAAACCCTAAACCATATCCCTCAACCATAGGATGTAAAGCCCGAGGGATGAACCCTTAACCCTTAACCCATAATAGATTTGTTATTCTAAGCATCTTGTCAACCCTAAACCCTAAACCATATCCCTCAACCCTGGGACCTGAAGCCCATGGGATGAACTCTCAACCCTAAACCTAATCCATATCTCCAGCCTAGGACCTAAAAGCTCATGGGATGAACCTCAATTTCCTTGAAATCGCGCACCCTCTTTGAACCTAAGCCTATTATTTATTCCTAGATTTGTTATTCTAAGCATCTTTCCATAAGCTAAACCATATCCTCATATTTGGGATTGCTTAAGTCCAGGGCCAGCCACTCAGCCTAAACCTTGTCCATCAGCCCCTGGGACTAAAAGCCTGGGGAGTAGACCTGACCAACCTCCTTCTGTGGTTTTTTATTCTAAGCATCTTATCCTTCGAACCCCTAAACCCACAATCATATTCCCTTAATCCCTGGGACCTAAAGGCCCATGGATGAACCCTCAGCATGAAACCATATGCCTCTTGGTCCTAAGCCCTGTTGACTTATTCCCAACAGATTTTTGTTGGCATCGCAAAGACCTAAAACCATATCCTCAACCTTGGGGCGTAAAAGCCCATGGGATGAACCCTAGCCCTGCACCATATACCCTCCCGTGCAAACCCTAGGAGGAGATGTCGACCTGATGGAGGAGGCGGTAGTGATATAGACAAGGGTAAGAGGATGGGTTAAAGAAGAGTTAAGAAAGAGCCAAACAAAGATTTCCTAAGATGATATGACTTGAGGGGTCATAAGGAGGATAACCACGAAATTGAGGCTAGGTTAAAGGATGCGAAAATGGATTAAGGACGTAGGAGATATGGCAGGGAGTTAAGAAAGTGACAAGGGGATGTGAGGATAGATTAATAGTGAGTAAGAGGGATATGGATTAAGGGGGTGCAAGAGGGTGGCTGAGGGAGTTAAGGGGCAACAGGGATTTAAGAGGCCGGATTAAGGGTAGATAAGAGGATATGGCTTAAGGGGTCCTAAGAGGATGGATTAAGGGGATTTAAGAGAGTGACTTAAGGGGATGAAAGAGTATGGATTAAGGATATATAAGAGGATTTATTAAGGGGTCCTAAGAGGATGGCTTAAAGGAATATGCAATCCTTTATAAAAAAATTATAAAATGACAATGAATTATTTAGTTTTACATTTTAACTATCAATTAAATGTATAGAACTATATAGTTACCTATACCTAGATTCAAATTCCATTGTGATATATATGCATGTCGTCTCTTTTTTGTAATGCATCTAGTTTTGAGAGACCTAAAACAAAAAATGATTTGAAACTATAATTAAGAAATGACTTAAGACTAACATAAGAACACAAATTAAGGGGGGATACACATGATCCTTGACTCTAATTTATGTGATAAATTTTTAACTATATATAGACTATCAATTAAATAAATATACAACTATATACTTAGATGTATTTATTTATTATGTTGTACCATCTGCATAATCTCTTTTTTGTAATGCATCTATGATTGTCTCATGATCATCCATTGAAAGTCTCCACAACACTTTATTAGCATGCCTCCCTTGATATCTAACTAGTTTTATATTGGTTGCTAAAATTAAATATGAGTAATGTATCTTTATGTCTTCCACTTAGTCTTCATTGCAGTAAACCATTCACTGTATTTAGATGTTTTTTGGAAGCTAGATGTCAACTGCCAACCTAGAAGCCCAGTTGGATATCCAGGGATTTGTCATCGTCGCTCTGGGATGTACCAACTTATGTTTTCTCTCAACATATGTGTAATGCTCCTTCTAACCATTTGCCTCGAAGTGTATATTTGCATGCCTTGCAAAAATATTTAGAATTGGAAGATAAAGGTGAAACATATTTAATTAACATGACATCACATCTAGCATAAAATTATATATTGATAATGTAATAAAATTTGAATTCAAATTTAAGCTTTTGCTTCTTGTACAAAGGGTTTTGAAACACAATCATAATCATCTAATGCAAACATGATTTATCACTGGCTAATTATATTCCATATTGATCGTAATATTTAGGTATAAATTATTAAGGAATAACATTCTTTGACCACTTTGTATTTTCACGTGCCTCCAAATCACTGCGTTACAAAATTTACAAAAAGCATGCAAAACCATCACTTAAATATGCATGTTTTCCATTGTTTATTCTGTTCTTAAGCAGATGATGCCATTTGCTGATCCCATTGGTGTTTTACAATCTTGTTGGTGGTAAGCGTATTTTTAACTATTTAACCAAAAAGCATGGTGTGGGCTCTCCTTTATTCTTGCTTATTAAAATTTGTATTACAGCTACAATTTCACATGCATCTACGAGATTTGTCTCCATTTTAGTTGCTCTCTAGCAACAACTCTTTTCACAAATGCACCTGCTCCATCATGTTCTCCTTTACCATGTCCAACTTCAAAAAAACTCCACATGTGTTGGATATTATTTTCCTCATGAGCTCTACATAACCAATAAAACATTCTAGCATTCTTGAATTGACCCGTGCAATTATCCGACCATATGGGATGTTCTCTCATTTGAATTTCTCTCTCTTTTAAATTTTTATTTAAAATATATTAAAACAATATTGAACAAACTCATATGAGTGTAATCGATTATCACTCACATAAAAAATGGTACTCTAAAAAAAATTCTATTATCTTCTCTATTATCATCTACATGTCTATATACAATATGAACAAATATGGCTACTTGCACTGAATTATAATATTGGGATTGAATTTCTTCTTGTGGAGTAAGAATATAGTTTTCTGCAAAATCAACAACTAAAAATATAGTTCCAATTGGAAATGCATTTTTACATGTATGAAATTGACCATCAAGCCAACGAGCATATTGAGAGTGTTTTACATATTTAGATACAATATTATATTTAAATTCTCTAATAAATGCATGCACACTAAATTCATCTCTAATTAGCTCAAAAAGTCTTCCAATTTTTCCATCCTTAAAAGAATATTCAACATTTTTTAATTTTTAAACATCCACTAATTGTTGTCCAAATTCATGTAAACTATTTTCATGCATACATTCTCCTAACAATGAAACGTTGCCACATCTATTACATTGTCCAGAAATACATGCATTTAAATAAAATAAGTTTCCATTAGAGGGTTCACAAAACAATCTTGCTATAAAATCTTTGATTGTTTTAGGTGGCATATTAATACCACAAATTTCTTGCATAATATGGTTAGCATGCAAAGTACAACGCATATATTAAAAAATATCATAATTTTAACAAAATTTTACATGAGTTAAATTACAACAACAAGAAATTCATTGTTTATTAATTCTAACATACCAAGGTTTATATTTTTTGAATGATCTTTGACTTTTGCTAATATTTGGTAAGATTGAATCATCTATTTTTTTTTTATAAAATTCAATTTGAGTCATATCTAATAGATGCTTTGGATGAGGGTCACATATTTCTGATCCCACCCTTAATTTTAAAACATCTCTAATATTAGGTGATACTCTTGTATTATCATGCCAATATTTCTTGATTAAAGATTTGATTTCATTAGTTAATTTCATGTTTGACCTTGGGAGTCTACCACTAAAACTCCAACATTGATTAATTGGATCATTTTCAATACTTTCTCTTCTTTTAGCTACTCTTATCAAAGCTTTAGGATTTACTTTTATATATTTTCTAATCTTACTTAAAATTATTTTATTTTAAGTTAATTATTAACTAGAATAGTTATTATTGCACAATGTGTTACATTCTTATCTTTAGATTGGCTTTTCTTTCCTATAGAATCAATCATTGGAAACACTAGATATGACTTGTTCTATTGAATCATCTTTTTTTTATTTTACAAAAATGCCTAATTTTTTCATCATTTTTCACATTTTCCACATTTTCATCATTTGCATCATGAGTTGACATAAAAATCCTAATTTCTTTCTATAAAAAAATATTTTATATAATTTATTTTCATGAGTTCTCATTTGTCTCCAAGAAATTTTACTAGGAACGTTATTTAAGACATCTCTTTCAATTGTAAGAAAAACATTTTCATTTCCATTCATACAAGTGGCTCATTTCTATTCATGCAAGGGGTTTCATTTTCATTCTCATTGATATGAGGAATTTCATTCACATTTGTATTCATACAGGATATTTCATTATTATTTTGTTTTTGCATTGTTTCAAAACTAGAATTATTGATTTCATCAATGGTGTATCCAACTTCATCTAAATAACTAAGATTAATATTATCAAGACTTGGGTTTGAAGACATACCTGGATAAATTGTTTGAATAGGTGGATTTTCCATATCATTGAGAGGTGGATTTGAAGAAACACCAGAAGTTGTTTGCATAGGTGCTATTTCCATATCATTCAAAGTCGAAGTTGAAGGCATAGTTGGGTTTGTCTTCATAATTGCATTTTCTTCCATATTCACCATCTCCACATTTGCATCATCTACGTTCATCTCACCCAAGTTCATGGTTTCCTCTTCAAGATTCATGGAACTAGATGCTTCCAAAATTTTCATTTAACGAATCCTTATTCTTCTATCCAATTGTATTTTTGCCTCCATTTCTCTATTTGCTTCAATTTGTTTGGGTGTCATTAACTTTCTACATTTTTTTCTTTTCCTTTGCTTTGATCCCATGATTACTGAACCCTCTTGATAAAAAACAAGTGATTCTTTAACCTATTTTCCATTTGCTACCTCCTTCAAATTTTGAAATAAAACTATATAATATGGAGATCCTTTTTTCTATAAACTTTGAAGTACAAAGACATATGAATATATCTAAAATCTCTCTTTTTTAGAATCTTCTTGTGAAAAGTACTTGATTCCACTTTAGAAAATTCAACTTGCAATTGTCTCCTTCAAAAAATTGAAGAGAATATGACCTGTTAAGAGATTGTACAAGACAAGATTGAATTAAAAATTATAGAAAATGGTGTTGTTGGTTCATACTTCAGAAAAAAATGTTGTAGAAAAATCATGATGAGTCAATTTTTTCCAAATTAGGAAAAAATGGATATATAAGAAACGCATACTCGGTCTATTTTTAGAACGGGTACCCATTATATTTAACGCGTACGCGTTCATATTCTTAAATGGGTAAATTAAGAGGTTAATTATTTATTCTCTTGGTTGAAGGTCTAGGGAGAGTTATTGAGAGTCATGTGTTAGTCAAGGTTTGATTCAAGGGTGGAATTGGGGTGATGGCTTACCTCCTCCTAGTTGCACTTGCAATTTTTTGATGACACCACTCTAATGGGGGTGGCTAAGGTCATAAAAGCTACCAATTTTTGCAAGGTATTATACATTTACCTCATAGCTTCAAGATAGCAGATCAATGAAGGTAAATCTTCTATTTTCTTTCTTAACACTCCTATGCTTATTCAACAACAAATAACACGTATCCTAAGATTTCAAATTGGCCATTTGCCTTTGACCTATCTTGTCATTCCTCTCTCTACCGGTACTCTTCCCAAGGGTTCTTTGCTAAATATTTTAGATAAGTTTCATGCGAAAGTGAACCACTAGATCCACGAGTGGTTATCCTTTGTGGGTAGGGTCTTGCTCCTAAATTCGGTGGTCTAGGCTCTTCCCAATTATAGGTGTATGCTTCAAGTGGCTCCTCTAAGCTTTATTAAGGATTTGGATTCTCTTGCTAGGAAATTCTTATGGTCTAGTAGCTTGGTGTCTTCGAAGTGAAGTCTAGTGAAGTGGGAGACTGTTTGTAAACCGAAACAACTTCATGGCCTTGGGTTGTGGCGGGGTAGTCTTACTAGATTGGCTTTATTTTGTAAGCTCTATTAGAGATGGTACACTAAACAAGACCATATATGGGATAGGATTATTGCTAATAAGTATTTAAAGGGGGTGCAGAGGTGTAGGTTCCTCATTTTTTGCTTTTGGGCAAAGGCTTTGTGATTTGGGAAATGATTAAAAAAGGTGCTAAGCTAATCAAGGATGATTTGTTCTGGGTTTGCAATAAGGTTATGATGCTCTCTTTTGGTATGACTCTTGAGATAGTTTTTCTCCAATCATGGCTAGGTCCTAATTTGCAAGATCTTTTTCATCTCTTTTTAGAGGCGGGTTGGTCCTGAGTTGAGGATTTTAAATCTACTCGGTTTTGTGGGCAGATGGAGGTGTCTAAATGGAAGGACCCTAGTGAGTGGCATGTTGACAATTTGGAAGAGGATCATGTTTTCCAATCCTTGTCATTTCTAGATGGATGGTAGGAGGGATTTTTCTTTTTGTGGTGTGGGTGCAGCTTGCAGGCGACAGTTTTCTTCTGTTGTTTTATTGTCGTCTGGCGTGTTATTTTGCTATTGTCATTTCAGCTAGAGAGTTCCTTTGTTGTGTTCTTTAGGTCCTTTGAGGAGGATTTGTTTGTGGAATGGATTATCTATAGTCTTGATCAATGTATTGGGGTGGTTGGTGTGCTTATTGTGTTGATCTTCACTTTGACTCCTTCCTTCTTGGTTTCTCATTGCCCCTTTGGGATTTCTAAGCTGATTGTTTGGTGGTTGTGGCTAGTCCTAGTTTTTTTCTCTTTGGCTAGGTTGTGCTTAGTTTTGTCCCAATTATTTTCAATGATGGTGGCAATTTTTGTTGTCCCTATTCCTGATTTGTTGATGTTGGTTGGGTTGTTTATAAAGTTATATGTGTTTTCCTAGAATAATATGTGCTTTATGGTTTCTTCTTTTTTGTTGTTGGCAAGGTTGATTTCATAATTCATCTTGA
>VDFB02047230.1:582482186-582566683 GCA_007258455.2 Sequoia sempervirens | reverse complement strand
ATTAATGTCTTTATTCAACAAAAACTCCTTGACTGTTGGGTGAGCTACCAACAGATTTATCTTATTATTAGACAGCATATGTCTGAATTTTTTCAGACTTCTCACTACAGCAAGTACATGCTTCTCAACGAATGAATATCTTGTTTCGTAATCATGCAAGACTTGACTAAAGAAAGCTATGGGATGCTCCATACCTTCATTATTTTGCTAACAAAGCATTGCAGAGATGGTATCCACTCCTTTGAATGCATACAGTATGAAATATTTATTAAAATTAGAATTGATAAGAGTAGGGGCTACTGCAAGTGCCTCGTTAATCTGCTCAAAACTATTCTTTCCTTCTTTTGACCAGCTGAATTGAATGTTTTTATTTAGCATGGATGTCAATGGTTGTAATAATGCTACAACATTGGGAATAAACCTCCTCACGAATTTTATTCTACCTAGGAAGCTTTGCAAACCTTTTTTGTGAGCAGGCAGCAGTAAAGCTAGAATGGTTGCAATATGTTCTGGGTCAATAGAAATGTCATATTTTGAAACAATGTAACCCAGAAGCTTACCTTCATGAACAGAAAAAATACTCTTCTTTGGATTCAAAGAGATTCCATATTCTCTGCATCTCTCAAATATCTATCTAAGATGACTGAAATGATCATCAGCATTTTGTGAGAAAACAGTAATATCATCAAGGTAAACAAGAACAAATTTATTTATCAAACCTTGGAGAGCCATATCCATCACTCTCTGAAAGGTGGCTCCTATGTTTGATAGTCCAAACGACATCTTTCTGTAAGCCATAGCACCCCACTTGGTGGTAAAGGCTATCTTATACTAATCTTCCTCCTTAACCATGATTTGGTTGTAACCTAAATACCCATCTAGTAATGAAAACCTCTCTAATCCTGAAACAACCTACAATATTTGCTCCATTGAAGGTAGTGGATAGTGGTCCTTGAGTAAAGCTCTGTTTAGATTATAGAAATCAATGCATAGCCTTATCTCTCTGCTCTTCTTTCTGACAAGCACTAAATTTGACACCCAAGAAGTGTGCTTGATTGAAAATATTATACTACCTTCGATCAGCTTATTCAATTATGTTTTCATCAGATGTTCTAACTTTGGATTCAGGGGCCTATGCTTCTGTCTCACCAATTTTGTGTTGGGTTCGAGCTCAATTGTATGTTGAGCTAACTCAGGGTTAAAACCCTTCAAATCTCCATACTGCCAAGCGAATATGTCACTGAATTCTTGACAAAGCAAGATAAAGGCTTGTTGTTCTGCCTTTGTACAGAATTTACCAAGCTTAAGCAGCTTGTCCTTGAAAATTTCTATTGATTCCTAATGTTCCTGCTTCACTGTAATGTCTGATTTATCTCTTCTAACCTGGTCAACAGTGTTGAAGATGGATTCAAGGGTCATCAAACCCTTTGGTAGCTTGTTAGTTTTAAGTTGCATGATCTGATCACCATATTGCTGATCAAATTTTTGCTGATTTCCAATAGAAAACTCTGCTTCTTCCATCAGAAAATGAACTATCTATTCATCACTATCAAAAATCTGCCAACTTACATTATTATTAGGTATTGAAGGTCTGACAACTACCTTCACGTATTGTTGTACCTCTACATTGTGAATTTCAGTCAGAATATCAAACTGTGACCCTAGAGCAGCAAGTTTATCAGCTTGCTTATTCTAAAGTCTAGGCACTTATTCCAGATTAAATGCGTCAAACTCCTCAATTAAGTCTCAAGCACGATGCTTATACAATTTCAACAAATCATTCTTTGTTAAATTCATATTTCTAACTTGATTTGCTATCAATTCTGAATCACCATACACCTGTAAGCACTTAATCTTTCTTTTTCTGGCCCATTCTAAGCCATGTATTAATGCTTCATATCCAGTAACATTATTAGAACAGCTGAAAGTAAACCTAAAAGCTGAATAATACCTGTCTCCTTCAGGTGAAATCAAAACAGCTCCTCCACCAACACCAATTTTACTCCTGGAACCATCAAAATATAGCTTCCAAGGCTAATCAATATGTTGTACTTATTTTTTTCTTCCTTGACCAGATTTGGAATAATTGCATCAAATTCTTGAATCATATAAATGCCCAAACCTACTTTGTCTATGAGATTGAACGGATCAACCTCGTGATTCTCGGCTACCCATTCATCTAGATTTATGTCAAGTATGCCTTCTATAGGTATAGTGGGGTCAAGGGTCATTGATTAATCCTCCTGATCATGGAAAGCTAGATTTGCATTTATGGGATTCGGAACATAAGGTTCGATATGGTCTCTAGCTAGTGATTCTAACTTAATCGTGACTCTAGTACCATATTTGGTCCTAAAAAACATGTGTGACCAGTCTAATGAAAGATAACCACCTAACTTTGTAATGAAATCTCTAGATAAGAAAATGGAAAAATAAGGTGGGAGATCAATGATATATATGTCCTGTGAAATTTGAAAATTGGGATAGGCATGCAATGTAAGAGGCAAATTTTTAATAACTCCTATAGACTTTACAGCTGTACCATCCAACTGAACTACCCCTTTTGACAATGGTTCGTACTCAAGTCCTAACTTGTCTACCAACTGTTTAGGAATAATTGAGTTGCTTTCTCCACTATCAATCATGCAGTTATGCACTATGTTATCACCAATTATTAAGCTGACATAAAAAGGTGGTGGTTTTACCTCTTTAGTTGGTTATCCCTGCTTTTGATCTAAATTGTTCGCAAGAACTCTTAGCTGCTCTTTATTTGTTTCGTCATAAATTGATATCTTAGCCAAAGCCTCCTGCAAACTTTCTTTTTGCCCAGACAAGCGTAATACATCTAACATGGTAATGCCAACAGTTGTCTTTTTCATATGTTCAACAATATTGAAAGAAGAAACACCAACCTTTGATTGTACCTTTTGAATAGCAGCATCTGTTTGTGTTGCTTGAGGCTAGAACTAAACTTTAGGCTGCTCCTTTGATGGTCCAGTCTACTGTCTTGGTAAAATATGAACATTCTGAGTTGTTGAAGGCTGAACTTGCCCCTATTGGGCTGTAAAATCTTAATTTTTCTACTGAAAAGCAGATTGTTTGTCTTTTTCTGCCTATTGTTTATCAGGAACAGCTTGTTGTCTTAGATCAAATGCTCTTTTCTTGGCCCTCGTATTGGCTGCAATAGAAGTGGCTGACTAATTTTGACTTTGCACGTTATTAACTCCACAAAATTCACTTCCTTGCCAGTTCATCATGGCAACGTCAAAATCACTCTGTTGCATTTGGTCATCCTGCTGATTATTGTCCTCCTTAGTTGTCTGTTCAGAAGCAGCATAACTATTTTACAACATAATGGCTTGATTAATCACCCCGTTCATGCAAGTAGCCTGATTATGAGGCTAATTACAGGGATAGCACCATACATAATCATGTGCTAAATTTTTTTGTATTGGCATCAGCTCCTTTGAAGAGCTAGCAGCAGCAGGGTTAAATGGCTGATTAGGCCTAAAGTTAAAATTCCTCTTATGTCCCTGGTAATTAGTTCGATAAGTAGGTATGTTTGCTTGAAATGATGATTGATTAGGCCTGAAATTTTTACCTTGCTAGTTTTTAAGACTTACCAAGTTGTTACTCACAGTTTGTAGTAACTTGGCCATTTGTTGTTGGTCATTTATTAGCTGTTGTTGGGTATCTTTAAGACCTTGCAAATCAAAATTTGCTGGAACAACATTATTTTGTGCTACTGTTTGGAATTCTAAGGCTGGGACAGCAGGTATAGTAGCTGTTGGAGGTATTTGAATGGGCATAAAAGGATGTACCTCTAGGAAAATTGGCATAGGGGTTCTTGGGGCGAGTTTACCAACTTGTATAAGGTTGTTTTCAGCTCTAATAGTGATGTCATATGATGTTGGTAATGTTAACCCACCCATAGACTGTATCATTAAAGCAATATCACTATGCAATGATCTAAGGTAATACAGAAAAGCATGGTCAAGAGTTGGCCTTACCGTTACTAGAATTCGATCCCATGTCCTTTGAAATATGAAGTTAAAGTCCATCATTTGTTCTTGTGGCACTCTCTTTATAGTTGTCATTTGTTCAACTAGAGATAAATGATCGGACTTGTCAGAAAATTGTTTTGTCAACTTGTCTCCTAAATCATCCCATGTCGGAATGCTACGGACGAGTAAGCCACAAAACCACTAAGATGCTTTCCCCTTGAATGATGCTACTAACAACCTCAAAGCTACGTTCTCCTAGATCACATGATGAACTCCACATAGCGAGGATATGTCTCTAATATGTTCAATGGGTGTAATCCGATCTTCACCAGTAAAGAAGGGCAGAATTTTGAGTGTTGCTACTGGTATATCATCGTGTTGAGCTAGATCTAATGGGATGCCCCAATTAAATGGAACAAAAGCATGTACTCTAGCCATCAGACCTGTTGTTGTGGGATTTGCAGCTTGTACAATCGGTACAGGTTGAACCGGTACTCTATAACTTAGTGAAGCTGAGAATGAACTTGGATGCCTTGTTAATGATCTACCTCTTCTTCTTGATGTGTAAACTAATGGTTTTTCTCTTTGAATCAGAGAAACTGATTTCTTTCTTGAAGGCTTACCAAATGTTCGCTTGGTTGTCCTTCCTATTCTCTTTGGCGAAGACAGCTGCAAATATTCAAACGAAAAAGAACTTCTTGTCTAAATATTTCTCATAAGATATTTTCACTTGATCTGCTAGAAACTAAGAAACGAAGTCTCCAAGTATATGAAAATAATCCTCTGAAAGGCTGAAATACTGCTGTATATACCAAACAGTAGCTTGAAATGTAAAATTCTCACTCTGAACTGTGATTTAGAGTCCCACCGGGCGTGCCAAAAACTATTGTCAATCAAATTGCACCCAAACGCTTGAATAGTTAAATCCAGCAATCTGTTGAAACATGGAATGATTCTCAAGCCTGTGGGTTGCCTAATTTTGAGAATCAATCTCAAGAGAAGATTAGTTCCCTGATGAAAACCTCCTAAAACTAACTAACTTGGCTAGGAAAGAGATATAAAGCTTGCTTGAATTGAAATCCTAAAGCTAAAGAGGTGATTGCACCAAAATTATGTGATTCTATTTGCTATCTTAAATCTGTAATCAGCTGCAATAAAGTCCTAAATTTGTCTCACAATTCAATTAAGATCATGAAATTCACCAATATTTCACATGTAGGTTTGAAGTTTCAATGTTTGTAAGAGGAAAATTAGACTTTCGCAGATACAAATGACTGAAATCTTTGTTAAACACAGCATGCAACCTGAATTATAACACGAAATCTTCTTGTTTTTTAAAGCGTTAATTAGACAAAACAAAGGATTTGAGATTAAATCACAGTGTTTAAATCAAATCATTTATATGACAATAAAACTCAAGAAATATTGAGAAGGAAACACTATATTGAATACTCTATTACAATGCTTGAATAAAAAATGTTGAGTTACAATGCCTCACTACTATATGTGTAAGTAGGAAAAAAGAACTCCAATGAAAAAGATAAACTGTTTCAATATATACAATGAGAATGCACTTCAAAGTGCATGAATAAGTAACTGAAAGTCAATTTCACTAAGAAAATGACAATTCCAAAGTGAAATCCGAACATAAGAAAAAATCCCTGAAAATAAGGTTCAAATTCATGCAAAAATGAGTGAACTCAGTCTCGAACTCGCAGTCATAAAGCATGTAACTGATCTGCAACTCAAACTAAACTAGAAATCCCTGAAAAGGTGGGCTAAAGCATGCAAAATTGTCTTGTTCTTGTCAATTCGCCCATGCACATTGGAACTCCATCTTCATGTGAAATTCTTCAGTTGAGTCTGATGTGTAACTCAAGAAAAAATGTGACTCAGCTTTACATAACACTCTTCATTTGCATTTTAAGATGATGAATTAATTAAATGATTTATAATGTATCATTTAATTAATTCATTTACTTTATTTAATGCAAATAAATATGAAGAATAAAGCTAAACTTGAAGGCATATTCTCTATCTACAGCTTCATGCACTATACATCATTGATGACCACCATGCATTATTTAAATAAACACTATAGCATATATTTTGTAGCTCTAAATGTTTATGAGAAAGGCCGACCACTTTTGGCATATATTTGTCAATAATTTAATACCCTACCATAATATTTAAAGCACAAAGTTCATTATTTGATAAGGCCGACCATACTTTTTCTAGGCTTATTGACTTAAAGTCATGACCACGGGAGAGGACATAATGATTTACAAAAAATATTTTTCTCAAAGCCAAAAGATAGTCAAAATGTAAGCTATTGAACCCATGCAAAAGAGGATGAGAACCCTAAAATCATTATGTCAATTTGACTTGGAAAGAAACTTCACGAAGAAGCTATTGGCCGCCATGGAGTAGGGTTTGAACTTGAAATTGACCTTCCCCTGCTGATTCTAATGGTTTCTTGAAAGATTCTACGCATAAAAGGTAAGATGAAGTTCATGTTCTTAGATCTAGATATTCTCAAGCATTTGAATGCGTTTTTTGGAGCCTTAAGGCGTGGTTGTAACTTATTTTCTAATATATCCTTTGTCATTTTTTGTCCCTGTCGATCTCTGTACTTTGTCTGACTCTGGCCGCCATGAGAACTCTTATTTGAAGCTCGAACTGGATGATCTCTTCAGAATATCTCCTCAAGCTTGGTTGACCCCCTTTCTGAGACAAAGGTAAGCTGTATTTAATCATGATTATGGCTTTTTGACTATATTTGTAAAGAAAATTCCATGAGATAGACTTTGTGTATAACTCTCGGTCATTTTTGTATGTTTCAACTTTTTCTTTACTAGGCCTCGGTCTGTAAAACATGGCCGCTACTATTTTCATGCTCTCTTATTGATTACTGCACTTTTCAATAATCATAAAAAACCTTTAGCTTCCCAGCCGCCATGAAGATTTTTCTGGGTATTCATGTTTTGCTTTGTAAACCTTCAAATTTCATTTTGAGGCTGCCATGGGTGTAGGGTTTCTTGAACACTTGATATTTCATACTCCTTTTGATGTAACTCTTCTTAAATCTTTGCAAAAAGTACGTGAACTTCATAAGTTAGTGTAAAACAACTATAATGATCTCGGCCATGATTAGATATTTCTGTGTATGTATTCATTCATGTTGCTTGAAGCTTTTCTGGCACTCACAGTCTTCATTCTCTTCTAGATTGTCTTCATTTTGTGCAAGATCATAGTATGCATGAGATCTCATGAGAAGATAGCAATTAAAAAAAATGAAGTTTTATATTTTCTTTTCAATGCTTCAGAATATTATGCAACAGAAAAGTGACCTTTGCATGAATGAGTCATTGTTGTACTTCATTCTTTTATGATTGAATCTACCTTAACATAAAACTATGTTCACTGCATATTTGAGAGCTATACGACTGTGAGCTCATTTTGTCACTATCTCCGCTTATGGCCTGGGCTGTCATTTGTATGATAGGTAACATATGACTGCTCTTTACTATTTGATATTGTATGGCACTAAAATGAGACTACTAATTTGTTCATTAACTTGCAAGAAACTGAAGTATACATCATACACTTATAACATTGTCTATCTCCCTTTATTCTTTCCCAAAGTCTTCACTAAACTCTATCTGTCTTGATTGTTGTTCCAGAACACAAGCATTTGCAATTTTCTATTTTTCTGGACACATGCCATTAAACTGGTGTTTTCACAGCCAAATCATTTTGCTGCTAGGATTCCATAATATATTGAGGACTGGATTCAAAATCTGCAATACCACGTTGATTAAGCAAATCAACACCTTGTTTCCCTTGTGATTTGGTAGATTCAAGCTAAGCTTCTATGTCCATCACATGTTTCAAACAATTGGTTGCTCCACTAATGACTGTCAATGTCATGTTTTGTTTTTTAGAAACATGCATTTGTTACTTATCATTGAAAATAATTGACTATCCTTGACATTTTTGAAAATTCAAAACATTTACTTTTACCAGCTTTGTACCAACATTCTTGTTCATGACAGATCTTGACATTGTGACTCCATTGTTCCTTGTATAATGCTCTTGACATCTTTTGAGTATCTTCTAAGGTATGGCAATGTGATGTTCATTTAATGATAGTTGTTGCTCATTCTCCATGACTGCACTGTTATAAATCTGTACTTTGATGCTGCTACAGATTACCTCTGTTAAGTCTTCTTCTTTGATTTCTCGCTTTTGATTTAATGCCATTACATTAACTTGAATATACAAGCTGAAACTCCATTTTGAAATAAGAGCAGTGTGGACTTGCTCTGCATAATGATGCTAATGTGGATTATTCTGTTGTGTCTCTTGAATGTCTAAACGGACTATGCTGCTCTGATATTGAAAGAAATAATTTAATTGCTTATTGTCTTGCTCTCCTTTCAGCATAAGGGCTCAATTCCTTATCAAAATGTAAATATGACTGAAAGGAAGAACCAAAACAAAGGATATGTAATCAATGCTCTCTTGATATATTTTCTTGAATTGTTCCTTGAATGATGAGCAAAAGATAACTGCTTAAACTGTCTTCACCAGCTGAATTAGACTGCTTTTATTGTTTGATATTGCTCTACAGCAGTCTTGTTTAATAACTGTAACACACGATGACTCTCATGTAATAATGTGAATGAGAGGTGTCATCTTTATGATATGTCGAGCTCTACCCTTGTGGGAGCCCATTTTACTCCACATATCTGATAAAAATAATCACGAACATGATGAACCTGTTCCTACACATAAAACAAACAAGTTAGCAAAAATAATCGAAGCTAAAAGCTTCCATTGAGTTATGTTTTTCTTGATTGTCAGCCTCTCATTTGATGAATGCTTGATTTGATGAAAATTACATTTATGTCAGTAGCATACGCATAAGGCAAAATGTAATTCATCATTGCTTAGAGTATAACTCTAACACCATTTGTTTATAATTTTGCAGGTTCATGGAGCGAGGAAACAAGGCTGCAACTACTTGGAGACGCAACGACTAAATACACCAACGAGATTGATTCATCATTAGAGGCAATGATGAATTTCTCCTCTTCTTTACGCTTATGTTATGTTTAGTAGTGTAGTTTTTCTTTGAATTGTTTATTCATCATTTGATTGTCATAATCAAATTCAGTTACTCTTGTGGCTTGTGCGAGATTCAGTGTTTTTACGAAATGAATAAAAGGCATTACTATGCAAGTTCTCAATTTTTTGTTTCAAATGCTTGCACAATAAAACTATGACTCAGATGTAAAATGATCTCTATGATGATCAATGAATACTTAATCAGCAAAACTTCAAAAGTTTTGTACCTATCAATGATAAATTTGATTCAGCTCTACCTGTTTGACCTTGTAGTGAAAAATAGGTAACAATTCTATAATAAATTTACTAATATGTTACATTTTTATTTTTCTCTCTATATAAAATTCTATCCCATTCATTCCAACACAATGGCATAGGTATGTACACGTATAATTTGGCCCTTAACATAGGCCCTTATTCACTCAACACATTGATCCAATCCCTTTATAATTTTGTATAACCATAAGGATAAAATTTATATTAGATCAATTAGTTGTACCAAATGGAAATGAAGGCCATCTCTACATTAATTATAATAAAAAAATATATAAATATATGATGATATGGAACAACTCCCAAAAATGGCATCCCGATTCCTTAACTAATAAGCATACACACCTACTAAATGCAAAGATGATTCATCTTCTCTCCTAATGCCTAGAATAGGGAACGTTGTAAAAATGCCTTCAACTTCTAATCACTACCATCATGCTCCACCTCCTTCATGATTGCTATTACAAATTATATTCAATTCAATTGAAATAATAATGAAATAACATTAGACACACCACATTAATGGTCCCTAATCCATTTCATTCACCTAATATATGAACAAAAAATATAAATAAAAAATGGAAGATCATAAAAACTATTGAATCAATAAAATATCATGAACAATGATTTAAAAGTGTGGCTAGAAAGCTGGAAGAAACCTTGACATAAAAGAAATGAATTAAGTGTTTATTTTAGGTTTAACCTCTCAAATTATAGCAGAAGTAGAAGAGAAGATTTCATCTTCGTATAATGATGCAATAGAATTGATCGCCATAATATAATCCTAGTCAAATATAAAGGAGAATGATTAAGTAGGAAAGGATGAAATTGATAATTTTAATTAGAGTTGGACAACGTAATGTTGAAGTAAGAAATTATAATGAAAGGTAAGAAAGATACTTGACTTCTCTGCCATCTAGAAGAAGTAAATTTTGGTTCAACAATTACACTAGGGAAGAATATCTAAGCAATGAATGTTTGATAACCAAAGGCATGAAGAGGGCTACCATACTAAGAGAACTTGGGAAATTTCATAGAAAGATAGTAAGTATATATTGTAAAGTATAAAGTGGGACAAACATGACACAAATAGTTGTCCAATGTTACTTCATGAAGAAGATGAATATTATTTTTTGGATATGGGTAGGGATAGAATGTAGGGTTTAGCTATAAAAAGCATTCAATGTTTATTTGGCACATGGCTAATGGGAACTTCAATTGAGAGAAAGTATAAGAACACCTAACAATATATGTTATATGGTACCATAAATTCAAGATATATGACCCTCCATGAGTTACCATGATAATCATTGAGATGGAGGAGGTAAGGGAGGCTACCATGATAATAGTAGAGGTATTGGAGAAAGAAGGACCAAAAGGAAAAAATATTATAACTATGGTAAACTAAAACATTATGCTAATGAGTGTAGAAGAAAAAAAAGGAGGAAAATCCACATGTTATTTTTATCATGATATTAATAGTTGTCCCAAATTTAGTAGTTCTATAATAATGTGTTGGCACCATTGATTAGAAAGTGAATAATTGTCTAGTCCAAATGTAATCTATGATGCTAAAGTAGTAGTGAGTAACTAAATTAGAGGAGAAAATAAATCAAATATAGAAAATGAATGTAGAATAGGAGAATCCTCATTGACAAAAGATAAATTAGAAAAGAATATAAAGGAGAAAAAAAAAGGTCAAGAAAAACTTCCCATATATAGAAACTTAAGAAAAGGAGAAAAAGAAAAAGAACTCTACTAATTAGTAGGGTTGGATTAATAGAAGCATATCCTAGGAGAATATAATGAAAGTGAAGATGAAAAAATAATGTTTAGGTAAAAGAGAACATGATTTGGTGATAAGGAATTCCAAAGAACTAATTACAAAAAAAAAGGAGAGTATAATAGTAAGGCATGTTTCATCGCAAAATAGGTCAATATACTATTTAAAGAAATGGTAAATTTGGTAAAATAAGAAGGCGTTGGGGTTCAAGGGTTGGATCTAGGATGAAGTTGGATAAGGTTATTCAAAGAAACGCATGAAAGATGGAACTAGGATTTTTTCTAGTTTCATCTAATTAGAGTTAGCTTGTGAATGGAGATAGTAAGTTTAGATGACGAAGAGGAGTAAGGAAAATTTGATTATTTTAGTTAAAATTGTTAGGGTTGGATTAAGGAGAAAATTATAAGTTATTGGTTTCCTTTGTAAAATTATTGGTTTCTTGAGAAGAGGATGAGGTTAAAAAATAAAGTCATCAAGGTTAAAGAGATGACCTTAAGGTGATCTATCACTTGTATATCATACAAGGTGGTACAAAGTGTTATAAAAGTTGGATATTTGTGCAAGACATTTTTATTGTGAAGCTTTGGGAAAATATTCTTAATAAATGCTCTCTTGATATTAGAGTCGAGAAGAAGATAGGAGATCTACAAAAGAAGGCATTAACAATAGAATATAAAACCAATCACCTTCTCATTTGCACCTTGATTGCAATGTATAACATTGATACAACTGACCTATAATCATATATTGACGTGAATGTGTTCCATGAAAAGATATGTGAGATAGAGGAAGGAACCCATAGAATAGGTAGATAACGAGTAGAACCATTTTAAGGTTTTTTTCCTTAATGAATAGAGAAAAAGCTTAGTTATGAATTGATCATCAATGTAATAATTAACACACACTAATCTATAAGGGATTGAATGTGTATCTTACGATCTCTTATCCAATTATACATGTATATCAATGTTTAGCATGGTGAACTATGGTTCTTTTGGATGATTTATTATAGCCAAATATATTATGTTGTGGAGGAGGTTTAAGGTTTCATCCCCCAAGGTATAAGATGATGGGAGAATAGATATTTAGTATTAAATTATATGAATTTCTTGAACTAGATGGTAAATGATAGATTTAGGGACATAAGCGAGATGTTGAGGTAAGAGATGCTAATTTTTCATCTTATGATAAGAGTGTGGAAAGGTTTGTGGGGTTAAGGGTAGGATAAAAGAGGGAGTGACAATAGTGGTAAGAGAAGATCAAAGAAGACAAGTGAAGGGTAAGGGTTGAGAGGGTGGCACATAGGGGTAGGATATAAAATACTTGCTTAAAGGGACATAACCATAGTTAAAAGGAGGAATGGAGAGAGAGAGAGAGAGAGAGAGAGAGTAGGAATATGAGTTGGATGAGGAGAGACAAGAAAATCTAGGTGAAGGAATATTGACTAGTGGGAAAAAGGAAAGAGGTTGGCAAGAAGATAGGGATGAAGGTACAAGAACTAGACTATAAAGGAACATGAGTGTGGATAATATATCATATACCTTGTAATATCTCTACCCTCTCAATATGGGTAATGATGATATGTAGTAAGGAGTATGCAAGTGAAGAGATTTAGGATTATGTGGCATCATCAAGTAGGCTACTTTGAGGGAGAGACAAGAGTTGGCCAATTTTGGTGAGTGACAAACTTAGAATTATCTAGTAGGGGTTCATTACCAAAGTGGTCAATTTTGTGAGACATATAGATTGGGACATCATGTGGTGTGGATGACAATTGAGGAAGGGTAATGAAAGAAGGAAGAGGAAGGAAAATACATGGATAGGTTTAGATGAGGGTTCCTATAAGAGATACATTTGTATGAGAAAGGGATTGTCAAAGAAGGATAATAATTCATATCAAATAACAACAAAAATAATTTATCCAAGTATATTCTATAGGAAATTTGAGAAGAAAAAAATAGAATTTTTGTTTTTCAATGAAAATAATAGACAAAGACAATAGTGTAGTAAATAGACACTAACCTAATTTTGATAAGGTCTATATGTTGCGAATATGTTTATGTTTACTCAAAAAGAAAGTTTTTTTGAATGATTACAAAATTAAAAAATCAAAGTAGAATTAACTAATTTCTGGATATTAGAATGAGAGTTTGTTATTTAGAGAGAAATTCTTTTGAGGATGAAGAAAGGAATAAATAATGAAGGTTAGGATTCACATAAAGTTCACCACAAATATAGATAGACAATAGATAGCCTACACAATTTAAATGTAGAAATTCCTTTTCAATTATCTATCTTAAGATTCAACTAGCAACCTATCATAAATGGGTTTACTTAAATTAATACAAACACATAAAAAATTATTTACCAACTAAATATTAAATTATTTTTCTTTCTAGTTAGATTAGTCTTATAATTAAGGTTCATGAATTAGTCTTATAGCTTAAGAAGTACATGTTTACATGGAGACCTACAATCCTAGGGCAAAAGGCAAAGACAAAGGGAGTGGAAGCATAGATAAAGCCATGGTAAAGTACCCAAGTAATGAGAAGTCTAAAAGACTAAAATAATCAAAGGTTTCAAACAAAAATCTAAATGTTGTATTTTAAGGGATGGAGGGAAAGAATACTAGCAAGAGGAAACCTATAAACCCAATAAAGGCTACATATATACACAATCACCCATTACACTTAGAAATTTCTATAGTTTAAGATATTTAGGCATATGAGAGTATAACGAAAGACAAAACACTACAACAAGAACATTGCTTAATAAGGGAGTGTGTTGAAGGAATTCTTAGATTGGTTATGATAGTTGTCATAAGAAAGGAAATACTCGACTTAGATAAATTTTTACTTACTAATATAGGCCCCAACATCACCTAGAAAGGGGCAAGACAAGATATCACATAACAACTATAGGGACAAATATAAATTTTTGATCAAATGTCAATGAGGGACTCTATAGGGGGCAACAAAATCAAACTTAAAGAGTTAGAATCGCACTAGAGTCCTTTCAATAAGAATGATATGGAAGGTAAAGGCTCAAAAGGACGAACATCAACAAAGGATTCCCTAATTTTGTCTAAATTAGAGATGGTGTTGCAAGGCATAAAGAAGTGGAAACTTTAGTAGAGAATGTTTATAAACATCATAGGATAAACCAACCAACATAGGAACCCATATATTAAGATTTATCATAATTATAGCTTTTCAAAATAACTTCATACAAGAAATTAATCTTCATGAATTAACAAGGCCTTGGAGTAATCGATGGAAAAATGTGTATGCAAGTGAATTCATTTCCTCCTCATGAAATCAACTAAATTAATAATTAGATGTAGGAATTCCAACAATCTTAGAGATACATTTCATTGCAATGTGACAATTAACACAAACTTGAAGGTTCTTAACAACTCTAATAGTTGTTCTAAGGTGCATATCTAGAAAACCAAAAGCAACTAACAACTTTTCACTATGATGGTACAGAAATAATTTTTCCCCCTCCCTTTTGACACCACTAAGTGACTTGCATCTCAAAAATACCTTGCTAACTTCATCTCCCAAGCCAAATTCTCCAACTTTGCATAGATTTACTGTGACCTCCTACACAAGTACATACCATTTTATGGCCTTCAATCTAACATCCGAGGAGCTTTTTAATTCCTTATCTTTCATCCATCCCCTTACCATCTGCTCACACAACTTGCCTGCTTCTGCATAGATGTTTGAGAGAGTCACATCTTTTTTAAGATCCAAATAAAAAAATAGTGTTGTTGTAAATACTCCTAAGCCTATATTCACATGGGATCTGCAGGCAGAAAGAAAACAGATCCACACATCCACCCCATGTTTAACTAGCATCTTGATGAAAAAGTTAAGGGTGTCCTCAAGATAGCCAGCACGAACAAGTAGGTCAAGCAGACACATAATGATCAATTGTAAATGCAATGTACAGCTCACATTCACTAAACCTGCATGGGTGCATGCACACATAACACAAGCAAAGCTTATAGTGTCAGGACATGTTCCAAAATGCTTCATTAATTAATTCAAATAGTTTGAGAGCATCCTTGTAAAATCCATTTTGTGCATATTCCACAAACATTGTATTCCCTGAGACTACATTTCTTTGACCAAAATCCCCCTTCCATTAAGCTTTATACGTCTGATAAAATCCCTGTCCTTTATCCTTTGATTGATTGAATACCTTGTTCCAAAGCTCCCATTTTGGCACAGGCAGGGAGGATGCTGGCAAAGATTGCGGCGCCTGGCTTTACACCTGCCAATTGCATTTGCTTGAAAGTTTCTGAAGCCTTTTGAACAAATCCATTTTTCGTATATGCTGCAATCATGTCATTCCATGAAACCACAATTATTTGGGGTATTCTGTCAAACAGTTCACGTGCCTTGTCTATGCTTCCGCATTTTGTATACATGTCTACCACGGCAGTTGCAGCTACAACGCCTGACAAAATTACTTTCCTTTATCCTCTAGTGGATGTCCATACACCGTTCCAAAGCTCCCATTTTGGCACAGGCAGGGACGATGATGGCAAAGATTGCAGAGTCTGGGTTTACACCTGCCCATGATATTCGACTGAAAGTTTCTAAATCCTGTTCAACAAATGCGTTTTGTGCATACCCTGCAATTTTAGCATTCAACGAGACCACGTTTTTTTGAGGTGTCTTGTCAAACAGTTCACGTCCCTTGTCTATTCTTCCGCATTTTGCAGACATGTTTACCAGAGCATTTCCAGCAGTGATGATGGACCTCCATAACCTGTTACAAAGCTCCCATTTTGGTATAGGCCTTGAGTAGGCGTGCAAATGAAGTCTGTTTGGCGCGGAAACCTATTTGTTGCATCTGGGGATATATGGGCGGGAGAAAAAGGTTTGAAAAACTTACTTTGCGCGGGCTTAACAGGGAACGGCAACGGTGATGAGTAACGGCGAACGGGACGGATTAAGGGGGCCCACACCAGCCACCTAAGCGGGTCAACGCTTAGAGTGTGCTGGTTAAGCCAGCCCCACTCGGACACGTGAAAAGCAACATCCTCATTTTGAGTTAAGAGATTCTACGGAACACCTATAATTGCTCTGCTAAGTCTAGTCGGTAGACCTCACTGCTACTGACAGAAAAGACATTTTGTAGCGGCTGTTATTTAGCATGTACAGCATATAATTTGTCAGTACAAATTATATGTACAAATTATATGCTGTACATGCTAAATAACTATTATGTAGCGGCTGTTATGTAGCGGCTGTTAGTTAACGTTGCTATAAATTCAACCCAAGTATTAAACAATGAATAATTACATAATAAATTGTACGAGGACTGGCACCAACTTATATTTCTTCCAATTTAAAATTGTGTGATTCAAATAGCAATTTTTCTCAGTATCCAAACAATAAAACTATCTCCAATTAAACTTCCCACTCTCTTAAGTATAATAAAATTTAGTTGATCAGCAGTGAAAAAAATTATAAGATCAGGTTTTGAAAAGGTTTAAAATCTTTTATAATATGATTTCTATAATGTCATTTCTCTTTCACTTCTCTTTCTTATAAGATCAGGTTTTAGAATAAACCTCCAAGCTTTATTGTCTTTGACCATGGAGTTCATGGTCATTAGTCACTATACAGAAAAGTACTTTGCTTAAGGATTAGTATAAGTGAAGGCAGTTGGGCAGAAACAATGAAGTAGATGATAGACTAGATCCAAATTTAGGATCTATAGCTTAAATGATTCTTTTGTTTCTTGCATTGTATATTTGCAGCCATTCTGTTTTGAGCACCATACATTAATGTGTTACAATAAATATTCTGTTTAAAGAATGAAAATTAGATTTAGTTAAAATATGTTTTTTTTTTTAAATATTAAAATAAGATCTAAATTTGTATAGTCTTTTGTAATATGTTAAATTATATTTTATATATTCAAAAATTTTGACTCATTAAAATTCTAAGATAATAGTTTGCAACTATATTAAATCATTTTTTTTCAATAATGTTTGACTCGTTTATACTCTATTGTGCAAGAATTATAGCCTTTCTTCATCAACTCTTAAATCATTTTTATTTTTTTGATAGGTAAATAACTGCTTTATGGGGCAGCACCCTGTATTGCATTATGAAAAGATTTTACAATTTGGTAGTGCATAGAGCTTATACTCCGCAAACCAGACTTTCCCTATATTCTGCCCTGTTTTAATACTATCAAACCAAAATATCCAAGGCCATTAACAAAATTATGGATGCATTACATGTAATAGACAAGACCAGACTACTAACTAACAAAGTGAACAACAAAACATATTGTGTAACCTTCTAGACACACCAAGTGGATTGACTACAGAAACCCTTCATTTTGAAAACAGTTTTACCAAAAAGGATTTTACAAAAAGCAATCTTTGGACGGCTAGCCACTAGTTCTTACTCATCACTCTCCTCGTCTAAGACGATACGATTCTACCAGGCTTTGAACTCTGCAATCACTGGACATTCTGGACTGCAGTTAACATGGGCTGGACTTTTAGCTTTCTGTTCAGGATCCCTTTCATCTTTACGGTGCCATTCTTCCCCCAGACCTAGTTCTCAATCCTCATCATCACTGACTACAATCTCATTCACCAGTTCTTCGTCCTCCACATATCTCAAGGCCCAACTGCGAGGCAAATTGGTGACCATTTTCGCGGCACGGAGTAGGAAGAAGATGCTACGTTCACAAACATCCTAGAGCTTCACATAAATTTCAGGTTCTATAGTTCTAATCAAAGGAAACTTCATCACCTCTCGTCCATGCATGCGAGTCATGTAGTAATTCTATGGCATGGGTATCATTTTGGCTTCGTCAACATTATCCAAAGCCGCATCAATCTTTGCTAACCATTCATGCCTGAAGACCATCTGGGTAAGCTTTTTGGTACCCTCCTTCGAAACCTCCATCTGCAAGAGAACCACTAGAAAAATAGCAGGAATTTAAGAATTTGACCTTGCCCTATGGTAGGCTCGTAGGAACTCAGGACCCAACACTCGCTTTACTGCCCATAGAATTACTGGGTGCAGAGAAGAAAGCAATCCCTGCAGACATTTATCTGTTATTTCACCTCTAAAGGCCCTTTGTTGTTTATCTGAGCCGAGAGCCAATGGAGTCTCATTTTGAGCTTTACGCTAACTGATTACACCTGGTGATAACAATTGGCACCTGTAGCCCACCTATCGCTCTGATATTATAAGCTATAAACAATACTTCGAGAGGCTTCTTTAAGGTAATGATGTTTCTTACCACACTGAATCCAAAGCCTAGCGAGCCATTGTTTGGAGGTAAGCCCTTTGGCAGTCCGACTTTAACAAATGAGTCCTTTTGGCGGATGACAGTACTGTCCCAGATCATGCCCCACGGTAAGGCCAAATTAGGTGTCCTCTCACGAACTTATCACAAAGGAGGCGCCATTCTTATTATTGTGATTCTACCGTGTTAATAAAATCACTTTCCCTGTCCTAGATGTAGCCCAGTGGGTCCCAACTAGATGATGTTTATTGCTTGACCTGCCACCTAGGATCCACTTGGGCACATCCAAAAAGATTCAAAAGGAAGCTCGGTGACGTTCAATGCAGCCCTGTAGAAGGGAACCCAAGAATAATACTAGTCATTAAGATTCAAATTTGATCGGGGATCTGCAAAAAACCTTGGTCTAATTTTCTTTGTTTCTACTTATAGCCTCTTTTTCCAAGCAATCCACTCTTTGATTCCCTTCTCTGGAAATGTGAGTCACTTTGTATTCTTCAAACCTACTCAAAAGTAGTGTAATTGACTAGAGCTAGTGGTTCAATTTCCAGTTGGGAGAATTTTTTTGTCTTATCGCATTGATTGTAATTAGAGAGTCACCTTCTAGTTGAATTCGTTTTTCTTTTAAAGAAACACCCAACTGAATTCCCAATAGTGCCGCTTGAAATTATACCTCATTGTTTGTGTAGTTTCCCAAAGGTTTTGATTTTTCTACCAATGTCTCCCCTTTCTCATTTTTGGCTACACAACCAGGACCACCTGGGCCTGGGTTGCCTTGGGAAGCCCCATCAAAATTAATCTTAATCCAACCACATTTTGGAGGATCCCATTTAACTTCCTTTCTCTTTTGTTGTGAGACATTGTAACCTGGGCCTATAACTTTGGGAATGAGGAGCCCCTTGAAGGCCTATTTCATTTGGTCATCCCAACTTGAATATGTTCCTTTCTTCCCTGAGATTGATTTGACTGCTTCATTTACTGTTTTTGAAATCATTCCTTCGATTTTTTCACACAACTTTTCTGGCTGCAGTTCCTTGGCTTGAAAAATCCTTCTATTGCGTTCCTTCCAAATTTCCCATATTATTATTGATGGGGCTATAGGCCAGATGTTGTCAAATACTGCCTTTCTTCTAGGGTGAGGCCACATGTTGAACCATGTCAAAAGACAGTTTGGTAAGGGACTTTTCCAACTAAGTTTTCTCATGAAATGTTGCCAACATTGCGATGAGTATGGGCAGCTGAGTAGCAGATGATCTGTAGATTCGGTATCATTCTTGCATAATAGACATCTTCTTGGTCCTTGGATTTCGAAGGTGGCTAGTCTATCCCTAGTTAGGATCATTTTTTGGATTGCCAACCAAGCAAAGATACCTGCTTTAGGAAGGAAATTTCTCCCCCACAATAGTTTGCTTGGCCAGTTTTGTCTTGCCTCTGCTTGTTCTTTAAGCTTATATCCGAGCCTGACTGAATATGTACCAGTCGCAGAACCACACCACCTGATGATATCTTCCTAGCTGGAAGGCAAAAAAGTTCTTTCTTTTAGTATTGTCATCAATGCATCCTTCTAGTTCTGCGGTGCTTCTAAATTTTGTAGATAATTCCATTCCCATTCTTGTACCCCCTCTCTATCTATCATCCTACCATAGTTGCAAACCTTCTCACCCCAAGTTCTTTTAGTTTCATCTCGTATTAGGTCCAGATCGGGAAGAGTTGCTAAAACTTTTTTACCATTCCATGATTCTTGCCAGAAGGATATTGATTTTCCATTCCTTAGTTCCCAAGTCACATGCTTTGAGATTATTTCCCTACATTCCATCAGATAGTTCTAGATGCCTGGACCTCGAGGAGGATTCACAATAGTGAGAATACGGGTTGGAGAGTCAGAGTCTAGATATTTTCTTCTCAAGATCTTGACCCACCTTTGATCTCCTTTTGCATACATTTCCCAGACTAGTTTTGCTCCTATTGCCATGTTCATCAGTCTTAATTGTCTAAGCCCTGCTCCACCAGCCTGTCTTGGGGTGCAAACTTTTTTCCAGGCCACAAGTGGAAATTTTTTATGATCTCCTGTGCCACTCGAGAAAAAAATCTTAAAGATTTGGTTAAGCTTTTCTTCCACTGCTATTGGAATTTTCAAACATGCCATTGAGTAGATTGGTATTGCTGAAATTACTACCTTCACCATCAATAGTCTTCCTACTGCAAAGAGCCATTTCCCCTTCCATAACCCCTGTCTTTTCTTGCAACTGTTGATTAGCTCCTCCCAATAGCATTTTTTGTTAATGCCCACAAAAAGAGGGGTGCCAAAAAATCTACCTGGAAAGTTTACCACTCTCAAACCCAAAATTCTTGCCAGATCTCTTTGAAGACTTGATTGAGTGTTGAGGAAAAAGACCTCAAATTTGTGCCAGTTTATATTTTGTCTTGATGCCTGGCAATATTCATCTAAAAATGTTTTAATGGTTCTTGCTTCTCTCCTACTTGCCATTCCAAATAGAGTTGTATCATCTGCAAACTGTTGATGTGTTGTGTTCTCAACACCATTGGAAACTTTCACTCCTTTCCATTTTCCTTCCTACCTTAGCACTAATATTCCCCTTCCCATTACTTCTATCGTGATGATGAATAAAAAGGGAGATACGGGATATCCCTGTCTTATCCCTCTCGAAGATGTGAAGAAACCCCGAGCTGTCCCATTAACCAATACTAAGAATTTAGCCGTGGAGATACAACTTTTAATCCATTTTACCCAATCCTCCTGGAAGCCAAACTTCTTGAGCACTTCAAGTAAGAAATCTCTATCCACCATATCATATGCTTTAAGTATATCCAACTTGATAACCATACATGATCTCTCATCTTTCTGGTCGAGTGCAAAGTTTCATGAGTTGATATTATGCCTTCCACAATCGATCTACCTGGGGTAAAACCACTCTATTCCTCTGAAATAATGTTACCTAGTACTCCCTTCAGCCTATTTGATATTAATTTCGTGATCACTTTATACACTATATTTAATAGAGCAATTGGTCAATAGTCCCCCATCCTCCCAGGGTCCTTTTTCTTCGGGAGCAGTGCTAGGAATGTATGGTTTGTTGCTCCCAACATGGTCATCTTTTTTCTCGATTCTTCCACTACCAGGTAGAGATCTCCTACTATTTCCCATAATTTCTAAAAAAAACAAGTCAGAAAGCCATCTGGAGCTGGGCATTTATCTAGATTTAGCTGGAAGGTCACCTTTTTCACTTCTTCTTTGCTTATTTGCTTGAATAGCATTTTATTTTGTTCTTCCCCTATGATCTTTGGGATAGAAGCTAACATTTTATTCTTGACTTCCACATTATTCCCCATTGGTCTGTTTAGGATTGTTTGGAAAAAATTTATTGCCTCCTCATTAACTTCCTCCAATGACTGGGCTATCGATCCATCATCTCTTGTTATGGACGTTATTCTATTCCTACTCCTGTTAGTTATTGTTGTTCTATGAAAGTACTTTGTGTTGCGATCTCCTTCCTTGATCCATGTCTCCCTAGATTTTTGCCTCTAGTAACATTCTTCTCTTTTCAAGATCTCTGACAATTCTCCTTTCAGGGATTTTTTCGTTTCAAAGTCCACCCCATCCATTCCGTTATCTATAATATGTTCATTGAAAGTGCATAATTCCTTTTCCACCCTATCTTTCTCTTGGAAGATATTCTTAAAATGTTCTTTGTTCCACTTCTTGAGTTTGTTTTTTACATAATTCAATTTCCTATTCAAAATATATAAATAGGAATGATTCCCAAGCTGGAACTCCTCCCACCATTTCTTAATCAATTCTAGAAGTTTTTCATCTCTAAGCCACATTTTCTCAAACTTGAAAGGGTAGCCTGCAGGGGCTGCGCCTGACTGTATTAACAGCTAGACAAGAAAATGATCTGAGCCCACATAGGGTAAAATAGTGGCTTCATATGTCTGGTTATTTCTACCCCAATCTCCAAATAGGAGAAATTTATCTAGCCTCTCAGCTATATTTGTAAAACCTTTCCTTTTGTTTGTCCAGGTAAAGGTACCATTTTTTGTTGTTATATCCATCAAATGATTGTTGTCTACAAACTCCTGAAAGTCCTGTTGAACTCTTGTAATTCTCCCTATCCCACCTCTCTTTTCTTCATAATTTAGGGTTGCATTGAAGTCTCCTGCTATGATCCCTTTTTCTCCTCCGAGAGTTGATATGGCCTAAGTGATTTGGAGCCAAACTTCTCTTTTTTCTCCTGTTTGGGTGGGGCCATAAGTATTGATTAGTGTAAATTGCTCATTTCGTTGTAGCATTCTGCATTTTACTGCTACCCAATTTCTATTTTCCTCTAGCAGTTCTCCTGACACTGTGAGTGGGTTCCAAATTACACCTAGTCCACCTGAAGCCCCTTCCGCTCTAACATAGCAACCCTCCCATTGTTTCCACCACTTCATTTTTTTATTGATCTCTTTTGTGCCCCCATTTTGTTTCTTGTAATATGAATATATCTACTCTAGATTGGTCAATTTGGCGCTTGACCATGCACCATCTGTTAGGGGCGTTTAAGCCCCTAACATTCCATGTTATAATTATCATTGTGACTAGGGAAGGAGAGTCTCCTTCCCTTTCCAAAGTTTTGTTTGGCCTGTCACATTGGTTGCTATTTCCAATTTTGCTTTTTTTTTTTAGCGCCTCTCTTCCCTTTCCCTTTTATGTTTGGCTTTTTTAGTTTGGATTGGGTCTGTTCCAGCATTCGTTCCTCCCACAGCTCCCCTTCTTCAACTTCTTCTGCATCCTCTTCATCTAATTCCCATTCTTCACCTGATTCATAATCTGATTGAGTGTTTTCTTCCTCTCCCTTTTCCTCCTGAAGATGCTCTTGAGATGCTCTTCCTTATTTAAAATCCATTCATTCATTTTCCTTTGATATCTCTATCCCTCTTTCTTGTTCTTCCCTGAGCTCCTGGTCAATGGTTTTTGGGATCTGATTGTGGCTCAAGACTTCTCCTATTTGTGATGAAATGACTTTTTCCAAGTCTTTGGTATGCTTCAGGAGAGTGCTCAAATCCTTTTGAGCCTGAAAGGTTACTTCTTTAGCATTTGACATGTCTTGGCTTGAGATTATATTTGTTTTCCAATCGAGGTCTCCCAGCTTTCTCTTTTTGGGGATTTTCTCAGGCAGTGGTTCTAAATCTAGGCCTCTTGGTACCAACTCACCTCCCATTCCACCAGAATTCACTGGTGCACCACATTTGGGATCTTGCTCGTTGCCCATGGGGTTCTCCATTACCATTGTGCCAGAGCTTCCAGTCTTGATATCTTCTCTATAGAGACACTTCCCGATCTTGTTGGCATCACTCTTTGCTACTTTCAGAATCCAACTCCCAAACTCTGAAATGATTTCCAAGCTTTTGTAGATCCCTACACCTACCTCAATTTCTACCAGGATGTTAGCCTCTGCATCAACCTTCCCGTTGATGAAGTCTTCATCAATTCCCATGCAAACTCCCAAGGAGTCACCAATTTTGGTCATAGCTTCCACACTCCAATATTCTGATGGGAGGCAATCAGTTTTAACCAAGTTGGGATTTGTTTGATTTTGAATTTCCATGGGTCAGAGTTGGATTCCCAGTTTTTGCATTGGAAGTTATGACCATTAAAAAGTAAGGGTTTTCCAAACACTATTTGTTGTTTTAGATCCCAGTCTATACATTCTATTAAGTAGAAAGCATTAGGAAGGGGTTTGATACTTACTCGATCTTTGAAATTTTTCCACCAGTCGTTCATGATTTCTTCTTTCGGATCATCTGGGCCACACCATTTCGCAAAAGAGGGCACAATCGCGCAGTCTTTCCACTCTCCCTTTTATGATTTCCACCGGCATTGAAAAAATCTTACTGCCCCAAGGCTTAGCATTTGCTTCCGATCCATTTGCATTCCTTCTGTTACCCTCATGAAAGTCTCCCTTTTTCCAATTTCATTTGGAGTTATAGTGATTCGAACCTCTTGGTGGTCCCCTGCTATTCCAATGGGCTCCATAATGCTGGGAATGATCTCTGCAAATGTGATCTTCTCCCAGGCAATTTTTTTGGGGGCTTTGGTTGTTATTGTTGTTCATTTTTCACCACGATTCTTCTTTGTTGGGGATGCCATTTCGTCCTAATTTCCTATCCCTAAAGGTACTCCAATGACTTTCCCCAGGTGCCCTAGGGTTTTTATTTTTCCCGAACCGCCCACTCCTGAACTTACCATTGTTTAAATTATCCCTTTAATTCCAAGTACCCAGATGTTTGCACCAATTGCCACTCCCCTGGTCACTATGAAAGTTGTTTCTCCAACTATTCGAATTTTGATTATCTCCATCACCATCTTCTCTGAGCTGATACCAGGGGATGTTTTTATCGATCCATCTTCCATTCGAAAACACCCATTGAGGGCTATGGGTAGCCTCTTTTTCCTTGATTGAATCAAAATCTACTTTGCCCAGAATCTTTACCTCTGACTCATCGCCCCATCTCCTCTTCTCCTAACCGTTTGAGTCCTGACGCGTTTCGCCTACTATAAAATTTCGCTCTAAGGCTCCACTTTTCTTCATAACTCTTCAATCATTTTTACTTCAATGTCTTTTTAAATTACTCAAAATAATGATCAATGTAGAAAAGTTAAAACATTCCTATAAAATTACATATATCATTAAGTTTTTACACATCTTTTTAAAATATAGAATATATGGTTGAATATTATATTATATTATATTATAATATATGGTTGAATTTCCAAAGCTTAAATAATTAGAATAACATGAAATTGAATTAAAAATATTATTTCCAAAACATTTTAAAAGGAAGAAAAAAATGAGGTCAAATTAGAAAATAAATCACCTTAAATGATAATTAATTAACTTTAATATCTATTTTTAGAATTACAAATTAATTGGTAAGACTTTTGAAATCTACTTTTATCTTACTTTTTTTTTTTTTTCATAAAGACATTGTGAATGATGTTTAAATTTTTTTTTAAATAACTTTTAAAATATATTTCGTTGCATAAAAAAAGGAATAGTATTTAATTAGCTTGATAACTTGAATTTCATTAGTTAATTTATAATTTTTAGTTAAAAAAGGGAATAGAATTTAATTAGTTTGATAACTTTAGATTTTTTCAATACTTGACTAATTTTCATTTTTACTTTGTTACTAATTAGTTATTTTACCTTCAATTAATTAGTTATTTTACCTTCAATTAATTAATATATAGGTAGAATAGTTTGTGAAATTATAAATTAATTTACTTTAAAACTTAATTAATTAACTTGAATATCTACAAATTTATTATATATCACTAAATTGAATATCTACTTTATTTAATTTATAATATATTTCAAATATTAAAAAAAAATTAACATGCCTAATATTTACTTTTGAAATTTGATCCAAATTTTGAATAATTAGAATAACATGAAATTGAATTAATAAAATATTATTTCAAAAACTTAATTAAAAATATGATTTCCAAAACATAATTAATTGAAGAAAAAGATGAGGTGAAATTAGAAATTAACTCACCTTAAAAGTAATCGATGGTTGAATTTCCAAATAATTAGAATAACATGAAATTGAATTAATAATATTATTTCCAAAACATTTTAAAAGGAAGAAAAAAATGAGGTCAAATTAGAAAATAAATCACCTTAAATTTAATTAATTAACTTTAATATATATATTTAGAATCAGAAATTAATTAGTAAGACTTTAGAAATTTTTCATAAAGACATTGTGAATGATGTTTAATTAATATGAAATTTATTATATATCACTAAATTGAATATCTAGTTTATTTTATTTTATTTATATTATATTTCAAATATTAAAAAAAAATAACATGCCTAATATTTACTTTTGAAATTTATCCAAAGCTATAACATGAAATTGAATTAATAAAATATTGTTTCAAAAATTTAATTAAAAATATGATTTCCAAAACATAAATAATTAGAAAAAAATGAGAAATTAGAAATTAACTCACCTTAAAAGTAATATATGGTTGAATTTCCAAATAATTAGAATAACATGAAATTGAATTAATAATATTATTTCCAAAATATTTTTAAAAGGAAGAAAAAAATGAGGTCAAATTAGAAAATAAATGACCTTAAATTTAATTAATTAAATTTAATATCTATTTTTAGAATTACAAATTAATTGGTAAGACTTTAGAAATTAATTGGTAAGACTTTTGAGATCTACTTTTATCTTACAATTTTTTTTTCATAAATATATTTCAAAAATTAACTTTTAAAATATATTTCATTAGTAAAGGGAATAGAATTTAATTAGTTTGATAACTTCAATTTTTTTCTTTATTTGACTAATTTCCATATATACTTTGTTACTAATTAGTTAATTAATTAATATATAGGTAGAATAATTTGATGAAATTATAAATCAATTTATTTTTAAACTTAATTAATTAAATTGAATATCTACTTTAATTAGAAAATAAATCACCTTAAATTTAATTAATAAACTTTAATAGTGGTAAGATTTATGAAATCTACTTTTATCTTACAATTTTTTTCTTGATAAACACATTGTGAATGATGTTTAATTTTTTTTTAAATAACTTTTAAAATATATTCCATTAATTTGATAGAAAAAGGGAATAGAATTTAATTAGTTTGATAAATTCAAATTTTTTCAATACTTGACTAATTTTCATATATACTTTGTTATTAGATTTTTCATTCAATTTTGACTAATTTTCATATATACTTTGATTCAAGAAAATCATGATATAGAAATGAAAATCTTAATAAATTATTAAAAAAAGATAATAAATGTTTTAAAGAGTTATTTAATGTGTGCAACATTCTTTTGTAACTGTAAATTTTTATTAGCTTTTTCCAATAAAATAGAATAAAAGAAAGGATATTAATTTTACCAAGGGTTTCTAATTTAGCTAATTGCTTCCTAAAATGGTATCTTTTTATGTTGTGACTTCTTAATCCAATGTCATTTTTTTCCCTTTTCTCACATAGGAGTAATTTTGCACAATAAGAAAATAAAAGTCATCCATTTCTTTAACAGAATGGATTTTGATTGGATGATTGAGAGATTTCGTGCAAACGAAAGTCAAATTCATGAGGATTCACAATCTTTAGCAATACAAAGAATTAAAGAGCTTCCAGAAAAATGCCAAAGAAAGATTTTGGAAGATTATTTATTTCATAATCCTCTTCCTATATTTCGATATTTTGAATGGAGAGATATTGAGCCAATTCCACAAAGGAAACAAATTCGTATTCTATCTCCATTGGTGACAAGAGGGCAACTGATTGTTCTAAAACATCTTGTAATGCAATATAAACAAGCTCACATCATTTTCCCTTATCAATCCATTATTACATTTTTCCCCTTTGGACAACATAGAATAGAACTCATTGGTATATTTAGTCCACCATGCAAAGATCTGTTATGTCATCTAGCACCTTTCCAAACTTCTACTGATGAACATACTCTCATGTTCATATTGAATCTTGTGATCCATTTTCCACATCTCGCACTTGAATGGATTATCAGACATGATAGTACATAAATTCTTGGAGAATGGTATGATAATGATACAAGAATGCTCGCATCTAAAATGATAATACATCATTATTCATACCACTACCTATTCAACTTTGAAAATACCTATAGACAACCTAAAATCCATCTTATAGCTGATTTTGGTAGATGGTGGATTCTTTATGGGATAATGTTTAGAAGAATATCACGACTTTGTAAATCATTAGTTTGTATATAATTAGGTTTGTGTGTAATAAAGAATGGATTGATATTTTCCACCAATTTGGTGTGATACTCCTCCATGAAATATTTTAAAATAAATTGTAATGTTCTAAGCCTTGCATGGCATATGATTTAGACTACAAATATAATAATAATATCATTTTCTTATCTAGAAGGCATTGCCACCAAATGGATGTAAAATGTAAAGTTTTAAGTATCAAGGGAACCAACTTTTTTCTTGTATATTTGTTTGCAATTTTTTGAATTGTTGGTTAAAATTATATTTATCCAATTTGAAAGGAAATTTCGCTAGATTCATTTAATCACAATTGTGTGAATTTTTTAAACTTTTTAGCTATCACCTTTAACTCTCATTTTGCCCTTAGAGGGATAAGATCCAATGCGACTATTGCCATTTTTATTTTTATTTTTCTAAATGATTTAATCATTTTTTATCAAATACTTATGTAAAAACATGCATTCTTGATGGATTCCTCTTTTATTTCGTATAACTTAGTGAAATTATTTTTTTAAACAAAATTAAACTCTTAGATACAAATTATTCAAAAATTGTAGCTATGGATCAATCAAGACTGAATTTTGAATTAGAAGAGGAGAGGAGGCAACATCAAAGAGCATGTCGAAGAGAATATAGAAGACGATGACGGGAAAATTTGACAAATGATCAAAGGGAAGAGGAAAGAAGGACCAATGAAGCTCAAAGACAAAGACATGCTAGACGCAGAGCAGAAATAACAGTGAATGAATTAGAATTTCAAAATAGAGAGGAAGCTAATATGATAACAAATAATTGTCAAAGAACATCTGAAGAAGTCTCACATTTTGAAAGAGAATAAATACAATAGGTTGATCCCCATTCAAGTGGGATGCACAATCAACCATCTATTCAAAATATTGAGATGAATCTTGAAGATGAAAGTTCAATGTCAATAGAACAAGTATCTGAGACACCTCAACATAGAAATCATATTGACATAAACTTGGGTACAGAAGGTGATGCACATAATAGGCCAAATGCAAATGGAATGAATGAAGCTGATTTTAAAAGACTTCAAATGCAATTTCAAGTTTAGTTAGACAGCTTCAAAATACTAAGTGCATGTGTTATATTTGTCAAGAAAGTTATTTAGGAATTAAAGTATGTCATAGTTCAAAAGGTCCTATATGTACTAGATGTCAACAAGAGAGAGGAAATAATAAATTTTCAGCTTCAAATAATATGGATCCTAGGCCATAACCATAGGAGCTTGCAAAATTGACTCAAGTAGAGTAAATGTTGATTGCATGTGTCAGTCCAATACTACAAGTTACACATGCAATAGGTGGTCAATACAAATATAAAGGACACACGATAAGTTTTCCAAACAATGTAGAACATGTTTCAAAAAATTTGCCACATACAATAGATTATTTGCCAATCATTATTGTTCAAAGAAGGGATCAATGTGGCACAAATTATAACTTTACAGTGAACAGGGATCATGTGTACAAAGCACTTAAATACAAAGTTGAGCATGACAAATTTTACTCTGATATTAGAATTGATGAAAATGCTCTCAATGATCTGCCAAGAAATTTAGATGAAAATATTTTCAACAAATTGAAGATAGTGCATATGGAATTTGATTCTGATACAAATGAAATCATATTTGTGGGTTCACTCATGGAGACGGATGAAGGTAAAATAATTGATCACACAACATCAATGGCCTCCAGACCACCTAATACCTAGAGAGAAATGGAATTAATTCATGCATGGGTTAATAACCCTTATGCAAATCCAACAACATTGATCGATTGGCCAGGAATTGGTGTATCTCCTGTTAATGAATGTCACGTCAGGATTACTCGATATGGAATTTCCAATATTGTTTCCTAATGGTAGATGTGATTGGTTAGAACCGCGAATGAGGCAAGTGCATCTGTATGAATTTGTAGAACATCTATTGCGGTATAGAGATCATCGTTTTGGTAAACATCCCAAATTCAGATATTTTATTATGAACATGATAATGAGACACTGTACACAAAATGCATCTGTAGTCTTTACAAAAAGAAGATTTCAAGACATGTCGATCACCATCAATGAGCTACGTCAACATATGGAAAACATGTAGCAGTCTCATTTAGCTGATAGGTTAATGCAGTTTGGAACAACATTAAGGGGTACAAATTCATATTGTGCTAAATGCCATGTAGAATTGACAGACATGCTTCATCAAATAGGATCTCCTACAATATTCTTCACATTAAGTGCAGCAAATATGTATTGGCCTGATTTGCATGCACTAATGCCAAGAACAACACCAACTACTCCATGGGAAGCTCAATTTTGGCGAAAACAAAATGTTATTGACTATCCTCATATAGTCGCACATTACATGCACCTTAGACATTCAATATTTAGGAAATAAATTCTAGAAAAAGGAATGAATGATAAAGATTTTTTATCAAGATATGAGTGGCAACACATGGGTTCACTACATGTGCATGGATTCATATGGATTAATGGAGCACCCAATATGGACAACATTGATTGGTCAAATGAGGAGCAACAAAAAAGTGTTGAAAGATATTTTCATTCCATTGTTCATGCATGGAATCTAATATTATATGATATAAACTATTTTATAGCTTATGATGTCCCTAATATATTCATTTGTATTTTCAATTGTAGACATTCCAAAAATTTCCTCAACATCCATGTCTAATTTAAAACATGAGACAACTTGCAAAGATGGATATTTCCCATGACTATGAGGAGATCCTCAACTATGTAGAACGACATACAGTGTGTAGGTAGGGTGCATGCCTACAAAAAAAAGAGGAAGGATGGTTTGCAGGTAATTATTTTATGAAGAAATTTTTTATATCATGTACAAAAAATTATGTACAATTGAAAATGCACCAAATATGTGATTTGTTGATATTAATTTCAGGTATAATGCTCCTTGGCCTTTGAATCTAGGGGGATCCAAATTATATGAAGGCATTGAAACAAGAGAAAAAAAATTGAACCAACAAGAAATGATGATAGAGTCAATTCACACAATTACCTCATATTGCAATTATGGAGAGCAAATATAGATTGGCAACTTGTTCTTTCCAAGCATGCAGTCATAAAGAACATTGCAAAGTATGCAGCAAAAGCAGAGAAAAGCTCAAAAATGTATCACCAGATGTTTTTTGTGCCTTTCAAACTTGGAAAACCCTGATGATTTAGCTCCATGAGCATATAGAAGGCTTTTGACCAAGACAGTTATAGAAAGGGACAATGGAGCTCAAGAAACATGTCACATGTTAGAACTTCCACTGGTGGAGACTAGTAGAAGATTTGTTAATCTAAATGTCTTATGTGAGGTGTTCAAACCTATAACTATAAATAATGAAGAACAAACAAAATATTTTATTGATGGATACAAAACAAGGCCTTCTTATATGGAAGGTGTCGCATTAATTGATGCAACTAGATCATGGATATATAATCCTAGAAGAAGAAGAGACAACAAATGGGAGCCAAGGGAAAGAGCAGCAATTGTCAAAGTTTTTCCTAGGTTTTTATCTCTTCCTCCACGTGAGTCAAATAAATGGATTGACTTTTGTTTATCAGAGTTATTACTCTACAAACCATTCTGTGACATAGAAAGGGATATTGGTCATGATGACAAATCCATAATAACCAAGTGGGAGTCATTTAATTACAATCCTTGGCATGTCGAACGAACAACTACAGAAAATGTTGACGCTACTAGTGATTCAGAAATTGAAGAGAATGAAACTATTTAGGGAAATACCACTGAACATGAATGGGAAATTATATCTAGGCTGCATCATGGTCAAAATATACAATTTACAAAAATAGATATGTTGGGGAGAAGAGACATTGATAGACATATAGATTGGTTTGTTGATTATCAAGGTGAAGAGTACACAGCTATAGCAATCAATTTCATAAATAACATGAAGGAGCATGGATGTCTTATATATGATGATATACCCCAATGTGTCAACTACACATCTCTCGGTGATAAACAAAAAAAGGCAGTTGACATAATTATGATACACTACCAGAGGAATCAAAATGGAGTGTCGTTCATGATAATTCAAGAAACAGTAGGAACAGGAAAGTCATATCTAATTGGTGTCATTAGTTAAGCTCTTAAAATGTCGCAATGCCATCTCATTCTCCCCTTCTATTGCTTGCACCAACGGGAGTTGCAGCATTTAATATAAGAGCTTCTACAATTCATTCAAAATTGAGAATCCCAATACCAGATTTTACTCAACTAGAAGGAACAAGACTTACCAATTTTCAAGAAGAAATGGCACATATCAAGTACATTTCGATTGATGAAATGAGCTTCATTGGTCAGAACATGTTGGAAAACATAGATTCTAGACTCTGACAGGCATTCCCACAAAGTGCACACATAAGCTTTGCAGGTATAGAATTCAATACTAATGAAGTCAAATATTTTATATTCTACTAATACATGTTCATCTACTAAATTTTAATAAAAATATTATACATTTTTTGAAAATAAATATTGTCATTTATCTTTTAGGTATATCTATGCTTTTGGTAGGATATTTAACCCATTTGCCTCTAGTCAATGATAGACCAGCATATGACAGTAATAGATGAGCAAAGTTACTATGAGAGGAATTTAAAACTATAGTTACCTTAGATAAAATATTGACACAAGATGGAGAAAACATCCAATGTAATACCCCTCATGTTGCTGATAATTTCTAGATACTCTTTTGTGTTGAGTTTTGTACTTGGGTTTGTGATGGTGATTATTTCACCAATTTGATTTGTGTGGATTTACAGCTTAGTTTGGTTGGATGCACTTGATACTACTTATGTTGATTTAAGATATATGATTTGATACTGCTTATGTTGATTTATGATACATGATTTGTGGTGTTTGTACTATCTGGATTATGTGATGTTATGTGGTGATGTTTTGGTTTAATGTTTGTTTATGGATTATGATGTGTATGCTAGTGGGTCTTGGTGAGAGGACAGAGTAGCATCATTTGTTCGTGTTTGTATTGGAGATTTATATGTACTTGACATTGTTTTCATGCAGGATGCGGGTACTCGACATTGACTCCACCTGCTTGATAGGTCTAAGTGTGTCCCATAAACCCAACGGGTATGAAGTTGAAAACGAGTTTATAAGGAAGTGTCCTCGTCCAAGTTGTCATCCCCGTTGTTGTGAGTAATAGTGTTGTTGTCCACGACCCTGTCTTTGTTTTGCATGGTATTGTGTTCATTTATTTTAATCTTTGTTTTATGTGTCGTTTAATTAATGTTTGTGTTTGGCATTTCTTGGTAGATTAATAATGTTATTTTAATTAACATAATTAAATAGTTAAGTAAATGTTGTTAAATTGATTGTTAAATTTAAATTCTAGTATATTTTAAAAGGTTGTTAAATTAAATGTTTTTTTTTAATTAAATGGGATAAATTAATAAATTAAATAAGTAATATTGATTTTAATTATAAATTATCTTTTGTAAAATGAAATAAAATAAATTAATGATTTTGTGATTTGTTATTAAATATTAAGTTGTGGATAAATATTAAATAAAATTATTTTTAATTAGTTATGTGAGATAATTATGAGCTTTAAAACCAAAAAAAAGATAAAAAAAAGGACGAATGCATGCTTAGTATTTTTCGAAAAAGAAAGGAGTTTTTTTTTTATTAATTGGAAAAAGAAGAATTCTTCTTCACGGACATTTTTGGTGGCTTGAGGGAAAAAAAAAGGGTTGTTAAAAAATTGTTGTGCTTCTCTAGGTTTTCTCTGTAAAAAAAAAAAATAGAATTGAGCTTGAAAGAAGAAATTGGGGAAGAATTTGTTGAGGAAGGAGAAAGAAGTTTGTGAAGGTTGTTTTCGAAAGAGGAAGAAGAGTTTCCGCACTCATTACTTCGATCCAAAGCGAAGGCCTCTAGGTTCCTTTATTACTATCTTCTTTTTTTTATCTCTGTTTGAATTGGTGATCATATTTAAAAGAATTTTGTGTCTATGAAAATTTATGCTGAGAGGGTTTGAAAATTTACTTGAAATGTTTTGGTTTCATATCTTGGCTGAATTTGAAACTCTATTTCAAACCTATGAAAAGAAGCTTGTATTTTGTTGATTGAAAAACTCTCTTATTATTCTCCGAATCAATTTAGTGTCATAATTTTGGCTGTAGAAATTTCAAATTCTTCTGAAGAGAAAAAAAAATTGTACTAATTTAAATTTAACAATAAACTTAATAGTATTTACTTAACAAAGCAACATTATCCCGTTTAATTAAAAAAGCAATATTTAATTTAACAACCTTTTAAAATTTATACTAATTTAAATTTAACAATAAACTTAACAGGATTTACTTAACTATTTAATTATGTTAATTAAAATAACATTATTAATCTACCAGGAAATGTCAAACACAAACATTAATTAAACGACACATAAAACAAAGATTAAAATAATGAACACAATACCATGAAGAACAAAGATGGGGTCGTGGACAACGACACCATTACTCACAACAACAGGGATGACAACTTGGACAGGGACACTTCCTTATAAACTTTTTTTCAACTTCATACCCATTGGGTTTATGGGACATGCTCAGACCTGTCAAGAAGGTGGAGTTGGTGTCCAGTACCTGCATCCTGCATGAAAAAAATGTCAATTACATATAAATCTCCAATACAAACACACTGTGAAAGGTTGTCGCAGCGTAGCAGGGCACTCGCGAACGAATGATGCTACTTCGTCCTCTCACCAAGACCCACTAGCATACACATCATAATCCATAAACAAGCATTAAACCAAAACATCACCACATAACATCACCTAATCCAAATAGTATAAACACCACAACTTATGTATCATAAATCAACATAAGTAGTATCAAATCATATATCTTAAATCAACATAAATAGTATCAAGTGCATCCAACCAAACTAAACTGTAAATCCACACAAATCAAATCGGTGAAATAATCACCATCACAAACCCAAGTACAGAACTCAACACAAAAGAGTATCTATTCAAAGTATCAGCAACACGAGGGGTATTACATCCAACAACAAAGATTTCGTCAACTTTTAACAAATCTAAGAGATACAAACCCACAAATTGATGACTGGAAGTTGTTAATGATGATAACGCCTACTAATATAGATGCTACAAGCAATGCTAAGTTTGAAAATAGTGTCCATCTGTTCTCCACGAATGATAATGTTCATAGTCATAATAAAAGTATGTTATATTCATTGAAGAATCCTATTGCCTGTAATGTTGTAACAAAAGCAGGAAGTGTTAATACAGCATAAGATTGTTCAAGTGATAAACTCGATCTAGAGTTATTGATCAGTAAGAATTCAAAGGTCATGTTGACTTTGAATCTTTGGATACAAGCAGGTCTTGTAAATGGAGCTCTGGGATATATTCGAAAGATTGTCTACAAACCAGGAAGTGCTCCACCTGAACCACCGACATATGTGATGGTTGAGTTTGATAATTATTCAGGAATACCATTTGAAGATCAGCATCCAAATACAGTTCCAATAATAGCAATACAGAAGGGCAGAACACTTCAATTACCATTGAGATTGGCATGGGCATTAACTATACATAAATCTTAGGGATTGACTCTTTCAAAGGCAACAATTGATATAGGACCAAGAGAAAGAACAATATTGACATCTGTAGCAGTATCTCATGTAAAATATCTAGAGGGTCTCAGAATAATCCCACCATTCACATATGACCGTTATGAGAAAATGAAAAAGGGTAGACAACTTGCCAAGCGCAAGGCTAAAGAAGACAAACTCAAATTTTTAGAAGATAATTGATGTAATAAAAATTTTGCAAAAATTTTCTTCAATGGATTTCATATATGTGTTCTTTTTTCCCACCATAATAATTGCTTTGATTATATATACTATTATACATGCTTTCACAGTGTATTCAAGAAATTTGCTTCAATGGCTTTAATATATGTGTTCTTTTTGGGCAGCACTTAAAATATTCCATTGTATGCTTTTATAATCTCTATTGATAAAAAATAAATGATTAAAATTTCTTATATAAATTTAAGAATGTCAAGCTATTTATTGAATTCGATTTCCAATATAACTTACATTTGAAATGTTTTTAATCTCTTTTCAACATGCATGTTTGCTAAATAAAGATCATGTAACTTTGCATCATTTTTATATGGTTAATGTAAAATAAATTCCTAGATATGTGTTCTAAGGGTCATTTTTCGTGTTTCATTTTATATTTTAATATTTATTTCCAAAAAGTTTATAATAATTTACTTAATATACTAACCTTCAAGAAATTGTGTCTAAATATATCAATTCCATTAAATCTAAAGTGAGTTACTTGATAGCATGCATTTTCTTTATGTTTACTATCCTTTATGCATTTTTCAAATTAGTTTAGAAATTATTTTTATTTTCCTATTTAATAGTAATGTAAGAGCTAATAATAATTTTCATGTACAACAACAAAATGTCAGATCAAATTCGTATAGGATGGGTGTACAATTGGTTGTCAAAGTATCACCCATATCTTCCACCCAATGTCCTCCTTTGTATAGAGGAACTAAGTGTTCAATATTGGGTGAGATAGGATGGTGAAGAGAATAAATAACAATGGACCAGACTTCTCAAATAAAATTTATCAATTATGTTGTATACTTTAACTCCCTATATGAATCAAAGATCAAAATGAGCTTAGATGTCAAATTTCATCATCTATAGATTGAAATTATAGATTTTTGTGATTGGTCGGTTGCTCTTTACCATGAGATTCAAGATCTTTACCTCGCCAAATGCATATGGAAGATCACAATTAGACCAACGATAAATATCAAAAGACACTCTATCTAATGAACTGGGTATGAAGTTCATGAGATTTGTTAAGGGACCATCCAAAATTAGTAATCACATGGGGCCACCTGAGGAATGGATTCTCGTAACTCTTAAGATCAGGTACTCCATTAGATTCATGGTGCATCAGATAATGCCATCATTTAGGTTGTTACATGAAAACTATGGTATACCTACCTTGTCTATTGTGAAGTCCAACTTGACAATTAAAGTTCAAACTAATCTTGATTATACTAAAGATGGAGAGTTATTACCAATACATATGTAGTTAATTAGATGAAATGATTGTACAGAAATTATGTGACAAATGTTCCCAAACTATATAAGCATTGCATCTATGAGTATATTCAATTTTGATAATATTTTTAAAAATGTGTGTTAGATTTATTACTCATGCACAAATGTTTAGTTAAGTGGAAATATTTTAAATCTTTATTTGACAAATGTTTGCAAAATCAATCTTTAAACATGGTATTTATGCCTGAATTCAATCAAATATAATTTTAATTCTCTCTTATGAAATTATATTTTTTTGGTGGTATTTCAAATGATTTTGGTGACATCCCAACATACTAAGCCATTTAATAGGTTATTCAAATGGTTAAATTTTATATTCAAAAATCTATTTGAATGAAATCAAATAATCAACCAATTGCATGAAATCTTGTAAAAGTTTAGATAAAATTATTTATCAACTTAAACACATGATACATGGAAATTAATATACTAAATAATGCAAAAAAACAATCTAAGTAATGCATAACAAACATCTGATCAAAGTAAATCTAAAATATAAAAGAAAAACATATATATATATATATAAAGTTATTTCATTATTTATTTTATGCACAATTTGTATTACTAAAAATTATTATTTTTGAATTATATTTTATGAAAAATTATGGATACTTTTGTTCTTATCATTCCCAAATGCTAACCTTTATTTTATTTTATTTTATTTTATTTTCAACGAATAATCTAATTTAAAATGGTAGATTCACATAATGAATCAGAAATCATAGTTGAAAGTCCAACTGTCTCTATAAGGTCAAATGATTTTGTTGAAACCCCTGTCGACAAATGTGCAAGAACAGTTTTAGAGTGTTGCAATAAGATCGCCAAAGAAATTAAAAATACAAGCTTAATAATCGATGATGATGTCAAGGAACTAGAAATAATGACAATGGAAGTTGTTGCAAAAAAAGTTCATGAGGCATATAGTATAGTAGTTGCATTTCCAAATATGCTCAAAGAAGTATACGAAGATCACTATGAAAATAAAGGTTGTATTACCAATCTCATTGATGAATTTGTAATGTATTTACACCATTACAATAAGATGTTATTAGTATAATCACTTCTTATTTGACCTTCAATACTTCTTATATTTACAAACTTTGTACACATTGCAGGAAAGGTTTATTAATTTTGTTTAACTTATATTATAATATAAAAAAATAATACTTTTAAAAAAATTGAAGAGGATGTGTGGCAACATATAAGACTTCCATTTCTAATATTTTTTCTTTTGATAACATATTTTGTGCTACTCATTATTTGTAATGTATGTGGTTTTTTTAAATGTGTGGTATTAAATATATTTTTTAAGTGGATGTGTGTCAAATCTATATGAAATATTAATAAATGTGCCTCAAATATAAGTTAAATATTTTTAAGCAAATGTTTAATTTTTTTCACATTTTATCCAATGTTAATTTCAATTTTTAAATGATTTTAAAAAAATCGATGTTGTACAAATGATAATAGCAATTAAATATTTATATGAAATTTGATTTTGCTCTAGATAATTGAAAATTTTGAATGCCTTGATAAATCTCCGCGTACTTTATATAAATTAAAGTTTAAGATTTATATTTATATTTTTAAGAAATTATTTAATCAATATTTGCAAATCAATCTTAACCTAAACCTAATCCTAACTATATCTCTTTACCCTAACCCTAACTATATCTCTAGCCCTAACACTAATCTTAACCCTAACCCTATTCCTAAGTCATTGTCTAACCCTAAACCTAACCACATAGTGACATTAAATGATTTGGAGGATCTTCACCAAAAATTGAAGTTTCTCATTTTTCTCCAAAAACTGCATCATCAGAAAGAGCTCAGAATCTTGACTCCAACGCAATTCGAACAAAGTCAAACGGAGTTATGACGCTCGAGTTATGCTTGGTCAAACATTGGTCAACTCAGGGGCTCAGGCCAGAAAAAGGTCAAAATTTGACATCGCCAAAACTGGTCAAAGTTGGCATCATTGCAAAGAGATCATCAAGAGCTTTTCGATGGAGTTTGTTTCGCACGAATTGGAGTCCATATGCCAAAGTTACGCCAAGTCAAAGTTTTAGTCAAAAAGGGTTGACTAGTCAAAATGATGATCTCAGCATGTGACGTGGCAGGTAGTGACATGGCAGATAGTTACATGGTAGCACAGTCAACACCTTACAGTGATGTGGACTAATCCAGCTCTAACATGTGGCAGTGATGTGGCAACAAACAACGAATCATATGTTGACACGTGGTAGTACAAGTCAAAAAAGACCAATCACAAAGCGACACATGGCAAAGCGACACATGGCACCTCGGGGGGGTGGACGTGCAAATCAGTTTTGGTTTGTTAAATTCTGGTTGGGGAAATCGAACCCCCAACCTCCTCACCCCTACTTTTCAAGTCAACCAATGCACCACCTGATATATTTGAAGGTAGATGGGACATTCTATTTATTATGTGTTGAAGGCGAATTTGGAGGGGAGGTGGTTTGAATCGCCAACCTCCCCTCTCCTAACAAAAGCTTCTACCAATGCGCCAAACTATTAATTTGAGAAGATTTCGGCAACAACTTTATTTAAAAGAGTTTAAAGTTGGATTCTCCTAAATTTAAATTATTAAACCTCGTAAGATTATGATAAGCCCAAAATCATGATAAAAATAAAGGCTTAAAATGATATCAAATATATTTTAAAGATTTTTAAGGGTTTTTTTAAAGAGATTTGAAGGATTTAAAGGATATTTTAAGGGGATTATTAGTGATTTATCATTGTAAATGGGAGATAAAGGGAGATGTGCAAGATTTTTGTAAATCATATGGTTAGTAACCGTATTGGGCATATTTTATGTATAAAAGGGGGTGAGAGTTTCGAGTTTGGGTAGCCAAGTGGTGACTTAGAGAGAAATTCCTTTGTGAAATTTTGCTCAGCTTCCGTGCTTTACAAGAGTTTGTTCCTTGCACTTTGGAGGAGCTTTTTCAAATTTCTTGTAAACCAAGGTGAGACCATGCTAGAGTTTTGTACTGATTTTCTGGAGAATTAAACGGATCGGTCCACTCATTGGAGAGGGACCTAGAGATGTCGTCATTTTACGATGAACTCCGTTTGCATTTTCTCTGTTCTCTTATTCTAAATTTCATCACTTTGTTATTTACATTTATTTAATTAAGGTTTGTGTGTTAATTTCATTTGTAAAGCTTGAAGCAATCATTGTAATCCTTACAGCATTCAAATAGCAATGTTCATAGATCCTAAAACAAATCAAATTTGGTATCAGAGCTTTGTTTTGACTAGTATTGCATAATCGAATGCTAACGTGCTCCAAGCTTCAGCAAGGTGAAGGCGAGCTAGGAGAATACAATCCTGAGATTGGCAAACGAAAGACTTTGCCAACAATGGAAGAAAGTGAAGCTGGGAAAAGTACTAAGCAAGAGCTTGATGACAAGTCTTTTCAGCGAGCATTTCTCGACATGAAGACTATGGTGGAAGAGCTTTATGTGGAAAAGAAGAAGCGTGAAAAGGGAGGTTCATCAAAGCAAGAAAAGAAAGAAGATCGAAAGGACAGAGAAGAAAAAGCTCCAAAATCTCCATCTCCTCCATCTTCCCCTTCTTCTCCATCTTCCCCTTCTTCTTCTTCCTCTTCTACTACTGTTAATCCATCAAAAAGCAAGTCTAAGCCTATTATTAAACTAGATATAAAATTTGAATTGCCTAAGTATTGTGGTGAGTTAAATGCCGAAAAGTTAGATGATTGGATCAAGCAAGTAGAAGTGTATTGTAGGATTCAAGGCCTAACAGAAGATGCTTCTATGATCCAGCTAGCCACTCTCAGGTTGGGAGGTACAACTCTCACTTGGTGGGAGAGTAGGACTCTGGAGGAAATTGCTCACCATGGTAAGGTCAATATGACTTGGATGGAATTTTTTGCTGCCCTTAAAAAACAGTTTTATCCTTTAGGTTATATGCAACAATTAACAATGAATTGAAAAACCTTTAGGCAAGGTAAGGGTCAGTCTGTTGAAGATTACACTCATGAGTTTAGAAAACGGGTTATTGCTTTAAATGTTCCATTGTATACTCAGGATACATTACTCAAGTACATAGGTGGTTTGCACTCTTACCTAAGACATATTATTCTAATGTTGAGTCCTAATAATTTGGATGAAGTGTCAGTCCAAGCCACTCATCTAGAGTAAAGGGGTGAGAACACTTTCAGTGATAATTTCTCAAAGAAACCATCTAAGTTTGAGGGGAAGTCTAAGGGTAAAGAAAAAGACAAAGATAAAGGCAAAGGGAAGAAGACAACTTCAGTTATAAAGGAGAGTGATAAACCCACATGCTCCCATTGCAAGAAAGAGGGGCATGATGATTTGAAATGTTGGAAGCTACATGCCAAATTAAGGCCGAAAAGATATGGAGGAAATAAACGCAAGAAAAATATTGTTGCGGTGATTCAACAAGATCTTAGATCAGACTTTGGAGACGAAACAAAGATTGTTGCTATTGGGGTCCAAGGTAAAGGGAAAGGTATAATTCTCTCTTCTGATGCAAATGTTTCTAATGCAAATGCAAGTACAAGTAAAGTATCTACTCCTAAAGCTAATAAACAACAGAATGAATTGTTTCATATTTGAGTTGTAACTAAGCACACTAAGATTGACACACTGTTTGATACGGGTTCTCAAGTCAACTTAATATCTGAAGAGGTGGTAAAGAAACTTAATCTAGCTACAACACCTCATCCAAAGCCATATCCGCTTGGATGGGTTTGCATTGATGCTCAACTGTAGGTAACAAAACAATGTAAATTGAGATTTGCTATCACTGCAAACTTTGTTGATGAGGTAGATGTAGATGTTGTTCCTTTGAATATTTGTGGGCTTGTGTTAGGGAGTCCTTATCTGTATGACAGAAAAGCAATCTTTTATAGGGTGGAGAATAAGTATCATCTTTTTAAGGATGGGATAGAATACATTGTACATGCACACAAAGTTAACACTAATCTTGCACTAGTTAATGCTGGTCAGATGAAAAGGTTGGTCAATTCTAGCAAGAACTTTGTATTAATGCTTGTAAAGCCCAAAGAGGATGAAAAAGTTGAAGCATTTACGGGGTGTGATCCAGAGCATAAAATTGAGATGGTCAAAATAGTTTATGCTTATGATGACTTATTTCAGGAGCCAAAGGGGTTACCACCTATGAGAGAGATACAGCATGAAATCCAGTTGCAGCAACATGTGCCTCTTCCAAACATCGGCATGTACCATTTCTCAGTTTTGCAGAATGAAGAAATCAAAAAGCAAGTTCAGGAGTTGGTTGAAAAAGGAGTCATTTGTCCTAGTACATCTCCTTGTGGTTCTCCAATTGTGTTGGTTCCAAAGAAGGATGGGTCTTGGAGAATGTGTATCAAGTATCGAGCTCTGAACAAGATAACAGTAAAGAACTAGTATCCTCTTCCCCGAATTGATGATTTACTTGATCAGTTAAAACATGCAATTTATTTCACTAAGTTAGACTTGCGTAGCAGATATCATCATATAAGAATTGCAGAATATGACATTTGGAAAACTACATTTAAGACAAATTAAGGACTGTTGGAGTGGTTGGTCATGCCCTTCGGGCTTTGCAATGCATCAGCTACATTTATGAGTCATGAATGATGTCTTTCGTCCTTTTATTGATGATTTTTTCATAGTCTATCTAGATGATATTCTTGTATTCAGTCAAACTTGGGAAGATCATGTAAGTCATGTAAAGAAATTTTTTGATGTATTGAGAAAAGAAAAACTCTTTGTAAAGATGTCTAAATGGGAATTCACTAAGAAATCCTTAGTGTACTTAGGCTATGTTGTAGGTTGTGGTCAATTGAAAATAGACCCTATGAAGGTCGAAGCTATTTTAAAATGGCATAAGCCAAGTACAGTCACTGAAGTCAAAAGTTTCTTAGGTGCAGTCTAGTATTGGAGAAAGTTCATTGCAAACTTCTCCTACATTGCATCACCATTGCATGCATTGACTAGTACGAAGACAATTTTTCAGTGGGGAGGTCCACAGCAGAAGGCCTTCAAAATTTTGAAAGAAAAGTTGAGCACAGCACCAGTTCTAGTTTTACCAGATTTACACCAACCGTTTGAGATCGAGACAGATGCGAGTGGATTTGCCATGGGAGCAGTGCTAATGCAAAGAGGTAAACCAATATGCTATCACTCTGAGACATTTTCAGGTACAGTAATTAACTATCCTACTTATGATAAGGAAATTTATGCATTAGTTCAAAGTGTTAAGAAATGGAAACACTACTTAATGGGGAAAGAAACTATAATCCACACTGATCACCAACCACTTCAGTACTTGCATTCATAGTCTAAACTGCAACAAAGTAGGCACTTTAGATGGATGGGTTTTCTTCAACAGTTTCATTTGGTAATTAAGTACAAGAAAGGTGACGATAACAAAGTAGCAGATATGTTGTCTAGGCCTCCTGTTATGAATGCTTTGATTATCCTTAAAAGTAGTTCCATGGTACATGAAAGTTTTCAGGAACAGTATGCTAACAATGAAGGCTCTAACGAAATCTATTCAGCTCTAATTGCGCACAAACATGTAGAAGAGAAAGATTACTATGTGCAGGATAAACTGTTGTATCATTTGGGAAAGTTATGCATTCCAAAAGATGAAAAAACGCAAGTAATCAAAGAAGCACACACCTCATTAATTGCAAGGCATTTTGGGGTAAGCAAGACAATCACTCAGCTACAGAAGTATTGTTATTAGCCTTGTATGCAAGAAATTGTAACTAAGTATATTAGAGGTTGTGTCATGTGTGCAACAAGTAAACCTAGGAACAGAAAATTGGGGTTGTACACACCTCTAATTGTACCATCTCGTCCATGAGAAAGTGTGTCAATGGACTTTGTCGGAGGGTTACCTATGTCTAGGAAGGGACATGATTATTTTTTTGTAGTAGTTGATCGGTTCAGCAAAATGTGTATTCTAATGCCTTGTAAAAAATAGGTCATTGTTGAACTAACAGCTCAGATGTACTTTCAATTTGTATGGGTTCACTTTGAGTTACCTACTTCTATTGTATCATATCGAGATTCAAGATTCCTAGGGGAATTTTGCTCAACTTTGTTGGGACTCATGGACACCAAACTAAAGAAGAGTACAGCCTTCCATCCACAGACCGACAGACAAACAGAGGTAGTAAACAGGACAGTTGTGCACCTGCTCAGAGGTTACTGCAACAAACATCCCAAGTTGTGGGATGAGAGTCTTCATTATGTGCAGCATGCTTACAACCATGCGGCACACTCTTCTACAAAGAGGTCTCCTTTTGAGACTTGCTTTGGTTATGTGCCAAAAACACTGATGGACTTTGTTTTCAAAAAGGACGATGTTGAATATGGATGCCATGATGAAGAAAAGGCTTTGAAGTTCATCTAGAAAGTCAAAGCAATCCATCAGGTAGTGGAAGCAAAGTTGGAGAAGAGCCAAGCCAAATACAAGGCTCAACATGATAAGCATCGCATCAATCACCATTTCTAGGTTGGAGACAAAATTTGGTGACATATCAGCAAGGAAAGAATGCAAGGTGAAGGAAGGAAGCTCAAGCTGATTCGGTATGGTCTATTTGAGATCTTGGAAAAGATCATAACCAATGTCTTCTGCCTTAATCGTCCTCCATACATGCACATCTATTTAGTTGTCAATGTTGAGAATCTGAGGTTGTACGGGCCTCCAATGATACTGGATGAAGACACAAACATTCAAGTTCCATCAATTGATGATCTGTCACCAAAATACATGTCAGTTGCCAAAGGATGTCATCTTAGCTAGGAAAGTCAGGACTTCGCGAAGAGGAGTTGTTGAATACCTCAAAGTGGGACTAAAGGGGATGAATCCAAGCAAGGAAAAATGGATGGATATTGGTAAAGTGAGGGAACTTTACCCTCACTTACTTTCTAAGTAATCAAGCTTTCAAAGGTCCAAAAGCTCTCCAGTGGGAGGACTGATCCAGAGGATCTTCGCCAAAAATTGAAGTTTCTCATTTTTCTCCAGAAACTACATCATTAGAAAGAGTTTGGAATCTTGACTCCAACGCAATTCGAATGGAGTCAGACGGAGTTATGACACTCGATTATTTTTGGTCAAACATTTGTCAACTTAGGGGCTCAAGCTAGAAAAGGGTCAAAATTCAACATCACCAAAAATGGTCAAAGTTGGCATCATCGCGAAGAGCTTGTCGAGAGCTTTATGACGTCATTCATTTCGCGCGACTTGGAGTCTGTATGCCAAAGTTACGCCAAGTCAATTTTTTAGTCAAAAAGGTTGACTAGTCAAAATGATGATGTCAGCATGTGACGTGGCAGATGGTGACATGGTAGCACAGTCAACACCATACAGTGATGTGGACTAATCCAACTCTAACACGTGGCAGTGTTGTGGCAACAAACAACAAATCATATGTTGACACGTGGTAGTACAAGTCGAAACAGACCAATCACAAAGTGACACATGGCACCTTGGGGGACGTGCAAATCAAGTTTGGTTTGTTAAAATTTTGGTTGGGGGAATCGAACCCCCAACCTCCTCACCCCTACTTTTCAAGTCCACCAATGCACCATTTGATATGTTTGGAGTAAGGTAGATGGGAAATTCTATTTATTATGTGTTGAAGGCGAATTTGGAGGGGAGGTAGTTTGAACCGCCAACCTCCCCTCTCCTAACAAAAGCTTCTACGAGTGCGCCAAACCGTTAGTTTGAGAATATTTTGGCAACAGATTTATTTAAAATAGAGTTTAAAGCTAGATTCCCCTAAATTTAAATTATTAAACCTCATAAGATTATGATAAGCCCGAAATCATGATAAAAATAATGGGCTTAAAATGATATCAAATATATTTTTAAAAAATTTGAGCGGTTTTTTAAAGATATTTGAAGGATTTAAAGGATATTTTAAGGGGATTATTAGTGATTTATCACTGTAAATGGGAGATAAAGGAAGATATGCAAGATTTTTGTAAATCATATTGTTAGTAACCATATTAGGCATATTTTATGTATAAAAGGAGGTGAGAGTTTCGAGTTTGGATAACCATGTGGTGACTTAGAGAGAAATTCCTAGGTGAAATTTTTCTCGGCTTTCATGCTTTCCAGGAGTTTATTCCTTGCACTTTGGAGGAGCTTTTTCAAATTTCTTATAAACCAGGGAGAGACCATGCTGGAGTTTTGTACTGATTTTCTAGAGAATTAATCGGATCGGTCCACTCATTGGAGAGGGACCCGGAGACGTCATTTTAAGACGAATTTCATTATCAACTCTGTTTGCATTTTCTCTCTTCTCTCTTATTCTAAATTTCATCACTTTGTTATTTACATTTATTTAATTAAGGTTCGTGTGTTAATTTCGTTTGTAAAGCTTGAAGCAATCGTTGTAATCGTTAAAGCATTCAAATAGCAATGGTCATAGATCATAAAATAGATCATTAAACCTAACTATATCTCTAACCCAAAACCTGACCCTAACCATAACCATAATCATGATGTAAATCATAACCCTAACCATAATCCTAACCCTAAAATTGATCTTAAATCTAATTGTAACCCTAATCCTTCTCTTAACTATATTTCTAGCCCTAATCCTAACCTAAACCACAAACCTAACTATATCTCTTAACCCCAACCTAACCATAATCCTAACCCTAAACTTGATCAAGAACATAACGATAACCCTAATCCTGATAACCTTAACCCCAATTTTACCCCAACCCCAACTATATCTATTAACACTAAACTTGATTGGAAACCTAAATGTAACTGTAATCCTAATGTTAACCCTAACCCTAATTTTGATGTGAACCCTAACTATATTAACTCTAACCCTAACCCTAACTATATCTCTAGACCTAACCCTAACGTTAACTATATCTCTTAACCATAACCTTAACCCTAATCCTAACTAAATATTGATGATATAAATTTTTTTATTATAATATTATAAATATACTTAAAATATATTTATATATTTTAACTTAACATTTAAATATTAAATTATATATTTATTTTTTTAAATAATATTACAAATATTATACTATCATATTATAATATATTAATTATTATAATAATTTAATATCAAATATATAAATATAAAAATAATTTATTTAAGATATTACATGTTTGTTGTGCTACTAGTATATATATTTAATAATATATATATATATATATATATATATATATATATATATATATATATATACACCAAGAGATATCCTTCTCAAGGCGCTTATTGCACTTTTATGTGAAAATTTGATTTAAAAAATAGGCGCCTCGAGAAGGATATCTCTCAACGTATTTTATATATATATATATATATATGTGCTAGTTTTAAAACATTTTCAATATTAGGTGATACTCTTGTATTATCATGTCAATATTTTTCAATTAAAGATTTGATTTCATTAGTTAATTTCATGTCTGGCCTTGGGAGTCTACCCCTAAAACTTTTGCATTGATTAATTGGATCTTTTTCAATACTTTCTTTTCTTTTAACTGCTCTTATCAAAGTTTCAAGATTTACTTTTATATATTTACTAATCTTACTTAACATTCTTTTATTTGAAGTTGATTTATTAACTAAAGCAGTTGTTATTGCACGACGAGCAACATTCTTATCTTTAGATCGATTTTTCTTTCCTATAGAATCAATAGCATTGGCAATAAAAGATATGATGTGTTCTATTGAATCATCTTTCATTTTTGGTTTTATATAAATGCCTAATTTTTTCATCACTTTTTGTTAGAATTGTGAAACAAGGACAAAACCACGAGCCACAAGATCAAACAACAAACAAAAACACCTTCCACACAAGAGATGTGCAAACAATATGTGCAATAATTTTCAACAAGAAAAAGCTACAGAAGAGACTTTCAAGAAGATATGAAAGCTTCAGATATTCTTTGTTAGTAATTACAATAAGAGTTGAATGCTTATAAGAGCAAAGCCCTAAATGAGAAAGGGATCAAATCATGACAAGTGTCAACATCACATGAGATGAGACATAATATAATATTAACTCAATTAATAAAGCAATCATAAGTTTAACTAAAGTGTATGAAAATAAATTAGACTAATAATCAATTATAGATTAATTAATTATTAGCTAATGCATGATAACTCAACACTTTTCACATTTTCCATATTTTCATCAATTGCATCATGAGTTGACATTGAAATCCTAATTTATTTCTATAAAAAAATATTTTATATATTCTATTTCCATGAGTTCTCGTTTGTCTCCAAGAAACTTTACAAGGAAGGTTATCTAACACATCTCTTTCAATTGTTAAAAAAAAAACATTTTCATTTTCATTCATACAAGTGGTTTCATTTTCATTCATGCAAGGAGTTTCATTTTCATTTTCATTTTCAAACATAAAAGGTATTTCATCATTATTTTGTTTTTGCATTGTTTCAAAACTAGAATTATTGATCTCATCAATGATGTATCCAGCTTCATCTAAATAATTAAGATTAATATTATCAAGACTTGGGTTTGAAGCCATACTTGGATAAATTGTTTGAATATGTGCATTTTTCATATCATTGGGAGGTATAGATTTGAAGACATACCTAAAGTCCTTTGCATAGGTGTTATTTCCATATCATTCAAAGTTGAAGTTGAAGGCATAGTTGGGTTTGTCTCCATAATTGCATTTTCTTCCATATTTACCATCTCCACATTTGCATCATCTACATTCATCTAACCCTTCATAGTTTTCTCTTCAACATTCATGGAACTAGATGCTTCCAAATTTTTCATTTGTTGAATCCTTTCTCTTCTATCTCTTTGTCTTTTTGCCTCCATTTCTCTATTTGCTTCAATTTTTTCGAGTGTCATGAACTTTCTACATTTATTTTTTTACCTTTGTTTTGATCCCATGATTACCAAACCCTTGATAAAAAAAAAATTATTCTTAACCTATTTTCTAATTGCTACATCCTTCAAATATTCAAATAAAACTATATAACATGGAGATCCTTTCTTCTATAAACTTTGAAGTACAAAAACATCATGAATACATCCAAAAGTTCTTTTTTTCCAAATCTTCTTGTAAAAAGTCCTTGTACCTAATTCCACTTTAGAAATTCCACTTTAAAAAATTCAACTTGCATTTGTCTCTTCCAAAAATATGAAAAAATATGCTCTGTTAAGATATTGCATAAGACAACATTGAAATAAAAAATGCATAAAATGGTGTTTTCAAACCGTACTACAGAAAAGGAATGTTGCAAAAAAAAAGTGCTCTATCAATTTTTTCCAAATTGGGAAAAAACAGATATATAAGAAACGCGTACGTGTTCTATTTTAGGAACGCGTACGCGTTTCCTTTTTCCAATGGGTAAATAGATGATGTGTATGCATTATATAACGCATACGCATTTAGTTTAAAGAACGCATGTGTTTTGTAACATGTACACATTTTTAAAAATTTGAATTGTCAACCCACATGTTGCCTTAGTTTTAGGCTCTAAAAAGGTTTGGCAACCCAACCCTTAGCCTTTAATTTGCAACTAAAAAACTAAGGCAAGTTCAAGAGAAATGTCCAACTTTGGCAATATAGTTGATGGACTTTTTTCTGAATCAATCTATGAAATTAAAACCCATTATAGAACGCGATGTCTAGTTTCCAAATATATAATTTTTGTTAAAATTGGATTATATTTTTTACTTCTTAATTAATTTCTAAACAAACTAGTCCATAAACTTGAAATATCAGGTTTTTTTGTTTTTTAATAACTTTTTTTTATTAATTTTTTTGTAAAAAAAATTATATGGCATCAATCTTCAAACAATTCTCTACACAATAAAAAAAAAAAAAATCAAAAAATGTTTAATTTAAGTCCAGTTATGCTAGTCTTACACAACTTTTAAAAACAGCAATTAAAGCCAATAAAAATTCAATAAAAAAAATATTACAAAAAAAATTCATCAATCTTCATGTTGTTAGATATCTTTCCCAAAAAGGAAATAGAAAAAATACTTTTATTTAAGTCAAAAAGTGGTGTTTGTACACGTGCATGGTATAGTAAAAAAAAAAAAAATTAAAGTGATTTTTATGCATTCCTATCAAAATTCAATTTCTATCATCTGGGCATTTGAAAAAATTACATATTTGGAAATTAGATTCAAAATACTAAATTTCATATTACTAACTTTTTTTAATATTCATTGTGTAAGTGCTTCAAATTCTAAATCCAAGTGTGACAAATTTTAAAAAACAGTAAAAACACTTCCACTTTTTGAGTTTTTTGTGGACCCAACTTTTTGCATCAACCCAGAAGATGAAAGGACTTCACAATAAAAAGCATCCATGGCATCTTATTGATAAAGCCAAAAAGAGATTTATGAGGGAGAAACAAAAAGAAGAGTACTATAGTGTTTGCTTATGTGAAAAGGAACTTAACTAATATTGATCTAAAAAACCCACTAGTCATGTTGAACCCTTGGTGATTATGTCTAGATTACTTTGCCATTTATTCTAAAGTGGCACTCTCATTCCATTAGGAAGACAGAGGTGCCAATGCAAAAAGTGGGGTTGGTTGCACCCTTTCTTGTAAAGCGACTTGGTGACACATACGTTTGTCAATGACTTGCAAATGTGAAGCTCAAGAATTAATAAAGATTTGAGGTAGTTGTACTTCCATGGAACCAATAAAGGTCCAAAGTATGTCTACATTGTTAGAATATAAAGTGCAATCCTAACTATCCATGTACTTGCAAATGTCAAGGGGAGCTTGTCCCTACACTCCATCAAGTGAAGGTGTTTGTTGATCTCATGCATCCTTGTCAGCAAAAGCTTGTCTTTGTATGTAAGCTAGAATGTAGAACATTGCATGGCATTGATACTAAAGATTTGACCTAGCAAAGCCAAATTAAGAAGTGGCTCATTCACTCAGATTGTTGAAATCATGTTGTGTAAGATTTGTGCTAAGCACAACTTGGAAGCATTTTAATATGGAAGTTGTTCATTGTGATGTGAGTCTAGGGCAGTGAAACTAAGAGCTTGACCAACAAATTGAAGTTGTGAATACTTTGTGTGCTTCTATACTCAAGGAGAGCTTTTGATGTGTGTAGGTGTTGCCCACCTTGAGGGCAAAGCTATAGAGGTTAGCCTTTTCTAAAGATGCACCTAAGAAATAACTGAATGCTCTTATGTAGATTATCCCAAAGGTTGTGATTTGTGTGGATCACCCATTGAAGACATTATCTCCCTGTCTTATTTTGTGCAATGCTAATGTTGTTGAGTTCAATGTGCAAGAGACTAAAGAACTAAAGAGAATGTGCAACTAAAAAGGTGCAAGAAGAGTGCCTAAATGTTTGGCATCTAGCACTAACATGAGCAAATATTGCTAAATGCCAAATGCATATAGAATTGAGCATAATTTATAGGTTTAGGTGAATTTGTTGCCCATGTGGAAGTCACACAAAATGCAAAAAGGTTGCAAGAGTTGGCAATGTTGTTGTACAAAAGTGAAGACTTCTAAACTTGTGTAGCATGACTAAAGAGTATGTACACAATTATCTTGCATTGAGTTGCACAATTGTTGGGATCAATGCTTACACAAATGTGTGTGAAGCCATTCTAGAAAAGTCAGATCCATGTGTGAAGCATCTTGTAAATGTGTTGTGCACACAAGGGAAGATCGTACCATGAGAGGAGCTTATGTTGAGCCAATACCCAAGACCACAAGTTATGTCAAATTGTGTATGGATTAAGAGTGTCAATTTTTAAGTCTATAGGGTTGATCTAGACAAGGTTGATAGGAGTGAAGAGGTGATGTGTGGTCATAGGGCTATAAAAGGCCTAGTTTTGTAAGACTAAGCTCTAAGAGATTATTTTTTGCTATCTTTTAGGGTTGTTTGGGTTTTAAATAATTTGTAGATTTCAGCTCTATCAAGATGGGATCTAATATTTTTGTATGCCTGTAGTCTTGAAAGGCTTTAGCCTTCTTGGTGAGGTTCATGGTGTCATTTATTGGTTGTATATGTCATTTCACGTGGACGAGGGCCTCAATAGAATCCTCACTAATCTATCAAAAAAATACATGAAATATGCTCATTTTTTTATGGCTTTACAAGGTAGAACCATATTGGCATTAGTCAAAGTGCTTATATGATTAATATGTTTTTTGAACTATGTGTATACTAGACAAGAGCAAGTATATAATCATGCATCTTTTTTACAATGATAAGAGAGGCAAACAAATGTCTTGTTTGACAAGTGATAAATGAATGAACTCATGAAATACATACCAGATCTTGTTAGCAACTAAAGATATAATAGCATCTTTTCATGTCAATAAGGCGAAAGCAAATGGCCACATGGTGAGAAAGCATGGATAAGCTTCAAATTCTAACAAGATTACATTAATTTTAAAGCTTGAACCTCCAATGAATATTGAGGGTATATTAATATTTGTGGGAGTTGGTAGAGTACAGCCAAAAATTAAAAAACAAAAATCACTAAGAAAACTGCCAATAATCAACTTCCCATATAACAATTCATTGATAAAAGGAAGATCTATACAAGGAAGGAAATAAGCATCAAAAAATATGCTTGTCTGAATAGACTAGTTTCAATGGAATGTCAATACCCACAAAAGTCATCCCCTACAAAAGTCATGCCTAACGCTCATTAATTTTTAATGATGTTTCTATGAACCTGACTAAAGCCACTAGTTTTCACATTTCTTGTTATAACGTGTTATGCATACATGCTCGTTGCTAAATGTGCTTCTATAAACTTCACCCTCAACATCTTTGTTGTATTTTTGGCATTACTCAAGAGTGGAGATATACTTACAAAACAAAGCTTTGAGAGGCATAGGTGCACCTGCCAAATTCAAGTATATAATCATGCGTCCTTTTGAAAATGATGACAGAACAAACAAATGTCTAATTTGGCAATTGATCCATAGGTGCATACACAGTTGTTGCTAAATGTGCTTCTATAAAATTCACCCTTAATGTCTTTGTTGTATTTTTGGCACTACTCAAGAGTGAAGATACGTTTACAAAACAAACCTTTATGAGACATAGGCGCATCTGCTAAATTCAAGTGTATAATCATGCATCCTTTTGAAAATGATGACAGTACAAACAAATGCCTAATTTGACGATTGATCCATGAATGAACAAAATCAGTACATACAAAATCTTGCTTGCAACTGAAGCCACTGTAGCGTGTTTTCATGTTAAAAGGAGGAAATAAATTACCACTATGTTAGAAAGCATGGATAAGGTTTGAATTCTAACAAAATTGAATTAGTATTAAAGCTTGAACCTCCAATGAATCCTGTTGGGAAATAATCATTTCTTGGAGTTGGCAAAGTGCAACAAAAAATTCATTAACAAACCTACCAAGAATCAACTTCCCACTTGAAAATTCATTCAGACGAGGAAGAAAGGTAATATCGGGAAGGAGATGAGCATCAAAAAGGATGCCTACATATGAATAGACTAGTGTAATTGGAATGTAAATACCCATAGAGGTCATCCCAAACGCTCATTAACTTTTTTGCAATTTTTCTATGAACCTTGCTAATACTACTGGTTTTGTTATAAAACTTTTACCCTGAGTGAAAAGAAATATTGAATAACGTAAGTCTTAGGAATATTAAAAGAATATTGAAAATGTTTTGTAAAGACCTTTCTGAATGGAAATTAAACATTGTAATTAAATTAAATAAAGATTTGAGATATTGTTTTTGATTAATTAAAAAGGGAAACCACGGTCTGAGGCTCTTTACAGCAAAGAGGAAAAGATTTGAGATATTGTTATGAACTATTGGGCAGAGACAATAATATGGCTTTGTACTTGAGAATATAGCATTGGGAACCTCTTCGATGAAAGTGCAAAGCAAGCAATGAGCACTGAAGAAGGGGCATATAGAGTATGTCCAACCAAAGATAAATAGCTCTTGACCGAAGTACAGAAAGAATTACATTGATACTTTTCCCTCTTTGCGGCCATTTGTCTAAGGGCCTTCACAGCTGTTCTTCCCATGGGTGACAAGCCATTCACCAAGCTTCTGCAAATATGTTTTTCTCTCTCAAATGTATTTTTGACAATTTGATAATTGAATACAAATGCTTCCAATAGTTTAAATGAATGATTCAATTGTCTGACGAGTATTTTAGAATTGTCACTGTATTTAAAATTTCTATGTTTATCTACATTTGAGCATGCTGTAATAAGTTATTGCATTATATGTTTTAAAATCTAAAAATTGGTCTATGACAGGTTTTTGTACTTTTTGTTATAATCTGTCATGCAAACATGATTGCTGTTAAACGTGCTTCTATAAACTTCACCCTCAACATCTTTATTGTTGTATTTTTCCACCTCCCTACAGGCATCATCAATATCAAACTAACATTCTTAAGATTAAATTTATCTCTACTGCACTTCCAGAAGTCTGTGTCAATATCACCTATGCTCACATAATACTTGTTGATGCTATCAATACATTACCCATTATTGTATTGTGTGTTCTAAAATCTGAAAATTAATCTATGGTAGGATTTTGTACTTCTTGTTATAATGTATAATGCAAACATGATTGCTGTTAAATGTGCTTCTATAAACTTCACCCTCAACATCTTTGTTATATTTTTCCACCTCCCTACAAGCACCATCAATATCAAATTAACGCTCTAACATTAAATTTATCTCTACTACACTTCCGGAAGTCTGTGTCAACATCATCTATGCTCACATAATCCTCATTGACGCTATTACTACATTGCCCATTTAACCTGCTAAGTATTGTGGCAAGTACTCCTCTTTGGTTTTCCTTTCTAATAACAAGGGCACTGATTGAAGCTTCTCTCTATGTGTTCCAGAATCACTTGCCAAGCAGTTGGCAGGGTTTGCAGGTACCTTAAAATTTTAGATAAAAGTTGAAGTTTCAGATCAAAAGAAACAAGAAAAGCTAAAGCAGAAGCAGTAATCTTGAACATTATCCAGTACAAGGCAGATAACATGTAGATGAAATTTTGGAGATGTGTTAGCCCATACTAGAGAATAAGGAGATGTAGGAAAACATAGGGTTGCTTAGCACATTAAAAGTTCACTGTTTCTGATGTGATATGCCACTTTTCAAGGAGGGCCCAGAAGAGTATGATCCCAACACCAAACCAGATCCAAATCCTAGGTAAAACAAATCACATGCGAATCCTCAGAATTTATAAAACATTACTATACTAGACCAATAAGTGTATATAGCCATAGTGTTGAGACTTTGAGTGTTGTAAGAAGGAATAGACAAGGGAATGACATGTAATTGACAACTCCAGTGTAAAGTGCAAAAATGGTAACATGCAAACTAAAGCAAATGAGAGAAAAGCTATATTTTGAATAAGTATTCATAAACTATCATTTCAAGTAAAAATAATAATATGTTATTGTAGGCAATGCATAGCTTATCCATTATGCTCCCAATTGGTCAGGAAACAAAGATGCTCTGATATCCATATGTGGTTGGTTGTGCTTGGGATAGGGCTAAGATGAGGAGGTTATGTAGCTTACGTTCAACATTTGTGAGAGAAAATAAAGAACACTTGAATCAAAATGCATCTGATCAGTAGATTTGACATAACTGTCCATCTTAAAGATTTTGTTTATGAAGTTCTGTACTTCGCAAGGTAAGCACACCTGTGGGTGTCCCAAACCTCAATGGATTTACATTTTGCACATTGAAAAAATGAAGAATTTTAAGTGAATTAAAGAACAAAGGAGACAAGATTATGTTAAGAGACATAAAAACAAAGAAAAACATAAAACCCATCAAACAAGGAGATCTCAGCAGCCAGACAGGTTGAGAAAGGCATATGGTGTAAATGGGCATCCAACATGTAGATGATCCAAACAGTCAGGCAACCGGTGAGGAAGAGGAGGATTAAGGAAGATAATAAAGGTAAGCATGAATAACCTAACAAGGAAACTATCCTATATTATAAAGCACCAACTGTCAGACTAATGGTTTAAACAGAAGCCTATCGTTGACACTATTTATCTTATTCTTAACAAATTGTAACACTGAAGAATCATGATGAATATGCATATTGCTGTTTGTTTGTCTGTAGTGCAAAGAATTATAATACACACAATTCACAAATTGTCTGCAAATAAGATAATTCTTAAATTTAGTTTGTGCTGTTCTTCAGAGGCTTTTATTGGTGATTTGAGAACATTTCTACAAAGCAGGATCCATAATTGTTCAAAAAATCAGTAGTCCACAGGGATTCCTCACCTCAAAAACTGGCCATTTATGGGGGGAATATCCCCGATGCAGGGACTCCAAGGAAACGTTCCCCCACCATCCTGCCACCACTACCACTTATCAGGGGATGTCCCCAACCTCTCCCTGAAAGAGGTAATGTTTCCAGGGTGTCCCCCTGTTTTGGGGACTACAAGGAGATGTCGGGACATCCCCAGGACATTCAAGGGGCTTAGTCGCATCTCCTAAACACCTTGTAAATGCCTAGGTTTCCCCCACATCATTTGGCTCAAAAAGTACATTTATTTTATTTAGAAAACAAATTATGTTTGTGCCAATAACCCTGAGCCTTATGGGCACCCCCCACACCCTAAGCAGTCACAAAAAAGAATGAAAGGCTGCAAGAGCAAGAGTATTAGGATTAGGAAAAGTGAGAGCAATATCAAGTGTGAGAGCATTAGCCAAGTCTTCATTGTTGAGTGTGAGCATTTGAAAGAGTGAAAGCAAGAGCAAGAGGAAGAGCCAGTGCCAAGTCTTCATGGAACACTAAAAAATATATAGTCATCATTTAAATTAGTTAGAATCTTTAGCTTCACTATTAATATTTTGAAGAATGAAGACTTGGTTAGAAATAGTAAGGACTTGGTGTTGCAGAATAACATAGTGATAAAATTGTGAAAACGAAATGTGCCATGAAGGTTTTTGTGGTTTCAAAGGTCTTATTTTGGGCTTAGTGGTGGGGCCTCCACCCCTCAATCCTACCCTCTACCGTGACAAGGATGCTGCCCCTCAACCTTGTTGGGGACTTCACCCGTAGAACCCTCACCCACCACCACCACTTGGAACATAGCAAAAAATTGATACTAGACCATATAACAAAATTCACATTAAGTAAAAATCTGTATGAGGATCAAAAAAAACGAAAACTAAGAGATCACAAAGAAAAGTAGCAAAATCATTGCTAGAAGCAAACAAGTAACTTGTAGCTGTAGTCTGTGTTGTTATCGTTTATAGCAGCGAGAGATATTTTCTCCAAAATAAAATTAAATAAATAATCTCCAAGGCAGGTTGGCCTTTTGATTTTCAAATAATATTTTATATTTCTAGGGGCCGACCTAGAGAAGAGGTCGCCTTGATTTGTATATAAGCAAGGTGAAGATCTTTCATTTGATCATCAAATTTCTCTCTTCAAGTTCGCACTTCAGCAGCAGTTCGCCAATTTTAGTAGCAGATTCGATTTCAAGAAGAAGTTTCTTCATTTTGTATCAAGGAGAATTGTCTCTACACATTGTATTAGATTCGGCCTTGTGTAGGGCCTGAATTGTAAGCAGATTTCTGCTCTTATTCTTTCAATATCTTAGAGATATATTTTGCTGGGTTTTTCTCCCTCGAGAAGGAGGGTTTTCCCAGGGTAATTTGCTGTGTTCTTTGTTTAGTGTGTTGTATTTCTGCTTATTTACATTTCTGGTCTAAAACTAACATGGTATCAAAGCGGGTTTAAGCAAAGATCTGATCAGATTTGTTTAAGCAGTCAAGACATCTCTTTATCTAGGGCAGTCTATCAAAGAATCGAAGATGGTGAACAGAGTCAAGGTCGAAGATAGGCTTGATGGAGCATCAAATTTCACCTCTTGGAAATTCAGAGTTCTTATTGCGTTAGAAGAAAATAATCTTCTAGATTTCGTGGAAAATGATGTGCCCGAGCCATCCGATGATGCGGAGAAAATTCAATGGAAGAAAAATGGCATGAAGGCTAGGAAGATCATGATAAACTCCGTGAAGGATCATCTAGTTCCGATTATCTCCAAGATGAAGATAGCGAAAGAAATGCTCGAGGCTCTACAAGGATTGTATGAGATCAACAATACCAGCAAAGCCCTTGCTTTGAGACAACAGCTTCATCATATAAAAATGGCTAAAGGAGATTCAATCATTTCTTTCTTCATGAAGATTTCTGATTTCAGATATCAGCTATGCACTATTGGAGACATAGTTGAAGATAGAGATCTGGTTATGTTGGCACTGAATGGTCTTCCTCAATCTTGGGAGCCTTTTATTCAAAACATCAGTGGGAGATCTAAGTTTCCCAAGTTTGATTGACTTCAAGCTGATTGCATTCAAGAAGAGTCTAGGTTAGCAGCAAAAGGAAATGGGCAAAATTCTCATAATGAAGAAAGTCATGTCCTTGCTGCACATGCTTCCAGAAGAAAAGGAAGAGAAGGGAAAAGAGGCAATTTCAAGAGGAATAGAGACAGAAAATCAGATTTTGTTCCTGAACCAAAGAAAAAGAAGGATCTCTCTCACATTCAATGTTTCAGGTGTGACAAGTATGGTCACTATGCTCGAGATTGCATATCAAAACCGAAGTAGCATGCTTCTACTACAGATGTTGATGATGTGTCACCTCAAAAGGAATCTAGAGACGACTCAAGGGGATTTCTTTTCATCTCCGCTCTTTCAAGCAATGTTCCAACTAACAGTGACACTTGGTTGATAGATAGTGATGCTTCACGACACATTACAGGTTACCGAGGGTGTCTTATAGACTTGGTAGAGAAAGAAACTAACTTGCAAGTGATAATCGGAGATGATACTTGTTATTCCGTAAAGGGTGTTGGGGCCACTTTTGTTCAGCTAGATTCAAGTATCCCTCTTTATTTGAGTGATGTCTTATTTGTATTAGGGATCAAAAGAAATCTTGTCTCCATTTCAGCTTTGGAGGACAAAGGATACAAGGTTGCTTTTTCTGAAGGGAAAGTTCTTGCTTGGCCTAAGAACTCTAGTATAAAATCAGCTCGTGTAATTGGCATGCGTCAGGAGAGCCTATACAGATTATCAATTCGTCCAATTCAGGCCTTATTGCATGATTCTATTAGTTTGAGTGAGCTATGGCACAAGAGACTTGCTCACTTACACTTCAAAGCGCTTCCATCCATGGAGAAGATGGTTACTAGTCTTCCTAAGCTTGGTCTGGAGCACGATGGCATTTGCAAAGGTTGTGAACTTAGTAAGAATATCAAAAGTCCCTTTCATAGTAGTGACAATAGATCAAAGGGAATTTTAGATCTTGTTCATTCTAATTTATGTGGACCAATGTCTGTGGCATCTTTGAGTGGATTTTGGTACTATGTGATTTTCATTGATGATTATTCTCGAAAGACTTGGATTTACTTCTTGAAATCTAAGGAGTTTGAAGAAGTACTTGATAGATTCAAAGAATTCAAGGCTCTCGTTGAAAACATGTCCGAGAAAAGGATTAAGGTTCTGAGATCAGATAATGGAGGAAAATACACTTCTGGAGGTTTTCGTAATTTCTGCATTGAGGCAGGGATCAAGAGGGAGTTATGTGTTCCATACAACACTCAGCAAAATGGAGTTGCTGAAAGATAGAACAGATCCATAGTAGAGGCAGCCAAGGCTATGATTCATGATCAGGATCTACAGACCTTCCCATGGGCAAAAGCTTCCAGACCCGCTGTGTATGTTCAGAACAGAAGCCCTCATCGAACATTGGGAAACATGACTCCTAAGGAGGCCTTCGCAGGTGTGAAACCCGAGGTTAATCATTTAAGAATTTTCAGTTGTCTTGTTTACATTCCTGTGCCCAAGGATAAACGATCAAAGCTAGAACCTTCAGGCAAGAAGGGCATATTCGTGGGATACAGTGAGTCTTCAAAGGCCTACAGAGTCTATATTCCAGGACAGAAACAAATTGAGATCAGCAGGGATTTCTCCTTCGAAGAGGAAGTAGCCTTCAAAAGATCTAAAGGGTCTTACATGGAGATAGATAGTGACGAGCAAGGGACTCCTCAGGATATGGACATATCTCCTAATCATACAACTGACATTCAGAGGGAGTCTAGCAAACCGGCCGAGACTATTGATCCAGTTGATCCTATAGAACCAACTGATGGGCCTAGAGACATTGTCGTAGGCCGGAAGAGGCCTCTATGGGCTTGTCAAACTATGGAAGAGGCAGAAAAGTATGTAGCTCCTCGAGGCAGCTTTAGAGAAAGCAAGAGACTGCAGAAGTTTCCAAGTTATGTAGCATTGATGAGTCACATCATTGATTCTGAGCCTTCCAGTTTTGAAGCGGCATCCAACCAGCAGGTATGGAAAGATGCAATGACAGAAGAGTATCAGTCCATCATTAAGAATGATGTATGGGATGTTGTTCTGAGACCTTAAGGGAAATCGGTAGTGTCTTCCAAATGGCTCTACAAAATCAAGCATGCAGCTGATGGCAGCATTGAGAAACACAAGGTGAGATTTGTGGCAAGAGGATTCTCTCAGAAGGAGGGAATAGATTATGAGGAGACATTTGCTCCTATTGCTCAATACACTTCTATCAGGAAAATTATTGCTATTGCATCCGCTAAAGGCTAGAAGTTACATCAAATGGACGTAAAGACTGCATTTCTTAATGGTGTGATTGAAGAAGTATACATTGAGCAGCCAAATGGTTTTGTGATTCATGGGAAGGAGTCTCATGTATGCAGATTGAAGAAGGAATTGTACGGCCTTAAGCAAGCACCTCGTGTATGGTATGAAAGGATTGATAGATATTTGATGAGCTTGGGATTCTCCAATAATGATGCAGATTCCAATCTTTACTTCAAGATAGTTGATGGTGAGGCTTTGATATTGGTTCTTTATGTTGATGATTTATTTCTCACTGGAGCAAAGTATCTCATTGTCAAATGCAAGAAAGAGTTAGTCTCCGAGTTTGAGATGAAGGATCTTGGTCTTATGCATTACTTCCTAGGACTGGAAGTGTGGCAAAGACCTGATGAGATTATTCTAAGTCAAGAAAAATACACTATAGACATCTTGAAGAGATTTGGGATGATGGACTACAAGTCCATGTCTATACCTATGGAGACAAATTTGAAGAAGTTGAGTAACTCAGCAACTGATTCAGATTTGGTAGATCCCACCATGTATAGACAATTGATTGGATCATTGATGTATCTAGTCAACACTAGACCAGACATTTGTTATGCAGTGAGTGCTCTCAGTCAATTCATGTGTGAGCCAAGACAAATACATCTAATTGCAACAAAGCATATTCTAAGATACTTGCGTGGCACTGTGGGATATGGCTTGAGATATACTTCCTGTGACTATACTGATTTTGATTGGGCTGAGAGTGTAACTAATAGGAAAAGCACCTCTGGATGTTGCTTCAGTTTGGGGTCTACTATGATTTCTTGGTGTAGCAGGAAGCAAACTTCAGTGGCACTAAGCACTGCAAAGGCGGAATATATTGCAGCATGTGTGGCAGCTCGAGAAGCAGTGTGGCTTCGAAAGCTCCTTGCAAGATTGTTTGGTCAAACATTAGAGCCGATTGTGATTCATTGTGATAATCAAAGTTGTGTGAAGCTCTCAGTAAATCTAGTGTTTCATGATAGGACAAAGCATGTGGAGATCAAGTATGATTACATCAGAGACATGGTGCTGAGGAAAGCAATTCAACTCATGTACATTTGCACTGATGATTAGATGGCTGATATTCTCACCAAGCCTCTTTCCAGAGTGAAGTTTGCACATTTCCGGGATAAGCTTGGGTAGTGGAGAATGTCGCCCTTGCCGAGAGGGAGACTCAGCATCAGTGAGCTTTGCTATAATGCATATTTCTCTGAGATAGAGAAATATGACATGAAATCCCTCGTACATCTCTGAGACAGAGATGTGTTTCTTTCCACACATGGGAGTAGCTATGGTGGACGTATGTTGAGAGACACCGTGATGAACCCTTGTACTTGTGTTTCTTTCCACACATGGGAGTAGCCATGGTGGACGTCATGTTGAGAGACTCCATGACGACATCACGTTGAGAGACTCCGTGATGAACACTTGTACATATGTTTCTTTCTATACATGGGAGTAGCCATGGTGGACGTCATGTTGAGAGACTCCATGACGACATCATGTTGAGAGACTCCGTGATGCACTCTTGTACATATTTGAGACTGAGATGTGATTTTTTTTTCACAAATGGGTGTAGGCATTGTGAGTGTCATGTCGAGAGACTCCATGACGAGGATATTTGGAAAATACCTCCCTGGCTAAGAGGGAGTGTTATTGTTTATAGCGGCAGCAAATATTTTCTCCAAAATAAAATTAAATAAATAATCTCCAAGGCAGGTCGGCCTTTTGATTTTCAAATAATATTTTATATTTCTAGGGGCCGACCTAGAGAAGAGATCACCTAGATTTGTATATAAGCAAGGTGAAGATCTTTCATTTGATCATCAACTCATTTCTCTCTTCAAGTTCGCACTTCAGCAGCAGTTCGCCAATTTTAGTAGCAGATCCAATTTCAAGAAGAAGTTTCTTCATTTTGTATCAAGGAGAATTGTCTCTACACATTGTATTAGATTCGGCCTTGTGTCGGGCCTGAATTGTAAGCAGATTTCTGCTCTTATTCTTTCAATATATTAGAAATACATTTTGCTGGGTTTTTCTCCCTCAAGAAGGAGGCTTTTCCCAGGGTAATTCGCTGTGTTCTTTGTTTAGTGTGTTGTATTTCTGCTTATTTACATTTCTGGTCTAAAACTAACATGTGTATCTTTAGTCAGGAAAACACAATCCAGGCACCATTGACGATGACTTTTCACTCCCTCCTCTCCCCATTTACACCTTGAGATCGTACCTGGAATGCGTAACTCTAGAACTAACCATGTTGTCAACAAGTCTGTTAGGCAAGAAAATGATGGTGAAATCAATTGATTTGAGGACTCGACTTTTTGACCTATCTGAAGAAAAATATTTGAAGCTCTTTTTCTGAGATTCTACATTGAAAGATTAATTTTAATGATTTCACCCTTTTGAGCATTTACAGCATTCTGGTAACAATTGGTGTTTGGTAGCTTCAGGAGATATTTTCTCCTTAATTAAGGCTGGTGGCCTACATATTACAAATTATATTTTATATTTAATGTTGATGTATCAGCAACAAGAGGTATCTTCTAGCAGCAGAGGCATCTTCTTTAAATAGCTATTATGACAAGCTGGCTGACCCACATGAAATGTCTTATTTAAGATGGTTGACATGCGATAGAATCTTCGGTCAGACATGCAAGAGAATCTTTGCACGAAATGTATTTGTAACTGCTCCTAAAAATAGGCAATTGTAATGCTCCTAGTGCGTCTCCTTTTGCATGCACATGCAAGTGACGACTCCCTATTTTGGGATTGATTCTTGCTTAAGTTAAGTGGTTATTTCAAGGGGAGTTTGCCATCTACAGCAGATTTTTTTACAGCAGGTTATTGTCCTTCAAAGAGCAGATTGATATCAAGGAGAAATCAGAGGTTTTTTGTATATTGGCATCTAGGAGAGGTGCTGAGACTTGTAAGCTGATTTCATTCAATTTATAAGAGACATATTTGTGGCTGGGTTTTTCTCCCTCAAGAAGGAGGGTTTTCCTAGGATATATGTTGTGTTATATTGTTCATTTCTTCATGTGTTTGTGTTGCATTTTTGCTTTCTGTTAAATCTGATCCTAAAACATTAACATGGTATCAAAGCGGGTTTTTGAAAAGACCTGATCAGATTTGGGTTGACTAAGCCTATTGCTGATTGTGTAAATCAAGACATCAAGTCTATTGTATCTTGGCCACTAGCTGTTGTGTTTAATGTGAGTTAAGTAGGTTAAAGTCACTTCATGAAGGATAGTCGTCTGAGCCTGTGCAGTTGCATATTCACTATGAGTTGGTATGGTTGCTGATTATAGAGCATCATCATAAATATATCTAGCATAGGACTTCTCCCCAGGAGATACGTGAGAAGGAACTGCTATTTTAAGTAGAGTCAGCATTCAAGAGCAGAATTAATGCTCATATGAGCAGACCTAAAGGAAAGATAAGTATTTCCTGTTTGAATAATATTCATGAATTTTTATGTAGTTATTAATTCATGCTATAACATTGGGCTAGTGAATCTTGTATGCTTCTAGCATTGATATTTCTTTGGGGTAGTTTAAACTATTAGTAATCTCTCTCTAAATGCTTCCAGGATGGATCGAGGAGCAAGAGGGTGATGAGAGATTGCCTAGAGAAGAAAAACTTGAGGCATCCTGTAAGGAACTCATGCCAACTGGAGAAATGATCAAGCATGGAGTCATAGCTTGCAGCCATGATCAAGCATGAAGTCATAGCTTGCAACCATGGGGCTGAGTTGGTGGCTAAAGACATCTCTCGAAGAGAAGGAACCTATTCAGGTTATCTTTGAGATTAGTGTCTTCGAAGAGGAGGGATTTACATTCAAAGGGAGTTTCACAATTCATCAGAAGCAACCTTGGACGAGGAGGTCAGAAGGTTGATGCAAGTACTTGGAGCTTCAGAGGGAGCTTCATCATCATGGAGATCTGTTGTTAATGCATTTTCCTCTAAGACGGAGGAATTTGAGGTGAAAGCCCTTGTTAATGCATTTTCCTTTGAGACGGAGGAATTTGAGGTATCAGCCCTTGTTAATGCATTTCTCTCTGCAAGAGAGATTTGAGGTGAAAGCCCTTGTTAATGCATTTTCCTTTGAGACGGAGGAATTTGAGGTATCAACCCTTGTTAATGCATTTCTCTCTGCGAGAGAGATTTGAGGTATCAACCCTTGTTAATGCATTTCTCTCTGCGAGAGAGATTTGAGGTGTCAGCCCTTGTTAATGCATTTCTCTCTGCGAGAGAGATTTGAGGTGTCAGCCCTTGTTAATGCATTTCTCTCTGCGAGAGAGATTTGAGGTATCAGCCCTGGTTAATGCATTTCTCTCTGCGAGAGAGACTTGAGGTGAAAGCCCTTGTTTCATTCTCTTGGAGTAGCCATGGTGGACGTCATGATGAGATGACAACATCACACTGGTGCATGAATATCTAGAAAATATCTCCTTAGCTAAGAGGGAGTGTTAGTGTTTGGTAGCTTCAGGAGATATTTTCTCCTTAATTAAGGATGGTGGCCTACATATTACAAATTATATTTTATATTTAATGTTGATGTATCAGCAGCAGGAGTTATCTTCTAGTAGCAGAGGCATCTTCTTTAAATAGCTATTATGAGAAGCTGGCTGACCCACATGAAATGTCTTATTTAATATGGTTGACATGAAATAGAATCTTCGGTCAGACATGCAAGAGAATCTTTGCACGAAATGTATTTGTAACTGCTCCTAAAAATAGGCAATTGTAATGCTCCTAGTGCGTCTCCTTTTGCATGCACATGCAAGTGATGACTCCCTATTTTGGGATTGATTCTTGCTTAAGTTAAGTGGTTATTTCAAGGAGAGTTTGCCATCTACAGCAGATTTTTTTACAACAGGTTATTGTCCTTCAAAGAGCAGATTGATATCAAGGAGAAATCAGAGGTTTTCTGTATATTGGCATCTAGGAGAGGTGCTGAGACTTGTAAGCTGATTTCATTCAATTTATAAGAGACATATTTGTGGCTGGCTTTTTCTCCCTCAAGAAGTAGGGTTTTCCCACGATATATGTTGTGTTATATTGTTCATTTCTTCATGTGTTTGTGTTGCATTTTTGCTTTCTGTTAAATCTGATCCTAAAACATTAACATGGTATCAGAGTGGGTTTTTGAAAAGACCTAATCAGGTTTGGGTTTACTAAGCCTATTGCTGATTGTGTAAATCAAGACATCAAGTCTATTGTATCTTGGCCACTAGCTGTTGTGTTTGATGTGAGTTAAGTAGGTTATAGTCACTTCATGAAGGATAGTCGTTTGAGCCTGTGCAGTTGCATATTCACTATGAGTTGGTATGGTTGCTGATTATAGACTAAGTTACCGGTTCGGTTTTGGGTTCAGGTTCAGGTTCGGGTTCGAGAACCCGGTTCGCCGGTTCGGGAAAAAAAAATTTTGGGTTTAGGTTCATTTTGGGTTCGTTTTGGGTTCGGTAATACAAAAACATATAAAAATCAGAAATATATACATATTTGCAGCAGTATTTAAGTTCAGAATACACCACCATATTAATAGTCAAATAACATAGTAAAAATACACCACCACTTTATACTCAAAAGTCAAATGTCATGATATAGAATTATAAATTAAAGTTCAAACTTCAAACATAAAAATGCCAAGTGTTTACAATGTCAATCTGAATCATATGGGTCATCAAAAAAAGCAGCATCATTAGCAACATTAGATGCTACATTTTGTGTAGAACCACAAAGAGCATTAGTGGCACTCGCACAAGCACTGCCACTAGCACCGACACTAGCACTCTCATGCTCAGTAGTTGCTTCAGGCTGATAGTCATCATCAATATCAAGTGCAGCTAAGTGACTTGTGGAAGCATCCAAGTCAAGCTGCTCTGGCTCAATATCCCACCTCCTTGTGTCTCCTTCTTTGTAGGAACTATGTTTGTGTGTAAGGAGGCGCAAGTTTGAATGCACATACACCAAGTCCTCAGCCTTTTTTGAATGTAGCCTATTGCGTTTTATTGAGTGGATGAAGGAGTATGTGCTCCAATTCCTCTCAGAAGAGGATGAACTAGCAACCTATTAAGACCAAATTAAATTAATAAATAGTTAAGAGTTACAAAAATTAACTAAACAAAATTATTAATTAAAATTAAAATTACAAATATAAATTATAAAACTTACTTGGGATAAAAATTTTATTGCAATAGGTTGGAGGTGCATGAATTCTTGCCCATGGAAGTACCACCAACTATGAGCAGCCACCCTACACTTGTCTCGAAGAGCATCCATATTCTGATCAACACTCCCAGAGCATGCAAAAGCCATAAACTCAGCCCTCACTCGATCACGTTGGTCACGATCACTGAAGATTCTACGAATTGCTGCCTTGTACCCTTGGGCCACTTCACCATCCCTATATGGAGCAACTCTTGATGAAGTAGAAAGTATCTCAGGGCTATAATATTTGGGACTCAATGCAAAAGCGAGAAGATGCAAGGGAGTGGTCATTTTGTTCCATCTATCAACCATGATATCTTGTAGCTCTTTGAAGAATTTTTCTTCAGGATCTTCCTCTTTTGCATTGATGATGGATCTCATCTTCTCAATCATTGAGTCAATACCATCATATACTTCACCCAAACAAGGTCTATCCAAGTCAGTGTAACGGATCATGCTCAGTATGGGCTCGGTGAAACTGACGAGATACTCAACACGATCCCACCAACCATCATCTAGGATCCTTTGCTTGATCCTATTTGCCCTTTCATTGCTAGATTGCCTCCATACAACCCAATTAGGGCTGATTACCATGGCACATAGTGCCTCACGAACCTTTATAAGTCGTCTCAACACAATTGTGTTGGAGGCAAAACGGGTCTCGGCAACCTGTTTGAAAATCAAAATTAAAATTAAAATATAATTTAAATATACAAAATCAAAATTTAAAAATTAAAATTAAAAGAAAATTCAAAAATTTAAAAATATTGAGAATTAACTTACCTTCAACAACTCCAATTTAGAGAATTGTCTAAATATTCCTTGCATCATATGGTGGTTGGTGACAAACATTTGGATGTCTTCACCCTCGGCATACACCTGTTTGATCCATTCAATTTTGGATCCAATTTTTTGTAGCATTAGATTGAGGGAGTGGACAGCACAAGGTGTCCAAAAAATGTGTGGATACTTCTCCTCAACCAATAACCCAGCAGCCCTACAATTTTTGGCATTGTCGGTTACAACTTGCACAACATTTTGATGGCCCACTTCTTCAATAGCTTGGCAAAGGATGTCAGCAATAAATGGACCATCTTTCACCTGTCCTTCACAATCCACTGCTCTCAAAAACATTGCCCCTTTAGGGGACACAGCAATAACATTGATCAATGGGCGATTTCTTGCATCTTTCCATCCATCAGAAACTATGGTCACCCCTGTTTCGATCCACGAATCCCTTATGGGCTTCAAAGAGTCTGCTACATGTTTCACCTCTTTCTCCAATAAGGTGCAACGCACCTTCTCAAAACCTGGGCCCTTATACCCCTTTGGAGCCTCATTAATAGATTTCACCATTTTTTGCCAATATGGTGAACGAACAACGTTGAATGCCAATCCATTGGCATAGACACATCTTGCTATGTCTTGATCAGCAATCTCTCTTGCCTCATTCTGAAATGAAGCTTCCAACGGTCCCTTAGATCTTTTATTTGATGAGGGCACGGTTTGCTCTTGAGGGATGTTCATAAATGGATGGCTTTCTGTAGGTGGAATATAAGTAGGTGGTGTAGGGGGTTTCGTGGATCGAGATCCTTTCTTCAAAGGATGGCTTGTTTTACCACCGGTTGTTTTTTGGTCTGCCTTTTCTTGCTCAGCAATATATTTCAACACTATATGTTCTGGAATGCGTTGTCTTCACCTGGACAATTTTTGATGCCTGTTTCAGGGATCCCGCACAAGTGCCCTTTTACTCGACTGTATGAGCTCGAATATTGAACATTGCAATGACTACAAATCCAAATATATCCTCCACCACCTGGAAGTTGCTGAACCATTTCTACATATTTCCAAAGGGGAGAGGCTGGGTTTATTTTGAAACGAGATTGGATTGAGCCTGAGGAGGTACCGGTTGCCATTGTAATACGGAATAGTGAATACCTAAGGCACAACATATTGAAATTTTGGTATTGATTCATTGAATTTGAAACTAAAATCACTTAATTAATTTCAAATTCAAAAAAATGAAAAAAATGAACATGTGTTATAGACATTTAGAAGAATGGAAAGTAAAACAAAACAATAATTAAAAAGCAAAACAAAAGAGTTGAAGTTCACTTGTGAAAAAAAATGTAAAAAAATAATCAAAAAACCTACCTCTTTTGAAGAAATCTTGCTCTACGATCTTCTTAGCAACGAATAGACACTTGCAAGTGCTTAGGAATAGCACAACAATCAACTTTGAACAATCTACGATCAGTCTTCAAGTCTCTTCCAGCTTGTGCAAGCAAAAGAGAAAGTTCAGCAATGGAGGCAAAAAATCCTTTTTTCTCATTCACAAATTGGTAAATGAGTTTCACTTTACCTATTTCATGTTTTTGAGGCAAGTATTAGGGTTAGAAATAATAAAAAAGTCCCTAAAAGTCAAAAACGAGTCAAAAATCTCTTTAAAAAATGAAAAAAAATTTGGAAAAACGCGCCCAAGCGCGGAATTGAACCCGGGTTCAAACAGGGTTCGAAATTTTCGAACCCTGTCCGGACCCACAGTCATGGGTCCGGACCCTGGCCAAACCCACAGTCCAAAATACAGACCCAGGCCGAATTTCTTCGAACCGGACCCGAATTCCGGACCCGGATCGAACCCGAATCGAACCCGGGGCCTTTAGTAGCGAATCCGGTAACATAGATTATAGAGCATCATCATAAATATATCTAGCATAGGACTTCTCCCCAGGAGATACGTGAGAAGGAATTGTTGTTTTAAGCAGAGTCAGCATTCAGGAGTAGAATTAATGCTCATATGAGCAGACCTAAAGGAAAGATAGGTATTTCCTGTTTGAATAATATTCATGAATTTTTATGTAGTTATTAATTCATGCTATAACATTGGGATAGTGAATCTTGTATGCTTCTAGCATTGATATTTCTTTGGGGTAGTTTAAACTATTAGTAATCTCTCTCTAAATGCTTCCAGGATGGATCGAGGAGCAAGAGGGTGATGAGAGATTGCCTAGAGAAGAAGAACTTGAGGCATCCTGTAAGGAACTCATACCAACTAGAGAAATGATCAAGCATGGAGTCATAGCTTGCAGCCATGGGACTGAGTTGGTGGCTGAAGACATCTCTCGAAGAGGAGGAACCTATTCAGGTTATCTTTGAGATCAGTTTCTTCGAAGAGGAGGGATTTACATTCAAAGGGAGTTTGACAATTCATCATAAGCAACCTTGGACAAGGAGGTTAGAAGGTTGATGCAAGTACTTCAAGCTTCAGAGGGAGTTTCATCATCATGGAGATCTGTTGTTAATGCATTTTCCTTTGAGATGGAGGAATTTGAGGTGAAAGCCCTTTTTAATGCATTTTCCTCTAAGACGGAGGAATTTGAGGTGAAAGCCCTTGTTAATGAATTTTCCTCTGAGACAAAGGAATTTGAGGTATCAGCCCTTGTTAATGCATTTCTCTCTGCGAGAGAGATTTGAGGTATCAACCCTTGTTAATGCATTTCTCTCTGCGAGAGAGATTTCAGGTGTCAGCCCTTGTTAATGCATTTCTCTCTGCGAGAGAGATTTGAGGTATCATCCCTTGTTAATGCATTTCTCCCTACGAGAGAGATTTGAGGTGTCAGCCCTTGTTAATGCATTTCTCTCCGCGAGAGAGATTTGAGGTATCAACCCTGGTTAATGCATTTCTCTCTGCGAGAGAGACTTGAGGTGAAAGCCCTTGTTTCATTCTCTTGGAGTAGCCATGGTGGACGTCATGATGAGATGACAACATCACACTGGTGCATGAATATCTGGAAAATATCTCCTTAGTTAAGAGGGAGTGTTAGTGTTTGGTAGCTTCCGGAGATATTTTCTCCTTAATTAAGGCTAGTGGCCTACATATTACAAATTATATTTTATATTTAATGTTGATGTATCAGCAGCAGGAGGTATTTTCTAGCAGCAGAGGCATCTTCTTTAAATAGCTATTATGACAAGCTGGCTGACCCACATGAAATGTCTTATTTAATATGGTTGACATGCAATAGAATCTTCGGTCAGACATGCAAGAGAATCTTTGCACGAAATGTATTTGTAACTGCTCCTAAAAATAGGCAATTGTAATGCTCCTAGTGCATCTCCTTTTAAATGCACATGCAAGTGACGACTCCCTATTTTTGGATTGATTCTTGCTTAAGTTAAGTGGTTATTTCAAGGAGAGTTTGCCATCTACAGCAGATTTTTTTACAGCAGGTTATTGTCCTTCAAAGAGCAGATTGATATCAAGGAGAAATCAGAGGTTTTCTGTATATTGGCATCTAGGAGAGGTGCTGAGACTTGTAAGCCGATTTCATTCAATTTATAAGAGACATATTTGTGGCTGGGTTTTTCTCCCTCAAGAAGGAGGGTTTTCCCAGGATATATGCTGTGTTATATTGTTCATTTCTTCATGTGTTTGTGTTGCATTTTTGCTTTCTGTTAAATCTGATCCTAAAACATTAACAATAACAACAATTACAACATTAGCCCAATTACTTTTCCATCCACCTCTAATTGATTGGCTACTGCAAGCCAGATAATGTTTATAAGCTAAGTCATTGAGAAGGAACTGGGCTGGCTGGATTTAGTTGACCCAGGCACAACCAAGAGTCAAAAGTATGCATAGATTAACCACCAAAGGAAATGCAATGAGCTTGTTGGTGTGGAGGTTAATACTGGGGTGCTCAATATAACTAATCATCTTAAGGCTCTCAAGATTGGCATTGAAGAAATTAACTGTTGCTTGTGGCCCCAGTAGGAAGAAATTAAATACCTGAACTGACAGCTCTCAAAGGTTAATCTTTGGTTTATTCAGAGAATCCTTTACTCAACCTTCAGCCGCTAAACATGAAAAAAAATGCACAAGAAAAGACTGACCTGCCAGTACACCATTAGAAGAAAGACACAAATATCTATCAAATTCATCTATATGTGTATCTCACCTTGGCCTGCTGAAACAGAAACCCAAGTAGCTTACACTTTCAAATGCTAATATGCCTAGGATATTTTATATTTGTGTATGCCCACATGCATCCACATGCATTTTCATTCAACTGTTTTAGTTAGTTATTTGGCTTTGAAACTCTAACTAGCAAACATAAACTCAGTTATGGAATAACAAATAATTGGACGAATTTGGCGTTCCAACAAATCAGGACAGAAGAGTTCTCTGTCAAAATGAGCACTTCCAGTTCATGATAGTGCTATTTTTCTACGGGGCAGTGATTAAGATGAAAGAATATGGTTGCTGAAGAATTGTGAATAACAGCAAGAGATTAGAGAAACGCAAAGTTTGAACATTTCCAGTCTTGCCGTGAAATTGGACAATTGAGGAGCAAGTACACTGATTTCAATTGAACAATTAATTGGGAGAAGACAAATTTTGAACTGCATATGCTCATTATAATGTTGAAGGGCAGAAGACCAACATGACTTTACAGTTTAGGTTTCCTCATATTCTGTGTGCTTCTGAGAAACAAATTCTATATTCTTATCACTTGGAAGTTGGATATCATCATCATTAGACCAGTTTAAACCATCAACATACAAATAAGCCTCAATAACATAACACTGTAAAATGTGTTTGGATATGCCTCCTTGCTCCAACATAAACAGCATTCCCATGTTAGGCATTCAATAGATTCATTCCATATCCAGCTCAATGACTATGGAATCAGAACCATCTTCCATGAAAATTGGAAAATAAAAGCTTTGAATAGAACAGATATGAAAATAAAAAGCACTCTTCCATCACAGAGAGAGACAATCATCTCTCTGCTCACACATTTCATTCACCCATGAGCTCATATCTTGAGATTATTTGACTAAGAAATCCCTGTTTTAAACTTTTTATGTTTTCTATGTATTATAGTTTTGGTAAATTTATACTTTTTGTGTGTTTTTATTCATGCATATCCCTTCATGATATTCTAAGGTTTTTCTAAAATTCATCGCTGCAACTTAGGCTGTATTGTACAGCCTTAACTCCAGAATCTGATAAGACAGGTCACTATGAACCAACATTCACGAACCAGAGGAAATTGAACCAACTTCGTTCAGAATAGGGAAATCTAAGGGATGAAACTTTTATGCAGAGAGCTAGGGGAACTTTACCCACACGTGAAATTAAGGCAGTACCAAAAAACTTATTAATTCAGATCATTTAAAATCACCTCATATACTTTCTGCCTATGCACACATTTTTGACGATACAGTACCAATTTCAGGGAAATTTGGTTTCCGGTATATTTAACTATTATAAAATGCATGAAGATACCCAATGGTCGATAAGTAGTCCATTGTCTAGTGGGCTGGTCTAAAATTTAGGCAGTGCAATTACATCCACAACTACCCAGATCCAAACCCTGCTGCACAGCTGAGTTTGTTACAAAGCAAGGCACTCGTCTGGATGAGTTCTAACCGAAACCAACCAGTCAAAGCCTATTGGCCAAAGGATCGCTTCTGAGTGAGATGGTGCTCTGTTCTGCCTTCGGGCAAAATGAGAATAAATAGCAAATAAAATAGCTACCTCCATCTCCAATATATTGTTTGCGTGTATTAAATAACAATAGACTCCTATCAGTCTGTTAGACCGGGGTGAAATACGACGAAAATTCAGGTTCAAAACATTAGCGCATTCCACGAATCCTTGTCATCATACATCAACCTCGTCCCCCAAACCTTTCCCTCAGCACAATTAAAAGAGGAAAAAGAGAGGGCCGCAGAGAACACCTGTATACCAATGGTTTTCCATTGGGTTGTGGTATAACCTCATTCAAGATTTGCACACTAAAATCTTATCCAAAATTTATCTAATTGCTTCCATTTTTTTCTGTAAGAGAATAATATACAAATAAAAATAGATGTATACAGCCACCATGTGTACGTTCAACTCCACTATTAATTAGAAATTTATTAATTTAGGATCCTTGCTCAGTGTTTTACTGAAAGGGATCAAGAAAGCCTAAATTCATTACAAAACCATTCTAACAGTTCATTATGGAAATGAAAAACTACCCACAAAAGCATCTTAACCCATTATAGTATGACTAACATCATTCATTTGGCATAAACAAACATGAATCCGACAACCCAAAGGCTTAGAAAACAACCCGAAACTTTGGGGCCTTGGGGTCTTCTGTGGGAAGGATTTGCCACCTACAGGGCTCTATATCATCGGAGACAGGACAATACCCAGCTAGCGTTACCTTCTCTGTGGATGCTGCAATTGTTCCAAATTCAAATACCGCTGCGTCTTCAGGCCTTGGGACTTCCATTGCAGCTCCATTGTATGGAGATGAAGATTCGGAATCTTTATGATCTTCTTCCGCTTTTGGTTTCTCTTCTGTTGGGTTCTTTTTTCTCCAGCTTAGCAAACCCATCTTCTCCTCCTCTCTTCTTCTTTCTTCCTGCGAATCCAGAGGACAGATAAGACAAAACCGTAGCACAAAAGATAAAGAGCACCCAATAGTTATAGCACTAAATGATTTTTTTGGCTGTGTTGAGATAAACTTTTAGAGGAGTGGAAAAATCTCAGTAAATTTCATACTGGTGAATGAAAAAGGTTTAAATCCAGATTAATTTTAAACTAAAAACTCTGAGAAGGTTAGGAGTATTGACGAGAGGCGAACCTAAGTAGTGAGGTACTAGATCTGTAATGTCACGTGGAGGCCTATAATTTGTCATATTGCTAGAACGTGTCCTTGGCATATGAAGGTTGTTCTAGTGTGGCCCAGTTGAACAGAAACGTTCTCATTTTCATTTTTCATCTTTCTTCTATCAAGATTTCATGGTGTGTTAATCAGATTTCTCTAGTATGGGTATTTTATTTAAATTAGAGTATATATAAATATATAGGGATGGAGGGTTTTGGCTAATCTCATGAGGTCTAGTCTCCTCCAAATCTTGGTACAAGAGGACATGTCACGCCAGCGTTATCAGTCGTGAAAAACTTGAAAAAAGCAATCAATAAGAATTATAAACTTCATAGTGAACGGTGAGATGGTTTATGTTTTGGATTTTATGTTTTAGAGGACAAAGGGTTAGTTGTTCAATGACTAAATTATCACATAATAATGATGACACCAATCATAGTCTCTATGTAAAAAAATGTATTTCATAATAATAAAACGGAACAAATAATGGATCAAAGTAAAAAATTGTCAATTTAATCTAGTCCATTCTAAAAAATCGAAAATTCAAAATTGGTAAAATTTACAACCTTGGCTTTTAAAAAATATTTTCAAGATGCATTGTAATGTATATACATTCTTAACTTTGTAGAAAATATAGCACATCATAAGCGTAAGAAAATATTATTTTTTATAAGGTGGGTTGTTGAAACAACTCAAAAGTTTTAATGTTTTCATCTATTGAGTTGATCACAATAGTACAATTTTTGCGTATTTATAATTGTTGCTTACCATGCTCAAACAATTTATATAATAACATTGTTGGATGATTTTTAGAAGAGTTCAAAAATAGTGTTACAAAGAATATACATAAGAGACTTTTTGGAATCATGTTCTTGTTTGCTTTTAAAAAGGCATTCACATTCTTGTTTGCCTTTAAAAAGATGTCCACAGTCTTGTTTGCCTTTAAAATGGCATTCACAAAGTATGTTTGTATATACCCATCATATTTAATCACATGATGATCATCATCATTTGGATAAAATGGTTCTACTATGTGTTGGTCAAAGTAGAATGCTGGTGTGTAATTTATGGGTAGATATTGTCTTAATCAATGGAGCACATGGTACAATAAAGAATATAGTTTATCATCAAGGTACTCACCGATAAAGTTGTCATTATGTGTGATTATGGAGTTTGATGATTATGTGGGTGTTTTGTGGGACTCTGATAATTCAAAGTTTGTTCATCTTTCACATATTACAAGAGGCAATCATACACAAATCCACATCAAGATTGCATGGACTTTAATTATACACAAGCTACAAGGGCTAAAATTAGAAACAACCTACTAGATATTTGCTATGTAGAGAGGGCTCATTTAACATTCACTACTATCTCTTGAGTTGAATCTCTCAAAACATTGAGAATATCACCACCATTCTTATTTGAATAGTACTCTAACATAGAAATGCAAATTGTGTTAGCAATAGAAAAAATGAAAGAGATTAGCTACAATTTTTATTCCTAAATTGATCCTTAACAAAAACATCAAACACATGTTCATTTTGTTTGTGGTTGGTTGTGATAAATTAACATGGTGTTAAAATAATTTTATGGTGTTTGTACTGCTATAATCATTCTCTTTCAAGTATGTACATGTAATCATAATTGTGTAAAATATTATTATTAATGTAATTTTATATTCACATATGTAACATCATAATTGTATAAAATATTATTATTAATGTAATTTTATATTCACATGTGTAACTTGTTAGTATGACTTCTTAATATGATTTTCTAAAATATATTTCTTAATTCATGTATTTTCATATTATTGTAGTACATATTTTGATTTTTTTTGAACCATAGTCATAAGATTTTCATGGTCCACATTATTAAAATCATGAGTGCTTCTAGATGCAATTGTGTGAGATTTTTTTTATGTCAACATTTTGAATCATACTACATGATTGATCATCGCTTAACGGAGAGAGGAAAAAATGATCAACCTTTATATATCCATTATTTGTGTTGTGTGCAACATAATAAGATTTTATAAAAGTAGATAGACACGAATATTTAACACCATTATGTGATGGCTCTAAATATAAATGTGTAGTGCTTGATCAAAAAACCTATATATACCTTGGCACCTTTATGTGCTTTTACTAGTTTTATATTGTGCGTTTTCTTGAAATATTATTTACTTTTGTCAATTCCCTTTACTTTTATTGCAGGTATTTTTTGACGGATTTTGTGTTTTACATGGACTCTCTTTAGTGGCATTTAATATGAGTAAGGGTGTCATATTTAAAATATTGAAACAGTTATACAATGTTTGGAAGGAGGTCATTTTTTTTAATATCTACATTGTCTAAATATGGCCACTTGGATTTTCTTTCATGATCATATACATTTTCTCTTTAGAAATCTTTTCTTTGGTGCTTGAAGTGCCTTGATCACCTATTGTTGCACCTAATATAGATTCATGGAGGTATTTAAATGCAATCCAAATGCACATTGAGATATTTTACATAGTTTAATTGATTTTGGTAGTAAGAATAAATTATATTGTTAGATTGAAGGTAAAAATACAAATAAATATTGTGTTTTTAAAAAAAAACAAAAATATTGAAATCTTAATTGTTATTGTCATTGAGAATGCACTATGTTGACTATTTGTGTGAATGGATGTCAACCAAAAAGAAATATTGTGTTTATAAATACACCAAAAAAATAGAATGTCTATTATTTTGGCATTAAAAATGTATGTTGTGTTGTTAACTACTTAAGATTTTTCAAAAATTTCCTTTGTAAACATATCTAAAATAATAACCATTTTAATCTTTCTACAATGCTACAACAATTACATAGCTCATTTCTTAATGTAAGTAAAATTTTTTATTTGTTTTATTTATTTCTAGCAACAAGTAATATACATTTTTTTGTAACATGCTCAATGTTTACTCTATAGTTTTCACCTAGGATTTAACTTATGAAGTGAATAATTCAAAGTTTCCAAAATAGGATAATAAAAATTGTATTTTCCTTTAATATCTTTTTGCATGCTTCATAAATAATTTCACATAACATTGCATAATTTAAATAACATAACATAAAATTCATATAATTGAAACTCGTATTTTCAAGTACATATTAGAATAGGTCTCATGATCATATAAATATTTCATAATTTACAAAGATTACAAGGTCAAGGTATCCTTATCTAGATTACACTTCTTTTGTTTCACAAGCTCGGCATGTCGCTTGCAAGAGGAAGAGTATCACCCAAGCGCTTTACCTTCAACCACAAACCAGTGATCTCCCACACACATTCCAACTAGAAGTGGCCCTTCCCTTCAATGAAGAGTTTAGTATTGGAACCCCTAGTATTTCCATCTAAGTATCTAGTGTTGTGTCTACATAACATGTACGGTCATACAACTATGGATGCCTTCCAACTATGCATGACACTACTGACAAGCTATGCAAACCTAGAGCATAGTGAACCAACAAATGTAAGCAACAACTTTCACACTTAATTTGGCCAAAGTTTTGATATATATAATCAATCCACTTTCTAAGGAAGTAGTGTTGTAAGTTCACCCACCTCTAACTCGACTTAGAAATCCTCTTGGTCTGTGGTTAACATTTTTTTGGTTTGACTCAAAGGTTAACTACCTTAAACAAAATCTCTTTCAATAGTAATGACTCACTAACATTGATTATTCGACCAAATAGGTTTGACTCATTTATCTCGAATACCCTGTTACATACTTGTAATAATCTAGGTCTAGGAAACTGCCTCTTATTTGAGTTCTTCCTTACTAAGTCCGTAATTGACTTGATTGGCTATCTTCTTCTAACTAGAATACCCAAGTTATTCTCTTGAAACATTTAGGGTCTAGGCAATTGCCTCTTATTTGAGTCCTTAGTTTTAACCAGGGGAGTAATTACTCTCCTATTTTATTCACAATTAGTTTTTACCAATGACACAATGTCATTGACTAGACACACCTGGTCTCAACCTAATAGTACTAACAATATGTCGATATGTATAATAATCTAGTTTTAAGCTTTAATTGAAGACTACTTATTTGTATGAATGATGGAGTGTGGACAGGTCATGGAAAAGCAAGTCTGCAACCTGTAGCAAGTCACAGCCTACATGTTGTAGACCTTCTTTGCATGTGTGTGGGGGGAGAATATCCGATGTGTGCGAGTGAATACAAGCAAGGGGTGGGCTTTTTATTGTGATCGGGGGGATTTGTGTTAAAAGTTTATGTATTTTCTTTGTGTCTTTTATCATTCATGATTGCAAGGTTCAAGGGTTTTGGGGAGGCATAAGGAGGATTTTTTGCCTCTATTTATACCAATTATGGCTTCAAGTGAAGCAACTGGTTTTAAACCCAATATGGATTTTCAAGCATCGCTACATGTGAATTATTTGTCTTCATCAAGGCTTGATGCTGAGAGTAATTTATTGTATAAGGCTTCAAGGGTGGAGGGGATGGCTCCATTTGGAGGCCCTCGTATCTTGAAAATTAATGGATGTTTGGAGAGGAGCCAGGATAGACCAATTTTGGTGATTCAACTCAATTTAATTGCGGATGATGTTGAGTATTTTTTGAAACATGCTTTAATATGCAAATTCATGGGGATGTGAGTCTCTCTTTCATTTTTGGAATCTTGGGCTAGGCAGACATGGAACCTTGAGGGTTAAATGGAGGTGATGTTGATAGCTAACAATATTTTTATGGCCATTTTTAACTGCATGGTTGATTGCATCAAAGTTTTTGAGGGAGGGCCTTATTTTCATAACCAGATTGGTTTGTTCATCAAGCCATGGCATATTGATTTTAACCCATTGGATGAGCTTTCAAATCATGTCCCTATCTGGATGTGCCTCCCTTGGTTCCCATTTGAATTTGGGCAGAACGACATTCTACATACGGTTGCTATACTGTCGAGGAAACTAGTAGGTCCTTCACAACAAACACAAGACAAAAAGGTACTTATTTTTTCACGCATTTGTGTTGAAATAGATTTGAGTAACCCTCTTCCAAATTCTTTGGAAATTCATGTGGGCTCATCTTCCTAGGTACAATAGCTTGACTATGAGGCTCTTCATTTTTGTTGTTGGTTGTGTCATGAGTATGGCCATATACATAAAATATGTCTTAGGAATCACTCTTTGGAGCCTCGTCCTAACCAACCCCCACATAACCATACTAAGGAGGATAAAGGTAAGGCTCCTATTTCAGGTGAGATTGCAAATAAAGGAGGTTTTATTCATGTCAAGCCCCAAAATAGGAATTGAGGCCAGAAAAGAACTTTCAAGGAGAGACAGGAGGAGGAAGTTTTCAATTACTTTGAGGTGTTGGATGACCTTAGCCAACAAGAGGTGAACCTTGGTATGATGGTTCTAGAATTGAGTGCCTTGGAGGTGGTACGGGAGGGTACTAAGTTTGATGGATACCAAAACATTCTAGAGGACAGTATGGTACTATCTCAAATGGATACGGATCAAACCTTGTGGTTTCGGTTGATCCTATGGCCTTTGTTGCTATGGAAAGGGTTGAGGTTGAGAACACATCCCCTCTAAAGAAGATGGTGTTTGATTCAAAGAAAGGAAATAAGGCTTCTCCTTCCTTAGGGATTCTTCAAAGAAATCCAAAGAAAGGGGCTTCTGAGAAACCCTCCAAGGTTGGCAGAAAGAAGGACGTGGATAAAATTAAGATGATGGGTGATATGTTGGTGGAGTTAGGGTCTGTCAAAACTCTTGACTCTCACTTTTCCAACTCTTAAAGATGAATATTCTCTCATGGAATGTGAGGGGCTTGAACGTCTACCCTATACAAAAATTTGTTTGTGATTTAGTGTGAATTCATTCACAATATATACTAATTATTTAAGAAACCAAACTTTTTGTGGAGAGTATGTGTAGCTTGGTGCCAAAACTTTAGTGGTAGGGATAGTGTTAGTGTGTTGGCATGCAAGGTAATATTGGGGGTATGGCTTTCTTATGGAATCCATAAAAGATATGATATCTTTGGTGGATTTCTAGTAAGTTCTTTGTTTATGTGGTTGCTTCAAGTTCAAAGTTTGGAGAGACTGTCCTTTTTTCTAATATTTATGCCCCAACTGACATGCATGGTAAGCAATGTATTTGGTCTCATATTTAGTTTATTTGGAGCACTGCTCCTCTATATCCTTGGATTGTTGTTGGGGACTTTAATGCTATCACTGGTCTAGAGGAAAAAACGGGAGGAATGCTAAGACTAGATTCATCTGCTTTTCTTCTTAGAGATATTATTTCTTCCTTCAATCTAGTGGATATAAAACCTGGTAATGGTAAATATACCTAGAATAACATGAGGTGTGGTAAGGACTGTATTGTTGAGAGGCTTAATAGGTTCTTGGTTTCTTGCTTTTGGATTGGCAATTCTTGGACTACCAACTCAGAGATTCTGGATTGGAGGGGTTCGAATCATTGGCCAATTAAGCTTTCTACTTCATTGGCTTGTGTTGCTTGTAATCCCTCTTTCAAGTTTTAACTCATGTGATTGCGAGATCCCTCTCTACAAGATCATATGGTTGAGTGGTGGCACTGGGTAGACCTTCTTTTGGCACAATGATGTATTCTTTTGTCAAGCAACTATAATTTGTGAAGTATCAGCTCAAGAGGTGGAATAGGCATTTTTTTCGCAAAATCTTTCATGCTAAGGTTGATGCTCAGACTAGTCTGGATGTTATTACTCATGGGATTAGGGAACATCGTTTGTCTAAGGATTCTCTCTAAGAGGATTTGAAGGCTTTGAAAGCTTTAGAATAGTGAGAGTTTCCAGAGGATATTTATTGGAAACAGAAGGCACGATTTGAGTGATTGTAGGAAGGGGACAGAAACATTGTTTTCTTCTTCAACTCTTTGAAGGCCAAGAGACATGGTAATGTGATACCTTATCTTGTTAATTATAGGGGTGACCACCTGACCTCTCGAGGGGATATGTCCCATGATTCTTCTCAGTAATTTTCCACTTTGTTTAGGGAGGACTCCCCTAATGTGAGGAAGAAATTCATATCATTTCATGTATTCCTCCTCTAGTTTATATGGAAATGAATGAGCACCTCATGAGTTTAATTTCTATGGAAGAATTGGAAGGTACTATCTTTCAAATGAAAAAATGGAAGGCTCTTGGTCCAAAATAGGTTTCTAATAGAATTTTTTCAGGAATTTTGGGAAATCATAAATTTGGATTTATTAGAGGTGGTCCATCAAGAGAACACGCAGATGTTGAAGGCTATGAACTCTACTTTTCTTGCCCTCGTTCACAAATGTGATGGGGTTGATAGGTTGAGTTTGTTCAGGACCATAGCTCTTTGCAATGTGGTCTATAAGATTTTTTCCAAGTTGATTACAGAAAGACTAAAGTGGTGGATAAGCAGGCTTGTCTCAAAGGAGCAAGGGGCTTTGTGGCTAACAGGCAAATATTGGATGGAGTGGTCACTGTGGCTAAGACTATTCATTCTATCACGACCTCAAAATAAAAAAGTTATGTTTATCAAACTGGACATGGCAAAGGCCTATGACAAGGTCAAATGGTCCTTTCTTCAAAAAAAATTTGGTGCTTTTGGTTTTGTTGAGGAGTAGGTTACATGGGTGATGAGTTGTATCATGACCACTTACTTCTTTATGTTGATTAATGGGGAACCTTCCTCCTTGTTTGGGGCATCTAGAGTTCTATGTTAAGGGGACCCTTTGTCTCCTTGGGTGAAATCAAGAAGTTGGGTCCACGAAGAGGGGAAGTTTTGGCCAAAAAAAAGCCATATGAAACGCGTACGCATTTTTAAAAAAATGGGCACCTACTTAGGAACAAGCTCCCAAGCCTAAATCCAAATGGGTACCCATTATGCTTCAAGTACCTGCTAAAAAATAGGTACCCATTAATAATGGTTACGCGTTATGAAACGGGTACCCATTTCAAAAAGGTATTTATTTTTTTAAATAAACGATTGTTGCCTCATTTTTCCTATGAATTTAAAGGCAACTAAGAGCGACAAATAGCAACCCATATGCATTTTTGAGGACCTATACCACCCCAAATTTTAGTTGCCACCTCCTCTCGTCAACATAAGTGACCTTAGTGACCTCTAGGTTGGTTAAATTCTGTATTTTTGGCTTTATATCTAGCATTTTTTGTTTATTTAACTCTAGCTTAGGGTTTGTTTATTTTGGTTGTAATTAGCTTGTTCAATTTATATTTTTAAATTGTATTTGTAAACAAAATCATCAACATAAACCAAAAACCTTAAATTCTAAACTGAAAACCACAAATATATACCTAACTTAACTAAAACCCTATACCACACAAACCACAAAACCTAGATTTAGAAACTAAAACTCTAAACCCTAAACCACAAAACCTTAGATCATTAGTGAACCATTCTAATGGTGGTTTCTCCAACCCATCCTCCTATTCCAACCTTGAAGTTATACCTCTTTCATGGATACTACCACCTTTCCCATTAACTTTACTCCCTCATATGGCCTACCCCATGGTTACATTCCTTTCCTTATGAATATTGCTAGTGCTTTCATTCCTTCTAGAATTGTACCCACACCTAAGATCCTATCACTTTTATAACCACTATTTTGCCACAACATCTACTCATATATCTATACTATCCCTCCATCTCATCCCATGATCAATACTTATCATAATGTGTCCAATCCATTCATAACTATTTTATTAGCTCTTACATCACAACACTAATATACCTCCACTATTTCACATACTCCTAATACCACTCTGGTCTCCATCAACACCTTGTACATACACTAATACAAAAACTAGAAACTTTGAAGTACAAACTCAAGGATATCAAGAAGTATTATATTGATTACAATCCTTTTTATTTTTCACCTTTGTCTTTTCACCTATTTATTAGATATCCATGTAGTTAAGGTCAAAGGCCCTCCAATTAGGGATTATCCAACTAGAAATTTCAAATCTAAACTTTGTTTTTAAGACACAATAATTTAATTAGTAAAAATATCATGTATATAGAGAACACTTTTTAATATTATTTAATTAATTCACATTTAATCTAGCTAGAGGTCATGTGCATATTTCCAAGAATTAACCTAAATAGTCACGAGCTCTAGATCTTATTTTAGATTAAACTTAATGCATATATGTTATTCTCACCTTTCTCATAAACATATATATTTTTATATCCATCTTCTTCCTCTAATCTTCCTAGAATATTTCCTCTTTCAACTTGTTTAATATTAGATAGGTCCCTTTTTCTCTATTGGACTACTTACCTTCTCAAATTTAATTTTGTTTATACTCAAATCATATTAGACATAGATTTATCTACAAAATGTATAGAATAAATTGTGGTGATCTAGATAACACATTTAAAAACACT
>VDFB02047230.1:582319012-582482086 GCA_007258455.2 Sequoia sempervirens | reverse complement strand
CCCCTCCCCCTATCCCCTCTACCTCCATCTCTCCCTCTCCCCCTCCTTCCATCCCTACCTCCTCATCCTCCTCGGTGAACCCATGCTAGCACTTCCCACTAATCCACTAGTGTTGGCTGATTTGGATCTATCAAAGGAAGTGGTCTATGAGTCTACCACCATGCATCATAATCTGGGGTGGTTCTCGCATCTGCTAGACCCCCACTCCATGCCCACTACTATGCTACTAATCCATCAATCTACTGCTCTGCCAATGGCACTACTATCGGTGGCCCTCATACTGTCTCTTAGCATGATCGAGCATACTCTGCATTGCCTATGGGAACATCCTACTACTCCCTGAACTATATCAATACCCATTGGGGTAGGTACATCTTTATAATAAGCTGGGACTACACTGTCTAACCAATCAAATATCTTAACTGTCTACACAATGAAAGATGATCCTCCTCTCTTAGCCACTGCCCATAGTCTTTGTATGGTCTCCAAACAAACCCCATCAATGTGTCAATCACATGACACTAAAATATTGTGTCTCTAACTCTAGTCTATGTCATGGGTATGTGCAGGATCATCATAGAAAAAATAGGCCCTTAAGTGGTGAAAATTTTAGAAAAATTAGAGTTAGGCAACTTGACATAAAAATTTGAATAAGTTATCTATATTATTTCAAAAATATGTAAGAATAGAATCTATAGAAAATTGAATGTAGTTTCTAAACAACTAGGTTTATTTTAAAAAAAATTCTATTTAGTGAAACTTTGAAATTTCAATGCAGTAGTACTTAAATTTCAGGGCAAAAATAAGAAGTAGGTGTCTGCCTAACCACCCAAACCACAATAAAATGATAATATTTTTTATAAGATTTTAGATATAAGTAGAGGACTCATGTCCTGATGTGATGCATATTTTTTTGTAATTTTTCAAGTCAATAATTAATTATGAATTTTTTATTACAACTTTTAAAAAAAATAAAAACTTGCATGTCTAACCACCTTAACTTGGTCAAAAATTCATGAAATTTAATTTTTATTTTTTTAATCCTATAGTATGTGAAGCATAGAATGTAACACATGTTTTAGATTCAAAAAAATGTGATACCATTTGAAAGCTATAGATATTTTTCAATCAACTCTATTAATCAAGACTTTAGTCAGACCAAATAGAAAATGAATAATAATTATTTATTAAATTCAAAGTAAAGAATAATTTATATTGGTGAAAAGCTAAGAATCTCCTTTAAAAACCCTTTTCATTTCATCAATTTTGGGTAAAAAAAAGTTGTCAGCCACATACCCTACACATACCCATCATATCACTACTTTTTGGCCCATCATGATCCTACACATACCCTCACAACACCCTCATATAAGTATACATACGACATACCCTCGACCAACTATCTTTGCACTGGTAGTGGAAATACGTGAATATGCTCCCAAGCCTAGATCATCAATAGTATGGTCCCACAACTGATACTGCTCGCCTCCCTATAGGAAACATCATGTAGCTGATGATATAGCATGCTTAGAAGGCACAATCCCCACACAAACGTTGTCTTATCCCGCCGCATCTTGACAAGTACATCTCCCCATCCAATAGGGAAACCCTGTCTGCGATGATTTGTAATCAACACCCTGACAATCAAAGTACATAGTATCACATCCTATCGGCCATAATGCTCAGCCATAAACTCCCACCTGATCTCATATCCATCGATACCTATTTGCGCAACATCATCATGCTCATAATACTCTATCATGGCCTCGTGTCCCCAACACAGATCATAGGCAACCCGCTCTCCTTTGATAGGAATCCATAGGATCCTGTAAACATCCTCCAGAGTCATTGTGGCCTCACTCGTCGACAAATGAAATGAGCAAGTATCAGAGTGCCATCTCTTTGCAAGTGCTGTCAGTAGGCCCCTATTTTCTTGGACAATGGGCATATAGGTAACATGGAATATTCCCAACCACATCATCCGCCTCCACTCGCCATCCCTTAGTTGATCCCAAAATGTGTATGTCACTAGCCTAAACTCTCAAGTGTAGATAGGTGGTAATCGTTTCTGCATACATAAAAACAAAAGTTAGCACATCATTGAAAATCATCCTTATCATCTATCTAGTCAAAAGTGCACAAGTAAACTGAGCATAACCTAAGTAAACATTGGTCAAAATCAATTGTGTCATTTTCCCCCTCACTTGTGTCATGAAAAATCACATGCATCATTTTCCCCTATGGTTGCATTGTGTTATATCAATTACGTCATTTAGATTTGCAGATGCATCCCTTTATATCACTTGCTTCATTCCTGCCATCACTTACGCCAATGTAAAAAAATTGTGTTGCATCGTCCCGTAGTTGCATTTCAAGTTGGCGATTGCATTGGACGACCTATCTCTTGCATCACAATTTGACACTTATGTCGCCTAGGCTCACGATTGTGTCATTTTAAACCTAGACCTAGCTCGTCCCTTGCATTTGCGTTGTGACACATCAAATGTGTGTGACGCAAACACATTTGTGCCTTTCATGAACATAGATGCATTGCAACGCATATGCTATCCTGACTTTAATACCCTAAAAAATGCAAAAAATGATGAAATAACAAAGTGGGTATAGGGTACATACTGGTGGCTCTGCGCCCTCTAGCCGTCGGTAGGTCCGTACTCGATATCTATGATGATCTGTGACTAGAATCACCATCTTTGAGCAATGTCCTCTCACTCTGAGCTCTGAATCTCCAAAAGGAAACAGTGAAAATGAATTACAATTTTACCAAATCAAGCCTATTTATAGGGTGAAAATTAGGGTTTCCTTGAGGGGTTCATAACTAGATGCACATTTGACCATGTTTGACCACTCTTTTGACTGCCTTAAACTCATCAAAATTCAAAATCGACTACAACACTATTTTTCTAGTCATCAAATTGACTTATCGGGACACTTTCCAAATTTTTCCGTTGCTGGGCCAAAATTTGCAAATTTTCTCGAGGGGGCATAGATACTCTGTACCTTCGCTGGGGCATGTCTTGAATTAAATTTTCTTTGTCACAATCCAATAAGCAACATTATGACAAAGAGGGAAAAAATGTAGACACATAAAATTGACCTAGGCCTATACTCCATATTTCTTCTTAACATAATTAAAATATTTAATTGTCCTATATTCCAAATTCGACTATTAATTACATAATTCTCAATTATTTAATTAATTCACATCTTTATTCTTCCTTGCTATTTAAATAAATAAATTATATTTATTTTATTTAAATATGTCGCTAATTTCTTATGTCCCTCTATAATTAAATAAATTCCTAAATTTATTTAATTATTATTTATCCACTATTTCCTCCTGATTATTTAAATAAATAAACTTTATTTATTTATTTAAATACATCATTAATTTCTTATGTCTTCTTATAATTAAATAAATTTCTATAATTTATTTAATTATTGTCCACCTTGGCTTTTTCTAATTTTAAATAAAATCATTTATTTAAAATTGTCCACTTTCTATTTTCCCACCAAGTAAATAATTTAAAATCATTATTTATTGTCACATGACCCCACCACCTTTGAATTAAATTAAGTTTTAATTCAAAAGGTCAACTCAGCCTTTTAAATCAAATAATTTTAAATTATTATTTGATTTTCCAGCAGTCTCTTTTTTTATGCCTAATATCTCCTTGTCACATGCATTCTTGACCATTCTAAAATCAAATCTCAGCCCTTCATTTCAAATTTACCCTAATGTTTCCCTAACTCTAATGGATGGTTGTCACATTTAATTTCAACCTTTGATCTTAGGGAATCTATCATCTTAAAATCTTTGCCATCCATCTAAAATTGGCTTTTCTATAAAAAGGCAATTTTGGCCTCATTTAACACACTTCATGCTTGACTATTTTATGCTTCAAATTTTAGGCTTGCTTCATAATTGCACACTTGCAAATTGCAGCAATAGTAGAAATCCTTCAATATTTTCTTAGGGTTTTGTCATGTTCATAGTTTCTCATCAAATATATGAGGGAAAACATCATTTTTCAACAAATGGAGAAGGGAAAAGAAGGTCAATCATGGAGGGCTTGAAGACTTTTGGTGAGATTGTTCTTTGTTTTATGCATTTTTACTCCATTTTACTTCATTTTTTAGCTAGGGTTTTGTTCATGCATTTGATTTTATACTAGCTTAACTTTTTTCCTTAGTTACACATATCGACTAGCTTGTCCCAAACATCTTTTGCATTCTTACAATACATGACTTTAGAAATGATCTTATTTGGAAAACCACAAAAGATGGCATCCATGGCCTTTGTATTGAACTCATAAGCCTTCTTCTCATCAGTAGTAGGATGTGTTGAAGGTACTAGATGACCTTTCTCTACAGTTGTCCACACAAAAAATCCCAAAGAAGATACGCAAGACTCCAAAAAGTAAAATTGGTGCCATCAAATTGAGGTACTCTAGAGATAGAATATTCTTCATGATTAGCCATGATAAGTACTCCACTACTAAGATCTCCTAAGTTAATTAAACTTATGCAAGGAACCTAAGGATTTGATATCACTTGTTAGAGTACAGGTCCACAAAGAGGGGGGTGAATTAGTGGTCTAATGAGGAATCAAATTTCAATTCTTAACTCACTTGTATAATGCAAATAGATTCATTGAAAATACTTCAAATATCATAGGTATTGAATGCTGAGGGAGTAACAATGATATGAAAATCAAAACATAATACTTGAACATAGATGAACAATCAAGTACAATATGAAAAACCACCAAGATGAGACAAAACACAAGTTTTATGAGTAGAAAACCCTAAAGGGTGAAAAACCACTCTAAAAATAAGTTTCATTAAGCCTCGCTCACTAAAACCTCACTAGTTACATACTATGCTTCATTGGAAAAGCCTCACTGGCTACACTCTATGCCTCACTAAGAAAAACCTCATTGGCTACTCAATCTGCCTCACTTGCAAAGCCTCACTGGCTACTCAACCTACCTCACTAGCAAACCATCATGCCTCATTGGCTAAACAACATGTCTCATTGAAAATATTCAAAAGAAAATGAATGAAAAAATAGAGGGTTACTTTGTTTCAATACAAACCATTGTTGTATTTTTACATCAGCTAAACTCTACCTCCTTTATTCACACATCTTGATCATAATATTTTGATGATAGAAGAATAACCTTTACATAAGTATATCTTATGTTAAGATCAAGAACATTGTAGTATACTATTAAATTAAGCTTCAAGCATCAATGAACTCTATTAGATCACATTCTTGTGCAAGACTAAACTCATTTCCTTGAATACAACAATACAACAACATCATCTATCACTATTATTCAAATCTCCTTAATTATATACTATCTTAGCAAAAGCATGCTTTCAGAACCTTCAAAACCTTCTCATAGAGCACACACTTCACAAAGAATACACTTCATGAATGTAACCTGCCTTGAAGTAAATAAACAACACAAAGAAAGATATTCACATAACCATGTTCTCTATAACAACCTCACATATAGCTCAATACTATGAAAATCATCAATGACCATATGCAAATAATTCTATGTCGAGAAAAGATAACCTTGGGATGCAAACAAAGAATAGAGACATAATATACCTCTTGATGTTCTGTCATTCAAGTTTCTTTCTTTTTGTTAAACCTTCATGAAGATATTATTTTCAACCCTTTAAAAAAGACTTGTGATTAACTTGAGATCACATCCAACTTTCTTTTTATATCTCCACACAAAAAACCATACTCACACTTAACCATTGGAATACAAATAGTCTTTTCAAACTAGAATGATTATCTTTAGTTTTGGTGCCAATAGGGTAACCATTCATCTTTTCCTTTTCAAACAGAAATGAAAATGGTGATAGTCAAACTTCCTATCAAAGCTTAACCTTCTACAAATAATTGTTCATTAGATTAAAATGTGAGCCTTTGATTCTTCAATACTTGCCAGAATAAAATTGAATGATGACCATTGATCATAATTTGAGTAGTGAAATATAAGACTTGAACCTATTTGGCTGGTAACACCAAGGCATAGAGGCCGATTAAAAATGAATTGTTGCAAGAATGAAGGTGTTTTCATTGATGTCAACTAGTTAACTAGTTATCAACTGGTTAACTAGTTATCAACTGGTTAACTAGTTATCAATTGGTTAACTAGTTATCAACTAGTTGTTGTTGTCATTGATGTCATGGATGCAGGTTATTGGTTGTATATGTCGAGGATATTGGGAAAATTGAAATGAAGAAGTATTTTAGTTGTTCAATGGTTGCTTTGGGTTTTTCTTTGAGATTTTCTCCTATGTTTGTGTGGTTTAGATATGTTGATTATGGTTTTTGGAAGCCACTATATCTAGATTTTTGGCTTCTAATTCATTATACAGTGTGAGTTATGTTCACTAGGGGTGATCCCACAATAGTGGTTTACACTTTTTGGGACCTCCTATTTTTTACTAAAATCACATATTTTTAGAAAATATAATGATTTAAGCCTTGAAAAATTCCATTTAAAGGATTCCAATTGAAGAGGGTTTGATCAAACCACCTTAGATCAAACCCCGTTGGATAGAACCCCGCTAGTTTTAAACCATACCTATAATAGAGTCTCCTTTACACCTATCAAAATGTTGATAAAAACCCACTTTTGATTTACCTTTTGGGGGATCAAATGAATTCATTTAAAATTTATTTTTTGTAAGTATGTAGTCCCTATTATAAGCTTCCCAAAAAGTATAATTTTAAATATATTTAGTTTGATTGTTATATTTAGTTTTTATTTCTTGTGAATGTAGTTTTTTCACAGAAAATCAATCTCTTTGTTCCACACATGTGGAAAAGCAGTAGATTACCAATTTTTTTTATAAAAAATATGTTTTTACTAGATATTGGTGTCCTTAATCCAGCATAAAAAAGAAAATTGAATTTTGATACATACAAAAATAGTTAGGTTGCATATGGTCTACCTATGTCTAAATTATAATTGGTTTGACTTCAAAACTAAATTAAGAAAAAAATATTCAATAAAGCACTATGAAACCATACGAACATGCTAGATATCATAGTTACAAATTTAAATTTAAAAAAAATAAAATTTATCCTTCATAGAATAAAATTTATGTTGTTTACGGTGAACACCATTCTTTAAAACTGGTGTTTACTGTTAAAAACTAGTTTTTGAAGGATATCGAAAAAGAAATGCAATCTAATTCCAATTTTTTTAAAAAATATATATTTAGAATCTATAGACAAAATTCACAAATCACTAGTTCACATCATCTTCAAATTCCTTATGGTTTAGCAGCTATAGGTTCCCGAAAGTGAAGATTTAGTTAAATTTTTTTATTTCAATAACAAATTTGGCCAAAAAGTGTAAACCATTATTGTGGGATCACCCCTAGAATTGTTAATTGTGGTTTTGGCTAAGGTCCAAGAGAAATATTGCTGGTTTGGATTTATTTTTGGTTATGTCTTATGGCTTGCAGTTCTAGAGTTAAGTTGTTATGATCACGTTGAAGATAATTTTGGTGTTTGGAAGGAATTGATTGTGCTAAGGGTTGTGTGTGCTTAGTTGTTCTATGCGTTTCACATTGGTTTGGTCAACCTTGTGTTGAACACTACTTTTGAAGTTGATGAAGCGTGTTGGGACCTATTTGGGTTTCCCTCATCTAATTTAACCCTAGGATATTTGACGCCAACCTAATTTGAATTCAATGATGGATGGCTGACTTTGGATATGTTTCAAAGTTGAAAATGGTATAAATATAGGACGAGTTAGTGGTGAAAGATGTATAAGAGATAAGTGCAAATGAAAAGAGTAGATAGATGATAATCAGATGTGAATTAGTGTGTGTATGCGATGTGAGTGTGGCAAATCAATGCAAATTCTAAATGCTAAGTTTTTGGATTTACTGAACTAAAGGTGGGCTCTATAATTCATGCATGTTTGCAAGTGGCTAAGTAAATTATTGTGGAAATATTTGTTGCATTGATATTTTATTCTCTCTATAACATATCTTATCTCCTTTGTATCTCTATGGCAGTGAGCCCTCTGGGTGGTTAACCCTGTTGGACAGTGAGTCCTTTTGGTAGTGAGCATTTCTCAAGCAGTGATCCTTTTTAATTAATTTTGATATTCTCTATAGTGTGAGTTAATCCTCACCGTGGTTTTTCCCTCATTGGGTTTTCCACTAAATCTAGTGTTACTATATTTGTGTGATGCTTTTTAGTTTCTGCACTTGCACTTAATGTTTAATCATTTTAGAAAAGTTAAGGATTGGTGATTGATCTAAGTTTCGGTGAATGATTTAAAAGGTTAAATTTGCTACAACTGATTCAACCCCCTTCTCAGTTGTCTTATTCAACAATTGGTATCAGAGCTTGGTTCCTTGGAGAAGAGATTAACCACTTAAGGAAGGTCTAGGATGGATGGAAAAGTTACTTATGATTATCTAAAGTTTGATGGAACTAACTATGCTATCTAGAAAATATTGATGGAAGAATATCTAGAGTATTGTGGATATGATGTGGAGAAAGCTTACAAAACTCCCTACACTCCTCCTACTAATGGTTTGAGTACACCTGATGAGATCAAGGCACATGAAGTGAACAATAAGGTGAAGTTTATTTTGAAGAATAGTCTTGTACATTCTGAATTTCAATTAAAGTTCAAAATTTGAAGACTGCTAAAGAAGTATCGGATACTTTAGAAAAGGTGAATGAAGGTGATGAAAGGATCAAAGAAAAAAATTGTACAATTTGGAGACATAGTTTAAGCTCTTGCATATGTCTGAAGATGAGAATGTGAAAGCCTATGTACAAAGATTGGATGAGGTAGTAGTTGGAATGCGAGGACTTGGTGTTACAATAGATGAATCTAGGATTGTAAAGTAGATTCTTAGAAATCTCCTTGATGCTTACAGTAAAAAAGTATGTACTATTGAAGAACATATAGATTACAAGGCTTACACTAAAGATCAGTTGTTGGGAACTTTGACATCATATGAGATGAGAAATCCAAATTTGAGAAATTGATCCATATCAGAAACTGCTTTTAAGGCTACAAGAGAAGAAGATTTGGATGAAGAAAATATTGATGAAGCAAAAGCTAACTTTGTAAGAATAATGAAGAAAGGATCCAACAAGTATGAAGGTAAGTTACCCTTTAAATGATTTAGTTGTGGAGGAATAGGTCATTATGCTTGTTTGGAAAGAGCTAAGAGGAATAAACAAAGATATGAGAAAGAAAAGAAATGTAAGAAGATCAACAAAGCATATTATGTGAATGAGGATGCTAGTATATCTGATGAGGAATCTGATTATGGAGATCCTGATGACAATGAATGCTTGTTCTTGGCTATAATAGAAGAACATGTACTTCTACTAATTCTAAAAAAAGGTGAAGGAATGCCCTCTAGAGAAGGAGAAAATTGAATGTACTATAATCTCTGCCCCACATGCTAAACATGAAAAGAGTAAGTTTTTTAAACTTGAAAAATATGATGGACTTAGTTATCTTTGGAGATGATACTGGTGCTAAGATTTGTGGGATAGGTTCAGTAAGTTTTGATTGCAAGCATAATACTGATGATGTCTACTATGTTAAGGGTTTAAAGCATAATCTTTTGAGTGTTGCATAGATGTGCAGTAAAGGATATAATATTGTATTTAAGGATGAAAGATGTGAGATCGGGAAGGATTCCATAACAGTGATTGTTGTAGGAAATAAATATGAAGGAAATATCTATCAACTTAAGGGTGTTGATGGAAAATGCTTTATGAGTTAGATTAATGGCAGTTGGTTGTGGCATTGGAGAATGTGTCATGTGAATTTTGATAACTTGGTGAGGATTAGTGCAATTAAGGTCATGAGAGAATTACCAAGGATTACAAAGCCTATTAATGCTATTTGCAGGAATTGTTAGTTTGGAAAGAAAGCAGGAAACCATTTTAAATCAAAGGAAAAATCTACTACTAGACTACTAGATTTAATTCATACAAATCTCTGTAGTCCTACAAGAGTGAGAAGTCTACAAGGTGAAATGTACTTTAAACTTTTAATTTATGATTATTCTAGATATACATGGGTTACATTTCTTAGAGAGAAATCTAATGCATTAGATAGATTCAAGACATTCAAAGCTATGGTTGAGAATGACTTGTAAATTTGAGAATAAAATGATTAAGGTATGACAGAGGTGGTGAATTCACCTCCCATGTGTTTAATATGTTTTTTGAATTTCATGGAATAAAAAGACTATTATCTACTCCAAGAACTCCTCAACAAAATGGAGTTGTTGAAAGAAAGAATAGAACAATTCAAGAGGCCGCTAGATTAATGATTACTGATGTCGGTCTACTAGAAGTTTAGTAGAGAGAAGCTATTCACACTATTGTTTATGTATTCAATTGAGTTCAAGCAAGAGAAAATAGTACAAAGACCCCCTATGAGCTATGGTGTGGAAGAATTCCTATTGTTAAGTATTTCAAGGTATTTGGAAGCAAATGTTATATTAGACGGGATGAAGAAAATTTAGGAAAGTTTGATGCAAGAAGTGATGAAGGTATTTTTCTTGGATATTCTATTGAAAGAAAAGCATACAAATGTTTCAATAAAAGACCGAGGAAGATTTTGGAAAGCATAATTGTTAAGGTTGATGAACCAATGAAGAGTTCAATTGATGTTGATGGATATGTATCTGATGAACCTGATTGTGTAAGAATTGAAGAAATTGTGGAAGAACATGAGAAGGATGAACAAGAGAAGTAGAAAGAAGAAGAAGATGAAGCTTCAGTGGTTTCCCCCAAGACACCTAGATATACGCAAAAAAATCATTCAAAAAGTAAAATCATTGGAGACGGGACAAAAGGATTATTCACAAGTAGAGTTGCTGCCGGTGAGGTAAATCTATGTTTACTTTTTGAGATTGAACCAAAAGTTGTAAGCCATATAAATATGAGCATTGTATGGAAGCTATGAAAGAAAAATTTATGTAGATTGTGAAGAATCAAACTTGGGAATTGGTCCCAAGACTAGCAAATAAAAACATTATTGGATCAAAGTGGGTATTTATAAATAAGTTGAATGAGAACAAAGAAGTGGTCAGAAATAAAGCAAGTCTTGTGTGTACGGGTTACTCGCAAGTAGAAGGAATATATTTTTAGGAGAATTTTTCTCTGGTGGCAAGAATGGAAGCTATCAGGATGTTCTTAGCATTTTCTGCTCATAAATATTTCAAGGTCTATCAGATGGATGTCAAGTTTGCATTTTGAATGGAGAGCTAGAAGAAGTCTACATGGAACAACCAGAAGAATTTTAGTTGTTAGATCAACCAGATATGGTTTACAGATTGAAGAAAGTTTTATATGGATTGAGGCAAGCTCATAGAGCTTGATATGCAAGGTTAGACAGGTATTTGATTCAATAAGGCTTCAACAAAGGTATGTTAGATAGCAATTTGTATTTCAAAAGTGAAAATGACAAAATCTTGATTGTGGTTGTATATGTTGATGACATTATTTTTGGAGGAAATGAAACTATGTGTAAGATGTTTGCAGAAGAAATGTAAAAAGAATTTGAGATGTCTATGTTTTTAAAGATGAATTTCTTTCTTAGGCTACAAATTAATCAAATAGAGAAAGGAATTTTGTTTCATAGTCTAAGTATGTGAAAGAGATGTTGAAGAAGTTTGGGATGGATGGTTCCAAATTGGTATGCACTCCTATGGTGACTAGTTGCAAATTAGGTAAAGATGATTCACCTAAGGCTGATCAGAGAAAATATAGATCTATGATTGGTGGACTATTGTATTTGATTGCTACTAGACCAAATATTATGCATGATGTATGTCTTGTGGCTAGATTTCAAGAAGACCCTAAGGAAACACATGTCATTGTTGTTAAGAGAATATTTAGATATTTGAATGGCACTCTAGATTATGGCTTATGGTATCCTAGGGATACTAACTTTACACTAAGTTCTTATATAGATGCAAATTGGGCTAGATGTGTAGATGACAGAAAAATTACAAGTGGTGATGCATTATTTGTTGGTTGTAGATTGGTGGCATGGTTGAGTAAAAAGAAAGATTTAGTTTCCTTATCTACTGCTAAAACTACGTATATTACTGTTGCATCTTGTTGTACACAAGTTTTATGGATGAAAAAAAGTTGAAAGATATCATAGATGTGTATGATGATCCTATTTCAATATTCTATGATAACAAAAGTGCAATTAACATTTCAAAGAATCCAGTGATGGACTTGAGGAAAAAGCATATATCTATTGGGTATCACTTCTTGAGAGAGAAGGTTATGGAGAATGAAGTAAAGCTTGAGTATGTCCATACAAAGGATCAAATTGTTGATATATTTAAAAAGGATCTTCCGAAAGATACTTTTGACTATCTCTAGGAGAAGTTAATGATGCCTCCTTTCTTGAACTGGATGCATATGGCTCGATGCATCAGTCCAGTGGGTCTATGGATCTATCTCTCTTTTGGACTGATGTTTTGGTGGCTACCTCTCAAGGGGAGCAGGTAGTGTCATGTGTTTTTATTGTATGAGTATTTTGTTTTTAATGTCAAAGGGGAAATCAATGTAAAATGGGTATGTGTAGGATCATCATGGAAAAAATAGGCCTTAAGTGGTGATTTTTTTGAAAAATTAGAGTTAGGCAACTTGACATAAAAATTTGAATAAGTTATCTATATTATTTCAAAAATATATAAGAATAAAATCTGTAGAAAATTGAATGTAATTTCTAAACTACCAGGTTTATTTTAAAAACAAAAAATCTATTTGGTGAAAATTTGAAATTTCAATGCAATAGTACTTAAATTTTTGGGAAAAAAATAAGAAGTAGGTGTCTATTTGACCACCCTAACCACAATAAAATGATACTATTTTTTATAAGATTTTAGATATAAGTAGAGGACTCATGTACCGATGTGATTCATATTTTTTTGTAATTTTTTCCAAGTAAATTTAATTAATTATGAATCTTTTATTACAACTTTTAAAAAATATAAAAATCGTATGTATGACCACCTTAACTTGGTAAAAATTCATGAAATCATTTTTTTAATCCTATAGTATGGCATAGAATGTGACACATGTTTCGGATTCAAAAAATGTGATACCATTTGAAAGCTATATATTTTTTTCAATCACCTATCAATTAGGACTTTAGTCATAATTCAAATAGAAAATGAATAATAATTATTTATTAAATTCAAAGTAAAGCATAATTTATATTGGTGGAAATATGAGAATCTCCTTTAAAACCCCTTTTGTTTCATCAATTTTGGGTAAAAAAAGTTGTCAGCCACATACCCTACACATACCCATCATATCGCCACTCTTTGGACCATCATGATCTGCACATACCCAAATATGTTTTGTCTTTTCCATTGATGTCAAAAGGGGAGAAAGGAAGAGTATCATGTGAAAAATATTATCTACTAAAGGGGAGAAAGAAAAATCATGTAAAGTGTGTTCAGAGCTAGTATGTTGTCTTTGATGGTTTTTCACATCATGTGTTTCCATCAACGAAAAAGGGGGAGATTGTTGCAAGAATGAAGGTGTTCTCATTGATGTCAACATGTTAACTAGTTATCAATTGGTTTCTGTTGTCATTGATGCCATGTATGCAGGTTATTGGTAGTATATGTCGAGGATATTGAGAAAATTGTAATGAAGAAAGATTGTAGGTGTTTAGTGGTTACTTTGAGTTTTGCTCTGGGATTTGATCCTATGTTTGTGTGGTTCAGATATGTTGATTATGGTTGTTGGAAGCTACTATATCCATATTTTTGGCTTTTGATTCATTGTACAATGTGAGTTATGTTCACTAGTTGTGAATTGTGGTTTTCTATGGTTTTGGATGAGGTCCGAGAGAAATATTGTTGGTCTAGATTTCTTTTTGGTTAAGTCTTATGAATTGCAGTTCTAGAGTTAAGTTTTTATGATCGTGTTGAAGATAATTTTTTATGTATGGAATGATTTGATCATGCTAAGGGTTGTGTGTGCTTAATTATTCTATGTGTTTTACATTGGTTTGGCTGACCTTGTGTTGAACACTACTTTTGAAGTTGATGAAGCTTGTTGGGACCTATTTGGGTCCTCATCAAGTGTGTATTTGGGTCACCCTCATTCTAAGTCCACCCTAGTATATTTTGGTGCTGACCTAATTTGAATTCAATGATGGATGGCTAACTTTGGATATGTTTCAAAGTTGAAGATGGTATAAATATAGGATGAGTTAGTGGTGAAAGATGTACAAGAGATAAGTGCAAAGAAATAGAGCAGATAGATGCAAAGTAGATGTGAAGCAGTTAGTGTATGTGATGTGAGTGTGGAAGATCAGTGCAAACTCTAAATTTTGAGTTTTAGGATGCAGTGAGTTGAAGGTGGACTCTATCATTCATGCATGCCTACAAGTGGTTGAGTAAATTTTGGTGGAAATCTCTATTACATTGATATTGTATTCTCTCAATAGCATATCTCTTTTATCATCTTTGTATCTCTGTGGCAGTGAGCCCTCTAGGTGGTTAACCCTGTTGGAAAGCGAGTCTTGATCCAAATAGTGAGTCCTTGTTTTGGTAGTGAGCCTTTGTAATCAGTTTTGATATTCTCTATAGTGTGAGTTAATCCTCACCATGGTTTTTCCCTCATTTGGTTTTTCATGTAAATTTGGTGTTAGTGTATTTTTGTGATGGTTTTTAGTTTTTGCACTTGCACTTAATGTTTAATCATTTTAATAGAGTTGTGGATTGGTGATTGATCTAAGTTTCGGTGAATGATTTAAAAGGTTAAATTTTCTACAAATGATTCAACCCCCCTCTCAGTTTTCTTGTAAAACATGAACTTAAACCCTTAGGTTGTCTCTTAAGTGACTGTCCACCTAAGACAGTTGGTCCACCATCAAACATAACATAAAGTAAATACTTCATTGAAAACCTTTAAAAGACATAAACCTTAGGTTATTAGGATACATAATAGTCTTAGGGTTTTAGATGCTTTATAGAGATTTCAAGAATCAAGAACCCTAAAATGAGATTGTCACTATGTTACTTCTATCTCTACAAGTCTCTTGAAACATATAATGAACAATGGAGACAATGTCAACTTCTTGAAATATGATAATCTCTAAGTTTCATAAGAACTTCCTTCAACCATGAGATGATCAATAATGACTTTTTCATGTAGCAACTCTTGAAGCAACATTCTGAATGATCAAGAAATTTTGTGCTTTGTCCTAAAACAACTCTATGATACATGGAACATGAATACAATTATAGCAACACTTTGGATGCATTAAACATCAACACCATGAAGATGTACCAATCACCATAAAAATGAATGAAAACCAATCAAATACCTCTAACATATCAACTATATAAACCTCTAAATGAACATGTATCTTTGAGATCAGGAATCCAAGTAACCATGAAATGAATCAACATCATGATTTATTCAATACCATGAGCATCATGTGAAGATGATCAACACTAAGAGCACCAACATCATGAGACCTTGAAATAACAACTCATCAACAACACCAATAGGCATTTAAACATCTCTTTGACATCAATGACAAATCCACCAACAATATAAATAAGTGATGAAATGATGCTGAAACTAAATATTATAGACATGAAAAATCATAGAAACTAGCATGCACTCAACAAGATATGATGGAGATTGTGTTTTCACTTTCAAATTACTTAAATATATCTATTTTAGGAATCCTTCTGTAAACATTTGATATAAAAATAATTAAATTCAAATAATAATTTGGTGATAATTTCTTTTTAGATTAAGATCTCTTATTTAGGCATAGTTTTTTGTATGCATTAAGTGAAATTTTTGAATAGTTACTTAAGACATGTTGTAAATAAAACTTTGTACAATATTATGTAATATAATTGAATATTTTACCCAAAATGAGGGAAGAATGAAATTCATAATTCAAATAATAGTAGGAAGAGTTATGTTACAATCTAAATAACTAAAGACTATATGAAATATATGCAAAATGAAAACTTAATAATTTAAATAATAGTACTCAAGCAATTTGATCAATTACACTCAAATTTTAAATAAATAAAGGTTATAAAAAAGTATCACTGCACCACTTATATTGTCCCTTTTTTATCAATCTATAAATAAAAATAGAGCTTATGTTGTAATTTTCAAGTGGGTGCAAAAATATAGTTGTTGAATCTATTACATAGTTTTCTTAAAGTGATCCCTATTAATTTGTAGGAACTCAAGTTTTTAAGTGCTACTATGATTTTCACTGGCATGATGTGTGATGATTAGATGGATTGGCTAATTGGGAGCAACAGACCAAATTGCAATGCTACATCTACAAAGAATTCTATACTAGAAAGACGATCCAACATACAAAGGTTATGGATTACTTTTCTTAAAAACTTTTTTTTTTTAAACATAACACTAGTCAGTTATCATTTACAAAAGCACTTTCAAAAGTTCCTCCAAATAATTTATTCTATTGGTAATAATGTTCACCATTATAGTAACCATTTAAAAATGACCATAATGAAAAATAAGTGAAGTTTGTAATTACTTTTTGGATGGAACTTCTCCACGAGATACAAGCCTAGTATTTAGACAATATGTTGTACATAGATATTTTAAACATTGAACCAATGAAAAGTTCAAAAGAATTTTTGAGGTTTCAATCATTTCTTTTCTTATAAAGAATAGTACTATACTTTTCTATTAATAAAACAAAAAAATATATCGTTCACACAAAAAGTAGGTGGAGTGATCACACCCACAAAATCTGTACTGATATCACAAAAAGATGAAAATGAAGTTTAATTTTATTTGAAAACTAAAAAAGTAAAATAAAAAATTCTTACACATGTTTAATATTTTGTCTGGCAAATCTCCAACATTAATAAAATGACTGTTCCAAAAGTATTTGTGGCTATCAACCAATGATAACTCCTTTCCATACTATTAATGATAACTATTTAACAAAAGTGATAGTATGAACAAAATCAAAGCAGACTTTCACCCTCTAAACATATCTCAGGACAACACACTCTTGCAAAGGCCGTATGGAGGCATTGGCAGAAAAAAAAAGCTGCCATCTTTCTGCTTCACATTTCTCAATTCCCGCCAAGAAAGTCCGGTAAGAATCTCAGAATTTCATCATTGAATAGTATAAAATTGTACCTGCTCTCTAATAGTTACTCTAACTTCTAGAGCATCCACAAAATAGTAGCTATTATATATTCTGCTAAGTACATGAAACTCAATAAAAGAGAACAAGTCATTGGGATCTGTGCTCTCTCCAGGGGATAATGTTTCGCACGCTTCCTCAATCTATGCTTGCAAATTGGCCCAGAATAGGAGTTGCCTGCATGCATATAAAATATATGCTCTTCTTCTCCACCATGTGGGCATTACTTATATTATCTGTAACAGTGCATTCATCCACAATAGGTATTTATTTATGATTTCCTTCTTCTTCATTCTTCCTAACCTTATTTACAGTTGTATGATTATCATGGTGTGTGCAGTGCGCTAGTACAGATTATTAGAATAGTTTTCAAATAAGAAATGTGTTTTATTAATTGTGTTATTTTTCGATTCAATTGTATGTAAGTTTTTGTATCAATGTTTCATCAGAATAGAACTCACGGATATGAAAAATGCATACAACCAAATCTGAAAACAGCACAATTAATATTGTTATAGATTCTGGAAATCTATTAGCACTGAAGAAATGTGTTATTAGACTTAAGAGTTGCATTTATTAGGATAGATCTTAGGCAATAGTGCTCAGAGAACTGTTTTAACTTTTTGTATCTGTCATATCTCCATGTTGGCTTGTCTATTCATTTCTGTAAATGGGTTTGAAGAGTTTTCATTGGCCCTCAAAAATAGTGAAAGAATCTTCAGAAGATATGTGAATTTGTTCATGTATTTGAACGATTTTTAAGAATGGTATTCCTTATTCAATCCTTAGGAAAGAGTGTAAAGAAGAAGCAGAGATTTTTTTGTTCTATGGTGATTTCATGTGGGTATACTGCAATACAGAGAATTTGTTAGATTGTATTTCGTGTGTGAACGATTCTCTTGTGTTTACTCTCTGTGTGTGTTGTTGGTCGAAGATTCAGAAGGGAAAAAAATGGGGTTGTGGATAGAATTTAATTTGGACCTTACAAATAACTTGCACAAAAATCAAGAGACAGTGGGATTTGTATGGGACCTTCTGATCTCAAATTTGTCTACAACTAAAAGCACAAATTACTGGTCGTTGATGGTACATTGAAGATTCTTGGTCGTCCACGTTTTTGTGTTGGCTATTGACATATGCCAAAAAAATCTTGAGCACACTGTTCTTGCACCTTCAAATGCATGTTTTTAATTTTAAATTGCAAGAGAAGAAGATGGGTAGCTTAGATTAGAGATATAATAGTTCTCAAATACTGTTTGGAATAATCATGATGAAACAAAATTTAATTCATCTTATATTGTCCAAATCTTCAGGTCCTGTAGAAAATATTCTTCACTTGGAAAGAAGACAAATTATGTGTTCTACATACGTTAAAATGTTGCAGACCATTGTATATGGAATATATTTTAAAAGTTTAGCCAAGCTCTGCTACATCTTAACATTTACATGCTCTGAACTTTGTTTTGTTTCTATTTGTACAGTGGCTCTTGTGAAGCCTGAATAGACAAAGCTCTTTAAACCTACCAAAGAACACATTCAAAATAAGTCATTAGTCTATTGTAGGAGTCCTTACCTGGCCATGTTCACAAGAGCTTAGAGCTTCTAAATAGGTATCTAAGGAAGAATGCATAAGTTTAACAACTTCTGGTTATGTTATAAATGCAGGTTCAGGCACAGGAGGACTTGCCCATGACAATTTGTCTCAGGCCCAGAACATGATTCCATACAAACAACTTCTTCATGTTAAGCTCTCTTCTTGTTTTCAACTTATGTTCTCTTGAAGCAACATCTATGATTTCCTTAAACTATATTTGTCAGTTGGAAGATACAAAATTTATTTGTTGTCTCAAATCTTTTGTTTCACAGGATAATGGTCCTTCAAGTGCAAGTGGAATAGCAAGGAGATTATTAATTGGTTCAACTGCTCCTGTCTGTACTTACAATGAATGCAGAGGGTGTAAAACTCAGTGCAAAGCAGAACAAGTGCCTGTGGATGCAAATGATCCATTGAACAGTGCTTATCACTACAAATGTGTTTGCCACAAATAGGAACCACATATTATCCTATTGTATTTTATTGTGTTTTGGGTGGGATTTATATAACTTCACTTAATTAGTTACAAACCAGCTGCGTATTCACAAAGCTGCTGCTGGATATTATTGGATAAGTTAGTGATTAATGACCTTATTATAATGCCTTTATGATAAATTTTGTGTAGTATGGGAAAAATATATTATGATATATGTTACAGCATTTGTTTTTCTCAGATCTCTGAGGGTATGTACTGTTGTCCTAAGCAAATTATTCTGAGATTTTGAGGTCACATTATGTGTTATTATGATGGCTTTTCAGGGTTTTTGTAGTTTTGTGGTTAGAAAATACTGACAGGAATATATGTGTAATGAATTATGCCCACTACTATCAACATCGTGTTTGACCATGGAGAGTTAAAGGCTGATCTTGAATAGTTACAAGGATAATGTATCTATGGTCTAAAGTTTTTTTTGAACCAATTATATGTATAATTTTTTTTATTTTTTTTGGGCATATTCAATTATTTCTAAAACTCACTGAACTCTTACTTATAAACAATATATTAAGAACATTTTTTAGTTTTAAAAAATAAAATTTTATAATTTCTTTTATTTTAAATTATAGTTTAATTCATTTTCTTTTAATAATATTAATAATAGTATTTATAATTGATAGATACAAATGTTTATAATTTATTAATTAAATATAACATTTTTTAAATATTTTTATATAAGAAATAACACTTAAGTATAAAAAAATAGAATATTCAATATTATGAGATATATGAATAGCATATAGATATAAAATACAACAAATATCCTAAATTTCTTCACATATGTAATGTTTAAATCATGAGTTCTAAAATAATAATTATTATGATACCACAAAAGGATTAAAGTTACCGGACACCATGATAATATGAAAATATTAAAGTTATTGAACAACATGATAATTGAAACTATTTGATATATAAGATATAATAATTATTAGAATATTGAACCTCTAAGAATGCTATTATACTTTTTTGAGGAATAAAAGGAAGATATAAAGACTAAATACACTAGCTCCTTTTTGTTTATACAATACTTTATTTAAGTATTTGAAATATAATTCAATTATGAAGGCCCTCTTATTAGAAAATTTATATAGAACGATATATGTCATGGTCATCGTGTTAATATTGAAGGGGAAACTAAAACTATTTTGACTCTTTTAGCAAAGACAAGAACCTTAATCATCCCTTGGGTAACTTGGTGATAACTTAATTTTTTTCATGGTTACATCTTTATTGATAGAAGTATATCAAGTAAAATTTATTTATGATTCCTCAGATGATCCATGGTGAAAGTTGTGTTATAATCCTCCTTTTTTATTTAAAAATCCTCAAGATACATCATTTTATTTGGACTATTAACTATAGAGAATCTTAACTCCTACTCCTAATTCATAAGTGAATGTACATGGTGTATTATTAAAGTGTTTTCAAATACATAATGACTATATTGATCATGAGACTTTGAAATTATTTCCTTTCAACTATTAGTTGTAAAATACTCTTGGTTGGACCATGTTTTTGTGTTGGATATTGACATATTTCATTAAATTATTGAGTACACTATTCTTGTAGCTTCAAATGTATGTTTTCAATTTTAAATGACAAGAGAAGAAGATGGGTAGCTTAGATTGTAGATATATTATTTCTCAAATATTGTTTGGAATAATCATGATGAAACAAAATTTAAATCATCTTATTATTGTCCAAATCTTCAAGTCCTATAAAAAATATTATTCACTTGGAAATAAGACAAATTATGTGCCCTAAATAGGCTAAAATGTTGCAAAGCTTTGTATATAAAATACATTTTAAAATTTTAGCCAATCTCTTCTACATCTTATCATTTACATATATCATCACTGAACTATAATTTCATGTCTTTGGTACTCTTCTCATTAGTAAGATCACTATTTGTGCAAGCTAATTCACCATGTTGAATATTTGTACATTATTTTATCTCTTCATTAGCTGGTATGTGACAAAGCATGAATTCATGTATTTCTTTTAATTTACTGAAACCTCAAAAATAGTCGCTCTATTCTTAGGGGGATAAAATAGCCAATTTTCTACAAATTCTAGTCAAGTAAACCTTAGAGATCTCAATCAAGGGATAGAATGAGGGAAAGAGATCTGTAATAAGGTGTCCTAGGGCATGATTAAAGAAAATAAGGGGGTTCATCACCAAGCAAAGCTTGGAAAGACAAGAAATGTAATAATATGAAAACCTAACTATGCAATCCAAGATATAAAACTAAAAATTAGAATAAACCTAGAAGGGATAGAGGTGCACTTGGAAACTAAAGAGGCTTGAATGAGGGCATGTAATCCTAAAATTGTTGATTTTAATGCACATTGGGACTTATATGCTAGTAGGGGCAATTTAGTCCTAGATTAGGGTTCCTAATAGAAATTGGAATATGGAACTAGTAACTTAGGATTTGTTGGAAATGTCTGAAATTAGGTATACTGGGACTCATACGCCACAAGTGGAAATTTAGTCCCAATATTAGGGTTGATTTGAAACTACGGTATCCTCTAATGCTTTCATGTAGCTTCTTTCCTACTAAATCTATGAGTTTGAAACACTGAATTGCAACTTGTAAGTGACTTTCCATGATCTTGCAATGTAGATGACAACTTTGAAAACTTTCTCCAAACTTACCCTTCAATGGATCTTCAACTTAAACCACCTAGATCAAACCCTTGAACAGAAGGCTACAATCATGTATGTAATGCCTAGCATGAATGTGGATCTTGACTCTTGCTTGAATGATATGGACCTTGATTTGGATGCTTGCTTGAATCATAAAACCCTACATCACAAGTGTTAGGTCCAAAACAAACATGATGCATGATGACTTTGACATGATGCTTGATTCTTGAATAATGCTCCAAAATGCTTGATAATCACTCTTGAATGCTATTTAATTCTCTTGTAAACTCTTGTGATTTCAAATTTTCTATAATTCTTGAATACTTGACTTGCTAGGAGAAAATATGTGAATTAACCTTGTATTTATGCTTGTTTATGCCATTTCTTGAAATTACAACAATACACGTCGAAATCAGATCTAAGAGAATAAAATCCTACCAAGAATTTTAATTTAAATAAGGTCCATGATGCTAAGTTGGACTCATATGCTAGTTGGGATGTATGAATCCCATTAGGCTAAACTTGCGACACATTTTTCAAGAAAATTTTAGTTTGATTCCAAATTCAGATCTAGGTACTGAAACTTAAATGGGAACCATATGCCCAAGGTGGTGTATGAGTCCCTGATCATTAAATTTGGGCCATACAATCCAAAATCATTAAATTTTTATTGGTCAATTTATATATGTTGGGATTATCCTAAAAAATATGCATTAAATAAGGCTTGTGGATGCAAAATAGGACAAATAAGGCATAAAGAAGGCCAATTTTAGCGGGAAGGGCCCAAAAAAGTGTGAAAATGTAAAGGGATAAATTTGTGTACACTATATTTAGCCTCTACTTTAGTGAGAGGATGAACATGCTTCAAACTCACACTAAAGTAGACAAACTCACATCAAGAGGGGTCCAAGAGTACCAATGCTAGTCAAATAGGATGACAACAATCAAGAGGGTTGCACAAGCCTCTAGGATCAAGATACAATGGAAAAACAACATAGGCACACAAGAAAACACATGAAAAATAATATAAGGAGCAATAACAAGGAACAGGCATACATTACCAAAGATAAAAAAGAAAGAAAAACAAAAATAAAAGGGGGGTGGATCAAGCTTCGACCATTTGTCCTGCACATTGTGGATCAGATCTAGGTTGTTTTTCCAAGAAATTTTACAACTAGAACACAATTTCCACCATACAAACCAAACACATGCTCACAAGGGATAGTGGAACCTCAGGTCGTCCACTAGGTGAGCCCCTAGTGAGACACATATGCACATAGTCGGTATACACTCACACAGACAAGCAAGTGGCTATGGGAAAGTCACACCTAAGTTTGGCTCCCATATGTACAACCATATCAAAGGTATACCTCCTAATAACTTTGACAAGGCACCACACAACAATGAACTTTGAGCTTCATGAGGCAAGCAAAGGTTTGTATGCTTGAAACTCATGAACAAACAAGATGGCTCCACAAGCAAGCAAAGTGTGTTATGCAGGGTGCCCATATAACATATATTGTAAATGCAAAATAGTGTAAGGTATGTTCAAAGGAGTTTTGATTAGTTCATGTAAGGTCTTAACTTAGGGAACATTGTGCCTAATGTCTCCAAGAGAAGACCAATCAAAGAATAGAAGATTCACAACTTAGGAGATGCAGTGTGTTGCATCAAGCCACTAAGAGGAATATCATATGCTAAGAGAGATCACGCTCTTGAAGGACATAACACCCAATGTCACCACAAAGCACAAGATAAATCACATGAAGTAAGAAGACTACACAATGAAACATGAACTACAAAAAGAATAATTCCAATGTATGCCCCCACTTTAAAGAAAGTGCTAAACACCATGTTGTGAGCAATCACTTTAACATAGAAAATGATGAATGCTAACAATAAAGAGGACATGAGAGCTTATTTGGAAAGCCCTATGCCAATTCATATGTTTCCAAATAAATCTATGTTGTGAAAAGGGGTTGCTCCAAAAATGAAACTCCAAACACATAAGGGATCCATGGATTTGGGATCAGTATGCCTTTGCTACAATGTTGTTATAGAGCTTGGAACTATCATCATTCCCCAAATACTCATGGAATAGGAAGAATGACACAAAGAGAGTGAAAACAAAGAAAAACCTTTCAGGTCAACATGGAAGAGACCTGAATGTCTCGATGCCTTATATCATCCCCAATAGGAAAAACACAAGATAAATGAAAAAGATACAACATAGAGAATAATGTAGATACAAATAGAGGAATGTCACAAAGAGAGAGATACATCAAACATAATAGTATGGGAGAGATCACATTACACATATATGCAATCACACACATGAAAAAAGAAAATAAAAGAAAGACTAGTAAGGCACAGGCTATTCAACCTATAGCAAGTCATTTGCATCCCAGTCTTGTTTGTCATATATGGAAGGTAGAAAAATAGAAAAAGGGGCAATATCAACTTCCAAACTAGGGGTATTGCAAAGTTTGACACTCTTCTTAGGAGAATTATCATTTAATCTCATAGAAGAGGAAAAAAAGGTATTCAATTCATTGTGCACTTCATCAATCTTAGCAACCTCATCATAATCATCCAATTTAATCGCAATGGGAAGTCGAATGATAATTTCTAAAGAGGATTTAGCTCCTATTGCAGTATCAAATCTTTTTATTGCAGTAAAGAGGGAGACTCGTCATGTATTTCTTAAGTCAAGTCTGGATGTTGAGTTTCTTTGTTATTCTCTTCGTTTAACCTTTGAGCAAGAGCATGACATCTACACCTAAGCTCTCTAGCATTTTTGTTTCTTTTGGTTCAATTTTCAAGTTGTTTTGTGTAGGAACAGGTTTATCAACCATGGGTTTCTTTTCTTCCCTAAGGGTAGGAATGGAAGGAACCATGGGCGGTTGTTCAAACACTTTCTCTTTAGCTTTGTAAACTTTTTTTTTATCTTAGGAGGTGTGACTGGATTGTTTTCGTTATCTCATGGTCTTTTGTAAGAGATAGGCAAAGGATCAATTTTGGGTTGGTCTTGGTTATTTGGAATGTCAAGTTAGGTTCAATTTTAGTTTTTTCAAGGATAGGAGGCTCATTCATAGGTTGAGGCATGTTTGTAAGTGATATTTTTTCTATGCATTTTGCCTTAAACTTTTGATAGGATTTGAAAAAGAATTTTTCATGAGGTTTAATAGGTTTCATAGGCTCAAGCCAAAATAAATCTAATGAAAAGTTCCTACAAGAAGACAAAGGATTAAAGCCACTATGGTGTACAATAAAAATTTCATTGTCAAAGGAAAACTTTAAGCATTTCTGCACGATTGAAGAGAAAAATTCCATGGATCGTAGCCATGGATAACCAAGCTTCACATGGAATTGATCTGACATTGAGGTGATGGAGAATGAGAAATCTATTTTTTTCGGTCCTATTTGTAAAGGAAGGGTGATTGATCCCATTGTAGGGAAAGTGAAACCATTATTTATCTTTATCCATGCTTTCAATGTATCATATGTTTCTTGATAGAGTTCATGCACAAGTAAGAATTCTTCAGTGATCACATTCTCTCCACAAACGCGATTAATTAATATCTCATTAGTGGGTTATATCATTGATTCAACTAGCTATGTAAAGAGGACCATCATGTGCATGTTTTAATTATGTCTTTAGAAGAGAAAGAAATTTCAAGAGGCTTTTAATTTTGGGCCTTACGAAGTTGAATTTCGATCACTCTAACCATATCATCCATAGGACCTTGTTCATCAACATCCATAGGATCTTGTTTGATAGTATCAATGTTGTCATCATCCATGCCAATATTCATCACATCATTTTTCTTAGTTTCACTGGCTTTGACAAATGAAATGCTATGATTTTGCATAGGATTGGTAAAGATTTGCAAGTTTTGGTTAGGAGGGGAAACAAACTTATTTCCTTGATCATTAAAACCTCCAATGTGAAGTCGACTAGAATCAATGAGGTCTTGCACAAGATGTTTAAGATGCTTACAATGTTTTGTGTTGTGTACATTTTGTTGGTGATAAGATCTCAATAGGAATTGGATCTAAAATTCAAAGGTAAAGGCTTATTAGGACTGAGAGTTTTAATGGGAGGCAAAGTGATCATTTTTTGTTCTAAAAGTTGTGGCATTGTACTATGGAGGGTATCGGGTAAGGGAGTGAATTGCCTAGCTAGATCCCCAAATGTGAAAGGAGTTGTCTTCCTTATAGTAGCCACTTGGGTATCAACATGTTGAGTTGATTGAGGGGGGTTAAGTTGAAGGAAGCCTTTATTATATTTTCTAAAAGGTTGATAATTGTTTTGGTTTGTGGATTCAGACTTCTCAGGATGGCTAGAGGTGGGTTTTGTTTCACAACTACTAATTGAATTTTGATAATCATGAAGGGAAGTACATAAGTGTATGAAGGAAGGAAACTTCATCATGGTAAGCTTATCTTGTATCTTAGTTTGCAAGTTCTCAATGAACATATGTTGAAGGTGAGGATCATGAATCTTTAAGTTGATTTGGGAATAAAGCAATTAATATCATGAAATGAAGTCTAAATTTTCATCATCTTTTTGTTTACATCTCATCAAATCAACTAATGTCATCTTAGGAGTCATATGCACTTGGAAATGGTTTATAAAGGCCTCAAAAAGTTCATTGAATGAATGAATTGAGTTGTTTGGTAATAAGGAAAACCATTCTAAGGTAGTATCATTCAAGGAACTAGGAAAAAGCTTAGCCACAAGCTTATCCTTAAGGATGAAGTGACTACATAAGGAAGTATAAGGTGAAACATGGTTAGAAGGATCTCCTTTCCCCCCATATTTCTAAAATCTAGGAATATCTAGACCTTATGGTATCGAAATTCTCAATATCTCCAAGGATAAGGGAATGCTTTTGACATAGTATGTAGGATGATCATTTTGAATTTGATTTATGGTGGAAATTTACTTTTGAAGGGAGACACATTTTGCAAATTTTGATTTATGATGGTGTCATTGGCTGTGTTTTGAGATGGAGGTGAATATGGTGGAGGTGTATATGTTTTTGAGGGAGTAGTGAATGGAATTCTTATGGGAGGTAAAGTGGTAGGAGATATGATGTGCGGTGTCACAAAGGTACTAGCGATGCTAGTGGAAATACACAAGGTTGGAAGGACATTACTAGTAGGTTGCATTGTTGTTGTAACTTGAGGGTTGGTATAGGTAGGAATAGAGGTAATGGTTGTGAGAGGAATTTGGGTTCCTCCTTGAATTTGGATATTGTTTGAAGGTAAAACACAACCAGTGGTTGAGGTAAGATGTTTTCTGAAACCTGAGTTAGGTTACACACAAGTTCAACTCCTTCTTCATGTTCATTCATGCGATGTATGTTATCTATGGTAGGGATAGAAGTGGTTGAGATGTTTTTAGTACTCATTTGATGTTGTAGGTTTGCTAAGTCTTCATGGATTTGAACTATGTTTTCTTGTAGAATACTAGCAGTCATTGTTTTAACACTTGTCACACTACTTGAAGGTAAAGAGTTGTTAAGGGTATGTCCATACCTAGTGAACTAGTGTCAACACTATTAGTGAAAGAGCTAGATAACCTAATATCCACGATGATTGTACTATCGTGGGATGACATTTAATTCTTGAACTACATCTCAATATAGTATTAGCAATAGGACACCAAGTTGTAAAGCTCCTGCAAGGGTAAATCAATGAAATGCAAGATAAATGAACACAAGATAAATGTATTCTCTAGTTCCAAATCAAATGAAATTAAGCTAGATGCAATGAAATGAATGTAATAGAAACTCAAAAAACTGAAATAGATAACTAATAGCAGTAAAAAAAAACATAGAAACAAAGATTTTAATGCTGAAAAATACAATTTAAGATCTCACATGGAACTAAATCATCTAGAGGGGCATATGTGTCCCAATCAAGGTTTTTCAAGAGGTCAAATATTGATAAACAGTCAACATAAAATACCCAAAAATTATGCAAAACCACATGTACTGGGACTAAATCGCCTAGAGAGGCATATGAGTCTCAGATTAGGGTTTTTACACAAATTTCAATTTTTTTTGAGTGAATGTTATGTTTTTTGGTTTTAATGATGTCTAGAATAAGTGCAATTATAGGTTTCAAATTAAGTTCAATAATGCAAGATGCAAAAATGCAACCTATATGCACTTTCACTAATGTAAGATTTAGAAACTCTAGATGTGAATTAACTAATGCAAGACCTAATGCAAAGTTAATGAAAGCTATATATAGGAATATGATGCACTCTAAATCATAAATAAGGTGTTCTAAAGGGTAGGTTCACCAAAATGAAACCTAAAAAATAGTCACTCTATGCTTAGGGGGATACAACAACCAATTTTCTACAAGTTTTAGTCAAGGAAACCTTAGAGATCTCAACCAAGGGATAGAGTGAGGGAAATAGATCTGAAATAAGGTTTCCTAGGGTGTGATTAAAGATAATAATGGGGTTCACCTCCAAGCAAGTCTTGGAAATACAAGAAATGCAATGATATGAAAACCTAACTACATGCAATCCAAGATATAAAACTAAAAATTAGAAGAATGAGTTGAGAAAGGAAAGAGGTGCACTTGGAAACTAAAGAGGCTTGAATGAGGGTCTGGAATCCTAAAAATGACAACTTTAATGCATAATGGGACTCATATTTTAGTAGGGGTGATTTAGTCCTAAATTAGGGTTCTTGACAAAAATTGGAATTTGGAACTAGCAACTCAGGATTTACTGGAAATGTCTAAAATTAGGTATATTGGGATCATACACCATGGTGATTTAGTCCTAGGATTAGGGTTGATCTAAAACTCTGGTATCCTCTAATGCTTTCCTGTAGCTTCTTTCCTACCAAATCTTCGAGTCTGAAACACTAAATTGAAACTTGTAGGTGACTTTCTTGTGATCTTGCAATGTATATGACAACTTTGAAAACTTTCTCCAAACTTACCCTTTAATGGATCTTCAACCTAAACCACCTAGATCAAACCCTTGAACAAAAGGCTGCAATATTGTATGTAATGGCTAGCATGAATGTGGATCTTGACATTTTATTGAATGATATGGACCTTGATTTGAATGCTTTCTTGAATCATATAAACCTACATCACAAGTGTTAGCTCCAAAAAAAGCATGATGCATGATGACTTTGATATGATGCTTGATTCTTGAATAATTTTCCAAAATTCTTGACAATCACTCTTGAATGCTCTTATAAACTCTTGTGATTTCAAATTTTCTATAATGCTTGAATATTTGAATTGCTAGGAGAAAATATGTGAATTAACCTTGTATTTATACTTGTTTATACCAAACTTCCTGAAATTACAACACTACAAGTTGATAGATCAGATCTAAGAGAATAAATTACCTCCAAGGATTTGAATTTAAATTAGGTTCAAGCTTAGCGGGACTCATACTCCAGTTGGGGCATATGAGTCCCATTAGGCTAAGCTTGGGACACATTTTTCAAGAAAAGTTTAGTTTGGTGCCAAATTCAAATCTAGGCCCCAAAACCTAGGTGGGACCCATTTTCCCAAGGTGGCGTATGATTCCTAGATCACTAAACTTGGGCAATACAATCCAAAATAATTATGATTAAATTTTGATTGGTCAATTGATATATGTCAGGATTATCCTTGGAAAGATGCATTAAATAAGGCTTGTGGATGCAAAATAGGACCAAATAAGGCATAAAGAAGCCCAATTTTAGTGGGGAGGGCCCAAACAAGTCTGAAAATGTAAAGGGCTACATTTTTCTACACTACATTTACTATACTCTATATTTGAATAATTGTGAATGCAATATTTATCTACATATATTTCATCCATGGGCTGATCATAAATTCATTTTCAACATTGAAAGAGGTGTACTCAAATTCTCTTATATTATCTTTATCTACATACATCGTTTCACTCTTTTTCTCACAAAAGCCAATGTGGACCTTATCATCACTAGTTGAGGAAAAAATTGATAGGGCAGGGTTGGATGAGATAATCATTGTCCCATGCTCTAGTTCACTCCTAGGCAAACCCCTTTGGTGTTACTCTCCACCTTCTTAACCTATAGGTCCTAAAACTTTTTAGGCATGCTTGGTCCTCCTGGTCAACCCTACTATCATCTGCATACACCTAACCAAGTCAACCTTGGCGCTTACTCCTCTATTCTCTCTTTGGTGCTTAATCTTCCTAAAGGCCAACTAACTCTCCAAACCTTCCCAACCTATTGCAGGGGCATGTGGTTTCTTCTATAGCTTCAAAACCATCCCTCCATGGTTCTTGATCAGTCACAAGCCTTCAAATTTCCATCGCTTCCCTCAAACCCTAGTCTAGGGTTTAAGAAGGGCTAGTAGCCCTTGAGCACCAATTAGGCCTCTTAGCCCGAGAAATTAGGCTATAACTCCAAACCTATTAAGATTCATCACAAAGTCATTTTCAAGACCCTAGTTCAATTTCCAACCTCTCAAGGAATTTTGAGGTTTTGAGCCTTCACAAGCCGTACACAGGCTCAACCCTAATTTTGTGGGAATTAGGGCTTTTTAGGCCTCTTCTTTTAGGCCTCTTCTTGGACACACAGTGAACTGTTTGCTTCTTTTAGCCACAAAATGGATTGGTGATGACTCTTGCTTCTTTCCAGGCCTTTGTAAGGTCTCCTGCAATCACCACACACCCTGATTTTCTAGTAAGAAGACACCGCTACAACATTGGTGTCTATTTTGCACTGTCTTTCCTAACTGGGCATAGCCAAGCTCACCTAGGAGAAGAACTTTTCCATGGAACATTGCTTTATACAACCTCCTACACCTATCCTATATACAAGCATAGAGCTTAGCCTCATTCCCACAGACTATACACCAGGTATAGTGGAAAATAGAGGTCTAAGACTCCATGGATAACAGTCTACTAAAACCGATCAGCAACAAAAAGAACAAAACCTACTAGAACAAAGCTTGGGAATGATGATACAACTCTAAACACTACAAAAATATTGTAAGATAGCTACCACACCTGCTACACATTACTCAACACTAGGAAATCTCCATTAACACAGCAAAAAGAACTAAAAAAATAGGAAATTGCAAGAAATTCAATGCTCTTTCACATGCATAGTAAACTCAAACAAATACAATGATTTTTCCAACCCTCATTCCAGTTTGAGGATTACCTTTTAAAGGCTTCCAAGGTGGTTACCTCTCCATTGATTGGACTTAACCACCCTATAAGGCTAAAATTGCATAATTGCAACATTTTGGCTTTATTTCCTAAATTCTAGTGATTCCTAGTGAAAACAAGTTAAGAAACTCATTCACTCCACCACAAGATACTGAACCACATTCCTTCTAACATATCCTAACATCTACTAACACTAATAATTCAAAAATTAAATGGTCAACATGACCTCAAAGTATTAAAACTCAAAATTGCTTCCTAGGCTTCCAAAATTGCCTAGTGCTTCCCAATGTTACCTTGGTGCTCTTGGACCAAAAATGGTTTCTATATATTATTTTTTTATCTTGTCAAGGATAAAAATATCATTATATATTTGATCAACTTTAAAAGGTTCAACTCTTTAGGCCCAGTACTAAGACCTCACTCAAAATTTTCACAAAATAAATCAATGCACGCTGAGTCCTGAGGTCTACAACATTCAAGTACTCTAAAAAAACATCTATAGACCTTGTATTAAATCATAAGGGAGTTCTCCTTAATTCCTTTCCATGTTAAAAAATGCTTGAGACAACAACATATGATCAACACTACACATTTGGTCTCACATTCTTCACAGATTTCATTATGATCCAGATGATGCGATAATGAATTGACTAGAATAGAAGATTTAAATTGATATATTGAAATTCATTTCTATTTTCTAATCTACACTTTTCATCTACATATGATGTACCAAAATTCCCAATACATGTAGATCTATTTCCTTTCAACATCTCTACCAATTGTGTATGCTTGAAAAATTCACATAGATATATGACCAAAAAAAATTCTTCATTTTGTTTGATAGTCTTTGGGATGTATTTGAATATCTTTACTAACCTTGAGTTAAAGATTAGAACTAATTCATCTTCATCTTCCTAAATATTAATGAGTTTTTGGATTAATGCAATTACATTTATTCTCTCACCAAATTGATCAATGTATTCTTAATTGAATTCTTACCATGAAACAATATAATACAATGGAAAGTTAGAAAACTAATCCATAACATCTTCTTTTAGGGATTGAATAATCAATCTCATGACAACATCCTATGATTCAATATCATAATATTTCATCAAACCAGTGAATTCTTGTATATGTTCACTTATTGATTCAAAATTTTCACCATTGAACTTTTATAAGTGTTCTCTAAATTTATTAATAACTTGATTTGGATAATTGTGGATAGCATTGAAATCAAGTGGTTGTATCTTTCAACAAAGAAAATCATTCTTTGAGGACATGGCTGGAGTTGATATTAATTTTGCATCATTTAACACTTGAATTTGTATAGGGAAAATAATAGTGATATTAAACATTCATATATGGTTTCAATGAAATCCTATTTCCCTTACAATCATTTTTTCATAGTATTCTTTCAATTTTACAAGCTCTCATAATCACATAGCATAAGCCCTTATCTCTCTAATATCTAGATGATTTCTTATTACCAAATTAACAAATGAAATGATCTCATATTTTGATATTTCCACAAGATTTACAAGTCTATAAAGACCACATAAAATTTTATAATATGTGCAACCACATGAATTAATGTGTATTTTATTTAAAATTCATACTTATTCATCATAGACATATCATAACAAAATATGCATGTTTGTGATATTCATCTTAGTTCACTTTCTTCTAAGGAAAACTTCATAGTCAATAACGAAAATAATAATTCTTGGAGAATATTTTCACAAATGATTTGCAATACACTTGATTTATTATTATCTTAAAATGGAATAAGAAGGAATAACCAAATACCTACAAATTATTGTATCCTTCAAATATTTCATTCCTCTAACTTGAAATTTGTAAATATATGCAATATACTTGCATGAATAGGAATAATTCTTCAAAAAATGATCAAGTTCAATTGCAGAGTCACCACCTCTCTAAAGAGGACAAAATATTAAGTAAATATAATCTCCTCAAATAATAAAGGATTTATGAGTTCATTCCACTAGCAAGTAATATCTTTTCATTAAAAATTTAATAATCCTCTAATAATTTTTTCTCCAAGTAAGAAGGTCTTTAAATCATTTGACTCTTTCAAATAAATAACTCTTGAATTTATCTAATAGATTCACCTATTTTTTTGTTACTCCAATCGATTCCTCAAAATCCTCTAAAGAATGTAACTAATTTTTATGCTTAAGGACTTTGCGATATTGGCCAAAAAATAGAGAACTCACTTTAAAAGTAAATTCTCTTTGTACTTTAGGCTCATAAAAGCCTAGGTAGTTTCCATAAATGACAAAGAATATGAATAACACATAAATTGGTATCATAGTGCATAGGAAATGGTAAATTACATGAAAGTGGACAAGGATTTTTATATGCATACATGAACTGCCCTTTTTATATTATCTTCAAAACCCTTGTATGAAGTATGAAAATAATTACAAATAATTTATGGCATGGTTTTTGAGTTGATTTGAGATTTATCATTTTTTAAAAGAATTCTAGAAGAGGGGATTTTAAAAGAAAGTTTGGTTCCTATCTTGGGAAATATCATCACAATAACATGATTTTTTACATCACAACTGAAATGGTGAAAATGTGGTATGGTGCTATCATATGGTTTTAGGACATAGAGCACACCCACTTTCCAATTTCATTTATGGATAACCCTAGAGATCTCAATGCAAAGGATAAAGATATCTTACAATAGGGCTGTCCTAGGGGTTGAATGTAAACTAATGAGGGGTTCACCACCAAGTAATAACTTGGAAATACTAATGAAATGCAAGGTACAACACTAAACCATAATTTAATGCAATGACCTACAAAATAACCTAGAAATGTAAATGAAACAACATATAAAACTACAAAAAGAAATATGTGCACCTGGGAATCTGAAGATGACTAGAAGGAACTCTAAAATGCTAGAAATTCTAACTTTTTGACCTAATGGGACTCATTTTCCATTCTAGGCAAATTAGTCCCAGATCTGGATTTCTATACACGAATAGGTTTTAGGAAAAAGGGTATTTGGATATGCAAAAATCTTCAGAAAACACCTATAGTGGGACTCATTCGCCACTTGTGGTGAATCAGTCCCATTCCTCTTTTTTAGAAATTCAAAGTCTAAATCTATTCTTCTTAGTCTACCCAATCTACTTCTCTGGGTTTCTAGATCTGAAACACTAATTTCGAGGTTGTAGGTGACTTTTTAGTGAAGATTACAACCTTGAAAATGAGGAGACAATTCCAACAATTTTTTTGAAGCTTGTAACCTAGTCTTCAGTGATATTCAAGTCTTCAAAGTTCCTAGGGGTGATCCCACAATATTGGTTTACAATTTTTGCCAAACTAGACACTAAAATAATTTTTCTAACTAAATATTCACTTTCGGGCACCTATAATGGCTAAATCATGAGGAATTTGAAGATGATGCAAAGTAGTGATTTGTGACATTTTGTCTATAGATTCTAAATATATTTTTTCAATTTTTTTGGAATCAGATTGCACTTATTTTTCCATCTCCTTTGTAAACTAGTTTTTTTTCAGAAAACAACAATTTTAAGGAGTGACGCTTACTGGATAATGCATAACTTTTTTTCCACGAAGGATAAAATTCTAATTCTTTCAAATTTAGATTTGAAACTTTGATATCTAATGCTTCCAATTGGTTAGATAGTTTTTTATTGAATAGTTTTTCTTTAATCAAGTTTTGAAGTCAAAATAATTACAATTTAAACATGGGCGGATAGTATAATGCGTAACTTTTTTTTGTATGTATCAAAATTCAATTTTTTTTTGTTGGATCAAGGACTTCAATATATGGTGCACTCATATTTTTCAAAATTTTAATTGATAATCTGGTATTTTTGCTCATGTGTAGAACAAAGAGTTTGATTTTTGGTGAAAAACCTATGTTTAATAAAACTAAAAAAAAAAAATAATAAAACCAAAACATATTAAAATTATAGTCATTGGATAGCTCATTCTAAGTACTACTTGATTCCATTTGGGTTTGTGAAGTCTCCACCATTTTCATCCTCAACCCGAGCTCCGAAGGTAAAAAATTATGATTTTTTTGGTGCCAGAGAGCAGAAAGGTGGGAAAAGGGGGGTTCATTCAAACCCCTAGGGGTTTGCTTGAACCATGGTTCATTCAAACCTTGGTTCATTTGATCCCTCTTTCAAAAAGGGTTTTCCTTTGTGTTTTTTGGTGGTAATGGTGGGAAATTCATTGAATGGGTTCATTCGAACCCTAGTTCTAGTGAATCCTCTTTTGGTTCATTTGAACCTATTAGTTCGTTCGAACCCCACAAATGAAATTTTTTCCATGGGGTCATTTTTTTCAACTTTTCCTTCCTCACTCCAATTGTAAACCACTTTTGTGGGTTCACCCATAGATTTGCAATCACACAAACATAGAGGAGAAAAATTTGTTGATTGTTAGTGAATAGGGGTTTCCCTTTTGTCAAACCCATTTTAGGTAATCAAACCAAATGATGAAACAATGAAACAAGGAAATGAAACATGAACAATGATACCTTGAATGATGTCTTGTAAATCTACAACTCAACATGAAATGGCCATGAAGGATGTAGATCTTGATCTTGACAATAGGAGTAGAACAATGCTTGATCTTGGATCTTCAATGATACATTACAACAATAGCTTAATAACATGCTTGATGTCCATGACATGATGATGGATCTTGAATTTTTGCAACAATTGATGAAGAAATATGATCTTGAATGCCTTAAAAATTATCTTGAATGCTCTCTAGATGATCTTGTGAAGTCTTGAAATTCTTAACTCTTGGATGTTTGACTTGATAACATGTAGACCTAATTAAATAATGGTTTGGAAGCTCACTTATATAGGAAATCCAAATAATATCCTGTGTATTAAATCCCAAAGGCTGACATACATGAAATTTGAACTTAAAACCCATTTTTTCCTACTTAAAACCTTGAAAATAGGCCAAATGGGACTCACTAGCCAAGCTGGGAAAATGGGTCCCACTAGGATGGGACTCATTCACACAAAGTGGTGAATGTGTCCCACAAGGCCTATTTTGACTGATAAAGTGTTGAGGAGTGTGTAAATTAAGCTTATATGTTGATATTGTTGGGTTTTTTATTGAAATATTCCTTGGGATGTATAATATGGGGTCATAGGGGACCATTAATGATGATATAAAGGTCATAAATGCAATAGGACCAAAAGTCCAATGTGAAAGTGTAAATAAATATACTTTACAACATTAAATTAAGGCCAAATTGGGTCTATTTAGCTTAGACATACCCTAAATCCCATGTGAATGTGTATAACACATTACAACACTAGATTAGGTCCACTTTAGTTTACAATCCCCCTAAATTTAATGTGAAGGTGTCAATAAATACACTTTACAACATTAAATTAGAGAAAGGTTAAGTTTATTTAGCTTAGAAGGGACCAAAACCTAATATGGATGTGTAAAACTCATCACAACACTAGATCAAGGTGATATCAAGTCCACTTTATCATTAATTATTCCCAAATTAGGCAAGGAAAAGGCATACCATTTTTTTGTCATTACATCTAGCCTCCACTTTAGTGATAGGAGGAACTTGCTTCAAAATCACACTAAAGTAGACATTCAAGAGGGGTCCAAACATATTGATGTGCACAAAAAAGGATTACAAATATCGAAGGAGGTGACCAAGCCCATAGGATACAAGATCCTACATCAAACTGACATAAGCACAAAGGGATGCACACAAGGTGTATGGTTTGTAGCAAAACAAGATACACAAAAATAAAATGCCAAAGATATAAAGAAGAAAGAAAAGAATAAGATGGGTGTATCCAACTTTGACAAAAATGCACTCACTTTGTGGCCATGAAACTTCAAGTTGTTTGTGGGGTGAGTATCCACAATATGCTCACTCTGGGGCCATGAAATTTTAGGTCATTCATGGGGTGAGTATCTAAAAGGGTGAGACAGATGACTGATATGTGCCCACATACTTGAGTGGCTAAGGAAAGTAATTCCTTCGTTTGGATCCCATACAACCAAACCAAAGCTATACCTCATGATAAATTTGATAAGGTTCCACGCAATAATTATCTTCGAGCTTCATTAGACAAGAAAAACTTTTTATGCTTGGAGCTCAAGAACAAATAATGAACTTCTAGCTTCATGAGGTAAGAAAAATTTTGTATGCTTGGGACTCATGAACAAACAAGATGGCTCCACAAGTATGCAATATGTGTTATGCAAACTAGCCATATAATAGTTATAAATACAAAATGGTGTAAATAATTTTTAAAGGGATTTTGCTTGATTCATGCAAGGTCTCTTCTTAGGGAACATTGTGCCTAATGTATCCAAGAGAGGAAAAATTAAAGAAATATCACGCTATTAGAGGAAATCAAACACAATGACATCACCAAGAAAAGGACACATCACAAGAAGAAAGAAAATCATAGAATGAAACATGAGTGTGGATGTATGCCTCCACGTTAAAGTGATTACTAACACCATTACTGAGAGTAATTGCTTTAAAGTAGAAGAAGATATGAGAGCTTATTCAGAAAGCCCTATGCCAAGTCATATGTTTCCAATAAGCTATGTCATGAACAAGTATGTCACATGCAATCCAACTTAGGTCATGGTGTCCACATCCCAAGCTTGCTCTTATATGTACATGAAAGGTGGTCAACTAGCCACAAGAGACAATGTCAAGTGACATATGAGGACAAGGCTACTTAACCCCTTGCCCCCACTTACACTAGTAGATTTTGGAAAATATATGTCTAGGTGACTAAAAATTTTAGTCACAAAAACTAAAAATGTCTAAATTCTACTCATTTTTTACAACTCAGCTATAAATGAGTAAATAAATGACTAATTTTTTCATTGACTAAAAAATTATTTAGTCACAAAAATAAAAATGACTAAATAGTTAGTCATCAAATCCAAAGTAGACAAAATTTTTAAAAAAGATTTTGACCAAATATTGGTGAGATGTATTCATGTGCATGATTTATTGGAACGATTATTCATGTTCATTGCAGATTCATTCATCTCAATTGACCTCGCTTCATTCATTCATTACAAACCTTGCTTCATTCATTAGCTTGGCATGAGGCATTTTGATCAACAACTACTTGCATGGGAGATAAGGATTCAGAGAGGACCTAAAGACTTCTAAAAAGGAAGGAAAGGGAAAGGAATTCAAAGTTTGCTGCAAAAAATTTGAATTTTCCAAGGTCCTCTATAGAAAAATCAAATTTGGGGATGCCCTCTATAGTGAATTCAAAGGTATTTTGAAACCCTTATTACATTAAACACAAATTCAAAAGACTCATTACAATCTACTACTTTTAATAATGTTCTACTACTCTTAATAATGTTCTTTTACAATCTTGCCACTATTCTGCTTCATAATGTGATAGAGCTAAATATAATAAAATTATGGTGTTAGTGCCAAATTAGAATTTCCTCAAACAATTTTGATACATTTTCACTGCAAGTGCAAACTGTCCTTGTGCAAAGTGAACATGTGCTAGATTTACCCACACATCAGGCATCTAAACAAAGATGTTTCCTACTAAAACTTCTTGTACCTATGTAAAAATTTCCTTTGCATTATCAAATTGACCCCTTTCAGTTAGCACAATGGCTGCCTCATTTGTAGCATAAACATTTCCTGGTCTTTGTGCCAACAATTTATAATACAGTTCTCTATCCTTCTTAAGATGTTGTTCCTCCACCTTTGGATCTCTCCTCTCATTGAGAAAAGATGAAAAATAATTCCAATTTCCAAGTGAAATGTGAACATAATAATTCTTTGCATCTGATTCACTTTGTGCAACTTTAATTGTTTCTTTTCTTTAAGCTAATCATCTAGTTTTAGTTCCATTTTTCTAAGCATAGATAAAGCATTTGATGAGTTTTTATCCACCTTAAGTGCATCCCCAATCAATTATAGGATTAGTTGGATCTCATTCTAAGCCTGAGCCATGGTTGCAAGATGTAGATATGCATCCACATAATTAGGAAATTTGAACAATATTAGATTGTATAAAAGATTTGTTATTTCAGTACCATGTAGTTGTTCAAATAACCTAACAATATTAAATAGTGTGTTAATTTATCCCATGGTAACTCAAGTGAAACACCAACTTCTTCTAGTTGATGGAAGAATTTCATGTCCTTAAAGAGCACAAGAAAAACTGAATTAGCACTAGGGCTTTTATATATGAATTCAACCCAAATTCCATTTCCTAATGCCTCCATAAAATTTTGCTGAGCCAAATCTAGTTCATCACGCTCAAAATGAAGAAACCCATTGTTGTTTAACAATTGAATGGGTATTTCTTCTCTGCTCTTCTTTAGAAGAGACTTTGGCATCTTAAGAGAATCTAAGGTTGCACTGGGTTCTGATGATATTAATAACTCACCCATCTTGATAAATGCACTAGCATCAGGTGGATCTATGTGAGTTTCCTTAAAAAATTTAATGCCTTCTCTACCAGCCCTTGTTGAGAATATATATGGCCTACAACTTTTAAGCTCTCACAATTCTTAGGGTGGACCTCCAGAACCTTTTCAAAATTTGAGAGAGAACTCTTAAGATCTCCCATCCTCAATTGAACCTATCCAAAAAATCCTATGGCCTCTAGCTTTCCTTCACAAGTGGTGTCATAATCACCTTTACTATGATAAGATCATGCAAGATTATAATATGAATGATATTGCATGAGAGGGTGGTTAGTTAAAACAAGAGTTGTGTTAGCCAACTATTCCACAAGAAAATGTTTCCCTGCAATGAAGAAAAAATGGTTTGCTAAACGATTCAATGCATTGCAAAGTACGAGTATAATTCAAAGGCTCTACGCATCTTTTACATTCCTTCATGAACACTACTTTTTTCACTAATTGTGAGAATCCTACAAGCAAAAAATTCACAAAACCGACCACAAAGATTTATGTAGAGGCAGAACATCATTTCCTAATTCCTCCATAAAAGTTTATTGAGCCAACTCTAGTTCATCACGCTCAAAATGAAGAACCCAAATGTTGTTTAACAATTGAATGGGTAATTCTTCTCTTCTCTTCTTCAAAAGAGACTTTGGTGTCTTAAGAGAATCCAAGGCTGCACTAGGATTTAACGATATTATTAACTCACCCATCTTGATAAATGCAAGGGCACTGGGTGGATCTATGCGAGTTTCCTTTCTTAAAATTTCCAAAGCCTTCTTTGCTAGCCCTTGTTGAGCATATATATGGCCTAAAAATTTTAATCTCTCATAGTTCTTAGGGTGGACCTTGAAAACCTTTTCAAAATTTGAGAGAGAACTCTTAATATCTCCCAACTTCAATTGAACCTATCCAAAAAATTATGTGGCCTCTGGCTTTCCTTGACAAGTGGTGTCATAATCACCTTTACTATGAGAAGATCATACAATATTATAATATGAATGAGATTTCATGAGAGGGTGGTTATTTGAAACATGAGTTGTCTCAGTCAACTGTTCCATAAGAAAATGCTACCCTACAATGAAGAAAAAATGGTTTTCTAAATGATTCAATTCCATTTCAGAGTATGGGTATAATTCAAAGGCTCTACACATCTTTTCCATTCTTTCATGAACACTACCTTTTTCACTAACTGTGAGAATCCTACAAGTGAAAAATGCACAAAACTAACCACAGAGATTTATGTAGAGGCAGAACATCATTTCTTAATTCCTCCATAAAATTTTGTTGAGCCAACTCTAGTTCATCACACTCAAAATGAAGAACCCCAATTTTGTTTAACAATTGAATGGGTACTTCTTCTTTGCTCTTCTTTAGAAGAGAATTTGGTGTCTTAAGAGAATATAAGGCTGCATTGGGGTATGATGATATTAATAACTCACCCATCTTGATAAATGCATGTGCATCATGTGGATCTATGTGAGTTTCCTTTCTTAAAATTTCCCAAGCCTTCTCTGTCAACTATTGTTGAGCATATATATGGCCAATAGCTTTTAAACTCTCACAGTTCTCAGGGTGGACCTCCAAAACCTTTTCAAAATTTGAGAGAGAACTCTTAAGATCTCCCAACTTCAATTGAACCTATCCACAAAATCTTGTGGCCCTTGAATTTCCTTGAAAAGTTGTGTCATAATCACCTTTACTATGATAAGATCATGCAAGATTATAATATGAATGATATTTCATGAGAGGGTGGTCAGTTGAAACAAGAGCTATCTTAGACAATTTTTCCATAAGAAAATGCTCCCCTATGAAGAAAAAATGGTTTTCTAAATGATTCAATGCCATTTCACAGTACGGGTATAATTGAAAGGCTCTACACATCTTTTCCATTCCTTCACAAACACTACCTTTTTCTCTGACTATGAGAATCCTACAATTAAAAAGTGTACAAAACTAACCACAAATATTTTTCCCCATTTCAAACAGCAAAATTTCCCAAAAAATGCATTTAAAACCCACAAATAAAATCACATTGATTTTCATGCCAAAAAAACCCATGAGTGCATAGCTTGTTGCTTACTATTATGCTTTGATACATTTTTTCCAAGCATCCATATATTTTTTGAAATCACCTATTCTAGGCTTTTAGCCATATCAACAAGGCAATGAACTATTTGATAAAATGCTTTGGTAGACATGTATGAAAATGTGGTAGCATAGAAAAGGCAAAGAACTTTGGAAAAATTCCTAGAAGAAATGTGGTGTCATGGTGATGAAATTCCATGATGAATACCATGAAAAGAGAATTTTTATGGATTGTCATGACATTCCATCACAATGAGACCACATTTCTTTAAGGAAAATTTTCAACCAGTTCACTGCCCTATCTATGCTATTTCTTACTATTATTCTTTGATAGATTTTTTCCAAGCATCCTTAGCTTGTTCAAAATCACTTGTTTTAGGATTTTAGCCATAGCAACAAGGAAACTTGAACTATTTGATAAAATTATTTGGTAGACATGTATGAAAAATATGGTAGCATAGACAAGGTAGTGAACTTTGGAAAAAATGTCTCAAAGAAATGCGGTATCATGGTGATGGAATGCCATGACAAGGGAATTATTATGGATTGTCATGGAATTCCATCACCATGAGACCACATTTCTTTGAGGTATTTTTTCAACCAATTCATTTCCTTGTCTATGCTATTGCTTACTATTATGCTTTGATATATTTTTTCCAAGCATCCTTAGCTTGTTCGAAAGCACTTGTTTTAAGCTTTTAGCCATAATAACAAGGTAGTGAACTGTTTGATAAAATGCTTTGGTAGACATGTATGGAAAAAGAGGTAGCATAGACAAGGCAATGATTTTTTTTTTTAAATCACTCAAAGAAATGTGGTCTAATGGAATTCCATGACAAGCAAATGCAATTGGCATCTTCTCCTAGTTATTAGTTATGCAATGTCAAGTAATTGCATAACTACTTAGGTTGACTTTATAAAAACTATATTGTAATTGGAATTTTGTCATCTATCAACATCTAGTTATTAGTTATGCAATGTGAAGTAATGCTTTGAGTTTGAAAGATGTGCAATGCAATGTAATCAACAATTTGAATATAAACTAAAAAAATCTATTTTTTACAATTCATTAGTTAAACTCTTTATTTTATTTTCTCTCTATAACTCTATTTCTATGGAAATTCCTTTCAATTAGATTTTTTTTTTTTTGTCTCAGTCTATATTTTTTTGTTGCTATGTGTAGAACATTATAGATGGATCAATGTCAAAGGTTGAAATACCATACATTTTATTAGAGAGTAGCTAATGAGAGTGACATGGAAAAACAACCATGTCCATGTAATGACTGTCTTGGTGGAAAGGTGAAAAAAAGAAGTTAGATTTATCGACATATGATAAGATATGGGCATAGTGGTATAAGCCCTTGGAATGTAAATTGTTATGAAGATATGATAGAATGGCAGAGTGTGAGAGATGAAGAGGCAACAAACATAGATAAAGTGACACCAAACATAGATGAAGTGGCACCAAAAATAGATGATGAGGTAGCAATATTAGACGAAGGGTTTGATGTTGATAGAATGTAGAATGAGGATCTACATGATGATTGGGACAAGTTGATGGAGGATGCTTCAAACCCTTTGTATGTTAATCACAAGTTAAGTCATTTGACACCAATCTTTCAAATTCTTAACTTGCAAGTGGCGTTTGGTTGGACAAATGAGAGAGTAGATCAGTTATTGGTATTATTAAGTTTGTTGTTACCACCTAACTCCACATTGCCAAAAAGAAAAAGTTAATGTAAAAAAGAAATCACTAAGCTAAGCTTAGGGTATGAAAAAATCCACACATTTGTGAATGAATGTGTATTATTTTGCAAGAATATTACAAGTGAGAGTGAATATCTGAAATGTCATGAAGCGAGGTATAGAGAAGGGTTGAAATCAGTTGTGGTTCCTAGAAAGGTTCTTCACCACTTTTTGGTGATCCCATGATTACTTTGAATGTATAGGTGCAAAGACATTGCTGAACTTATGCAATGGCATGCCCAAAATAAGAGCACTTATGGAAAACAATGACATGTGCTTGATTGTAAGATGTGGATAGAATTTGATAATAGATGGCCTGATTTTTCTCAAGATCCTAATAATATAAGGTTGGTTTTGGCTCTAGATGGGGTGAACCCATTCTCAAATCAAAGTACTAAATGGTCAACTTGGCCAATGTTTTTGATAAATTATAACTTGCCTCCATGGTTAGCAACTAAACCATTTTTCTTAATGCTATCATTGATTATACCAGGTGTTGGTGTAAATAAAGTCTAGTACTTAGTTCATTCATTACTAGGGGACTTATTTATACATGTTAAGTTTACTTAGGTCCTAGGAAGGAATCTTTCTAGAAGGTGTTATTTTTCATTAGTTATTATCTTATCTATTGACTTGTATCACATGTGAACCTAGGTAAGTGTGATTAGTTGTCTCATGTCATATGAGGGTCTGTGCAAGATCATGATGGGCCAAAAAGTGGTGATATGATGGGTATGTGTAGGGTATGTGGCTGACGATTTTTTTTACCCAAAATTGATGAAACAAAAAGGGTTTTTAAAGGAGATTCTCAACTTTCTACCAATATAAATTATGTTTTACTTTGAATTTAATAAATAATTATTATTCATTTTCTATTTGAATTACGACTAAATTCCTGATTGATAGGCTAATTGAAAAAAAATCTATAGCTTTCAAACGGTATCACATTTTTTGAATTTGAAATATGTGTCACATTCTATGCTTCACATACTATAGGATTAAAAAAAAAAGTGGATTTCATGAAGTTTTGACCAAGTTAAGGTTGTTAGACATACGCATTTTTAATATTTTGTAAAAAGTTTTAATAAAAAAATTATAATTAATTATTTACTTGGAAAAAAATTACAAAAATATGCATCACATCGAGACATGAGTCCTCTACTTATATCTAAAATCTTATAAAAAAGTATCATTTTATTGTGGTTAGGGTGGTCGAAAGACACCTACTTCTTATTTTCCCTAAAATTTAAGTATTATGCATTGAAATTTCAATTTATTTATTTTTATTCAAGGGTAAACGCTTTTGACCGAGACTATGAACGGAATAAAACCATTAAACAATACCAGCCCAAAGGGGTTTGAACCTTTGTGGCAAGAACAACAATGCCACCTATAAACCATCACACCATGCCAATACCGAAATTTCAAATTTTCACCAAATAGATTTTTTTCTTTTAAATAAACCTAGTAGTTTAGAAACTACGTTAAATTTGATACAAATTCTATTCTTACATATTTTTGAAATAATATAGATAAATTATTCAAATTTTTACATCAAGTTTCCTAACTCTAATTTTTCTGAATTTTTTGCCACTTAAGGGCCTGTTTTTTCCATGATGATCTTGCACATACCCATGATTAAGACACTGGTCATAATCCTATGACATCTTGCATCTCACCTTGTTTATATAACCAAGGCATCTCTACTACATTGTACATAATCACAATCATATCATTGAATCATATTGATTAGAATATAGTTTATTCTTGTCACATTATATTCTCTCTCTTTGTGCTTTCCATTTGGTCTCAAGATCTTGGCAGCGATAGCCAATTCTAACATGGTATCAAAGTGGGTTGGGTATCATTGGAGAGTCTTTTCTGAAGAGAAATACTAGATTTGGGAGTGCTCCATTTTTGGCTATTTATTGTAGGTTCCAATCAGATCTTGTTGGTGCAAATCTAAGCTCACAATTGTGTCTGGAGTGTTCGAGAAAGTCGATTTTTCCTTTGTTTTTGTCCAAATTAGATATATGAGGCCAAATCTATGAGAGTTTGAAGCTGAAGAGTGGTTTCCAGATCCAAAAGGTAGCTGCATTTTTGGAGCATTTTGGGTCAAATTTTTTTTGTGTCTAGGTTTTCCAAAAATTGTAGATTCTCATAGGTGTTGCAACTTTGTCCTCATTTTGGTAACTTTGAGAGCTCATATCTTTCTACTACGATAACATTTTTGTGTGCATTTTTTTTTGAAAGTGCATAATTTTTTGTGTACTTCTCAGTGGTATGATCATATTGATCTCATTTTGTACCAATAAATGTACTTGATTTTGTAGCCTATTTTGGCATCTATAAGAACTAAGATCAAGTCTAGCTCATTGTTTTTGGCATCTAGCAACTGTAAACACACTAAATATAAAGTACACAAATGATAGATTTTTCTTTTAATAATATTAATAATAGTATTTATAATTGATATATACAAATGTTTATAATTTATTAATTAAATATAACATTTTTTTTACTTTTATATAGGAAATAACACTTACATATAAAAAAAAAAATCAATATTATGAGATATATGAATAGTATATAGATATAAAATACAACAAATATCCTAAATTTCTTCACATGTGTAATATTTAAACCATGAGTTCTAAAATAATAATAATTATGATACCACAAAAGGATTACAGTTATTGGACACCATGATAATATGAAAAAATTAAAGTTATTGAATAACATGATAATTGGAACTATTTGATATAAGATATAATAATCATTAAAGAATATTGAACCTCTAAGAATACTATCATACTTTTTTGAGGAATAAAAGGAAGATATAAAGACTATATACACTAGCTCCTTTTTTCTATACAATTCTTTGTTTAAGTATTTGAAATATAATTCAATTATGAAAGCCCTTTTATTAGGAAATTTATTAGAACCATATATGTCATGTCATCATGCTAATATTGAAGGGGAAACTAAAACTATTTTGAATCTTTTAGCAAAGATAAGAATCTTAATCATCCCTTTGGTAACTTGGTGATATGATGCAGGAGCATCTAGTGGTGTAGGGAAATCTTACATCACCCAAAAAAATTATTTTCTATTTTTCTTTAGTTTTTTTTAGTCCCATGATGGAACTTAAGGGGTATAAGACTACTAGGCATCGAAAATAGCAAAAAATAGGAACTTAATATCTTTAGTAAGCCGGCCAAAATGAGCTTGTATGGGCATGAAATTTTACCCAAGGAGCAGAGCTGAAAAACATTTCTAGTCATGAAAGAATCACCTCAATACCCTGTATGGTTTAGGAGAAATTAAAGTTTATCTCCTGGGAAATTTCTCTAATGTGGCTTCAAATTCAGATATAAAACATTAGAGGCCTCAAAAAAGCTCAAAAAAGTGTCTGAACTAACCTATAGTGGGCCCATGTATTGTAGAGCTTGTTGAGAGCTTTCTGACAATATGCAATAGTAGTGAATCGGATGCCTGGATCAAAAGCTATGGCTCTACGAAGTTGGTCCTCTAAAAAGTGAATTTCATAAAAAATTCTTCTAGGCCAGAAATCATTTGGTGGGACTTTTGGCACCAAAACAAAAAGGGGAAATTTCTACTTTCTAGAAAATTCTAGTGTAGTTATTAGGTAAAATAAAAAGGGTTAAGTGGGAGTTGTAGAAGGAAGCCCTGATAGTGTAGATTGTGGCCCTAAATAGTAGATTTTATTTTTAGAGTTGATTTTTGTTGTAATAAATCAAGCCCATGAGGCTGTAGCATGTAAAATTTGAATTTGTAATTTTTCACTTTCTGAAAATAATTGAAAGTGAATCATTTTTTTGTCTCGCATCTTTTGTGTTGGTATCTGTTGTTGTGATTTCTATGGGTTCTGGGTGGTGTGGCCCTCATCAAGTGGTATCAGAGCAAGAGTTCCTGAGCTTGTAATAGAGCGTCGAACATGAGGCAGTTGTAATAGGACCTATGAGTGTGGGTTGAATTCAAGATGCCTCCAAGACTTTCCCATCATGGCAGAGGTAGAGGTTGAGGTGGAGGAGGTCCACCTAGAGATGAAATCAGAGCCCTTAGAAGGCAATTAGAAACCTTGCAACAAGAGGTTTGAAGAAGAGATGTGCAATGAGACAAAGATGACAGTGAAGATGAAATGGAAGAGAAAATGGAAGAGGAAGAGCAGGATCCAATGGATCCTGGAGAAAGAAGATTGTTGCGAGTGATCTCAAGCATTGGGAAGAGACCTAAAATGGAGGTTTCAACTTTTAGTGGAAATCTGAATCTTAAAGAATTGATTGATTGGATAAATGACATGGAGGAATTTTTCAAGTTTGAGGAGACTGAAGGTCCTCACAGAGTGAGGTTTGAAAAGACAAAATTGAAAGGTCATGCTAGTATATGGTGGAAAGAGGCATAGTTAGAAAGAGGAAGACAAGGGAAAGATTAAATTTCCAAATGGGATAGAATGGTTTCAAAACTAAAGAAACAATTTATCCCAGTTGATTACAAATTGAAGCTACTCAGAAAGATATAGAGCTTGAGCCAAGGGACAAGGACAGTGAAAGAATACGCAGAGGAATTTCATAAGGTCCTAATTCAGATAGGACATTTTGAGGTGAATAAAGAGAAAGTTGCTCATTATATTAATGGGTTGAATCCAAGCATACAAGAAGAATTGGCACTAGTAAGAATGACCACCATTGAGGACGCTTACTAGTTTTCTCTAAAGGTTGAAGAACAATTGGACAAGAGGTTTGAGAACAAACAACGAGGTGGAGGCCATGGAGGAAAGATCGGTGGATGGTCATATGGAGGTCAAAATGAAGATCAAAAGAAGGGTGAAGGCTCTAATAGTAGCTAGAACCAGAAAGGAGATAAAACCTACCATCCTTGTGATCAAAATAATGGAGACCAAAGAGGAAGGGGAAGATCTGGACAAGGACCGAGAATCTGAGGAGGATTTCATGGAATCTATTTCCAGTGTGGAGAAGAAGGACATAGAGCCTATGAGTGTCCACAACATCAAGGAAGGAGAAATAGAAGACCTGAGGGTAATGCACGAATTGCACATGTTGATGAAGATGTTGAGTCTTCACATTCCGAGGATGTAGAAAGAGGAGAGGTTTTTGTTACTAGAAGATCCTTGCTAAAAGAGGAGGATAATCCAACTCAAAGGAAGAATTCTTTTCACACCAAATGTAAGTGTGAAGGTAAATTTTGCAATGTTATTATTAATGGAGGTAGTACTAATAACCTTGTTTCAGAAGAGATGGTTAGTAAGTTGTAGTTGGAGAGGAGACATTTGAACCCATACTAGATTTCTTGGTTGCAAACGGACCATAAAGCCTTGGTAAATGAACAATGACAGGTAAAGTTCAAGATTGGGAATCACCATGATGAGGTATTATGTGATATTATGCCTATGAATGTTTGTCATATGTTGTTAGGCAGACCATGGAAGTTTGATCAACAAGAAATACATGATGGACATGCCAACACCTATTCTTTGACAAAGAATGGAGTTCATCATAAGTTGAAGCCCTTGAAAGAGGTAGAGGAAAAGGTATGCAATAATGCAAGAATTTGTTTGGTTGATGGAAGAAAGTTCCTAGAAAGTATGGAGCATGAGCATATGTGTTTTGCATTGATCCCTATAGTTGATAAAGAAGATACTACTAAGGTACCTGTAGAGGTTTTAGATTTGTTGAATGAGTTTCAAGCTATTATTTCTAATAACATACCTAAAGGTTTTCCTCCTGTAAGAAAGATTAGTCATCAGATGGACCTGATTCCTAGAGCCAATTCACCAAATACGGTAGCTCATCATATGACTCTAGTAGAGAGTGAAGAGTTGTTGTGGAAGGGAATGATTAGAGAGAGTTTGAGTCCATGTGCAGTACCTACAGTACTAGCACCAAAGAAGGATGGGGAATGGCATATGTGTACAGATTCTAGAGCCATCAACAAGATCACCATCAAGTATAGATTTCCCTTGCTAAGAATGGATGACATTATGGATTGTTTGAGTGGAGTTGAGTACTTCACGAAGATAGATCTGAAGAGTGGATATCACCAGATCTAGATTAGAGAAGGAGATGAATGGAAGACAACCTTCAAAACCAAGGAGGGCTTGTATGAGTGGTTAGTCATGCCTTTTGGGCTAACCAATGCACTAAGCACCTTTATGTGGCTTATGAATGAAGTATTGAAAGAATTTCTAGGAAAATTTGTTATTGTTTATTTGGATGATATTTTTAGTTTTAGTAAGACATTGGAGGAGCACTTGATGGATATTTGAAAAGTTTTTGAGAAATGAAGGGAGGAGAAGTTGTTGCTTAATTTGAAGAAATGTAGTTTTGTGAAGAGAGAGTTGGTGTATTTGGGATTTGTTGTCTTAGCTGAGGGTCTTAAAATAGATCCAGAGAAGGTGAAAGCTATCATTGAATGAATTACCTTGAGGAATGCTATAGAGGTAAGATAATTTCTTGGTCTAGCAATTTTTTACAAAAAAATTATTAAGAATTTAAGTAGTATTTGTGCACCTCTAACTGAAGTGATGAGAGGGGATAGAAAAGAGTTTAAGTGGACCTTAGGAGCAGCCAAATATTTTGATATGTTGAAGTAGAAAGTTATAGATCAACCTATTTTGGCGCTTCCAAATTTCAATAAGGTCTTTCAAGTAGATTGTGATGCTAGTGGCACTGCCATAGGAGTTGTTTTGAGTCAAGAAGGTGAACCTGTTCCCTATTTTAGTGAGAAGTTAAATGATGCTAAGAAGAAATATTATTTCTGTGATCAAGAGTTTTATGCTATAGTTTAGGCTTTCAAGAAATGGAGATACTATTTGTTTCCAAGAGAATTTTTTTATACTAATCACCAGGCTTTGCAATATCTCAATAGTCAAGGAAAGTTGAATCAAAGGCACGTAAAATGGTTTGAGCTTTTGTAGAGTTATACTTTTGTTTTGAAGAATAGGAGTGGAAGGTCAAACATAGTTACATATGCCTTAAGTAGAAGGATTAATTTGTTGATAGAGATGAACATAAAGGTTGTTGGGTTCAATGAAATCAAGAGTATGTATCTAGGAGATCCAAACTTTGCAAAAGATTGGAAGGCTTGTTTGGAACCTATTACATTAGATACAATGAAACAGTTGGATTTCTTAATCCAAGATGGGATGTTGTTTAGAGGAAGCCAACTGTGCATTCCAAGGAGTTCTATGAGAGACAATCTAATCAAGGAGGAGCATAGTGGAGGATTGGCTAGACATTATGGTTGAGATAAGACCATTGCTCTTGTTAGTGAGAATTATTATTAGCCGTAGTTACAACAAGATGTGAAGAATTTTGTACAAAGTTGTAGATTATTGCAAATGGTGAAAGGAACAAGTTAGAATACTGGATTGTATCATCCAATACCTATACCTGAGAGGCCATGGGAGGATATTAGCATGGATTTTGTTCTTGGTTTTCCAAAGACATATAGAGGGCATGATTCCATATTTGTGGTGGTGGATAGATTTTCAAAGATGACACATTTCATCCCATGTCATAAGACAAGTGATGTTTTTCATGTTGTAGAGTTGTTTTTCAGAGAGGTGGTGAGACTACATGGTCTACCAAAGAGTATAGTTTCAGAAAGAGATACCAAATTTTTTGGTTATTTCTGGAGGACATTATGGAAGAAGTTGAAGACAGATTTGAAGTTCACTTCTACACACCATCCAAAAACTGATGGAAAATAGAGGTGGTGAATAGGAGTTTTGGATACCTACTAAGATGCTTAGTTGGGGATTATCCCAAGGGATGGGATTTGACTATACCATAGGATAAATTTTCTTACAACAATTCTGTCAATAGGAGCACTGGTAAATTACCATTCTGGATTGTATATGGGAGTAGTGTTGGAAAGAGACACTGCACATGTTTTATGGTGTTGTCATTGATGGAAACCCTTGTCATTAAATCAATCTACACGTCGTCATTTGATCATACTTGACAGACAAATTAAAGATCAATGATTATCTGTTAAGCTAGAACAATGCATTCAGGAGATTTTTGTTCTTCAATTCATATGCAATTTTTTTGATATTATTTTGTGTTGTGGATCTCAAGGAGGTTTTTTTGATGCATGATTTGTGTTATCTATAAATCCTAGTGCCTCGTATCGATTTGAGTGTAAGTTAGAAGATTCAGGTGACTAATTTTCTGTTCATCAGTGTATGAAGGATGACTTGGTAAATGTAGCATGTCGCGAATATTTGAGGAGTTATTGTTTAACTATTTTTGAGTTCAAGCAATTTGATTTGGGTGCACTATGTTGTGGAAAAATTTTGTGGATGCACATTGAATATTATGCATGATTTGAGCCAACAGTTTGTAAATATTTCTCATTTTGTTGAAGTCGACATGAAGCGATTCAATCCTTAGTAGCGGATATATATAAGTGATCGATTGTATCATTTTGATGTATGTTGGAAGTGTGTTGATGTATGTTGTGAATGTTAGAAGGTCAGTAGAGTGATTATGCATAGTTTCACTTGTGCATTAAGGATTTTTGATGCGAGTTGAAGCATAATAGAGAAGAAGTGGAGAATCAGTCAGAAGGTCCAGAATTTGATCAATGAGCCTAACTGAAACTGTAATCAAGAATTTGTACATGCTAGTTTCTCATTTCAAATTGTTTGGAAGTTATCCAAACCTTTGTAAGGAAGTAAGACTTTCAATTTATGAGCAATGAGCTCTAGGTAGTGTGCCTGGATGTAAGTGCATTCCCATTTTGTAAACTTTCATTTTGAGTAAACTCAGACAATATTGTGGATTGACCTCCAGTGTGGTCTTTCCCATAATAGGGTTTCCATGTAAAAATCCTTGTGTTATGGTGTTGTGTTTATTTGTCTTATGTTCATGCATCTTTATTTTGGTTGAATGTTATCAGTACTTTAAGGATCATATTAATAAAGTTAAAAATTAAACAACATTGATTCATCCCCCCCTCTCAAAGTTCCTTGATTCCAACAATTGGTATCAGAGGAAGGTTCCTCGGAAGAAGTTTAAAAGCTTGAGGAAGATCTTGGAAAGTATTTCAATGGATTCAAGTAGTCTTCAAAAACTTATGGTGGCCCTAGATGATCTTGACCAATCAAAATCTAAAGTCCAGGAATTACAAGAAAATTTCATGAATGTTGAGAGATTCATTGAGTCATTGAAAGAAAAAATCAATAAGTCCAGGGAGAAGAGAAGGGAACTCTGTGATTAGATCAAGCAAGAAGATATTAAACGTATTATAGATGAACAACTGAGTCAAGCCTTGAAGGAAAAGAAAGAAGAATGTGAAATTTTTTCTAGGGCTAATGCAGTTCTGAAGCATGAGATGAAATCTATTATGATGAGAATGACCAAGGAGATTCAATATAGGAAGAAGAATTAAGAAAAGCTTGCTCAATCCTTGAAAGAGAAATTTGAAGAATGCAACCAAATTACTGATGGATTCATTTAGTTGGAACTTGGGTTAGAACAATCCAAACACAATGAAGAAGAGCTTGGAAAGAAGATTGATGATATTAGAGATGAACTTTCTACAACAAATGAATTCAAGGAAAAGTTCAAGATTAGCTCAACCAAGCTTGATGAATTGATTAAAAGACATAAGACTAATGGTGAAAAGTGAGGTCTTGGATATGAGAAAGGAGAAAGTTTCAGATCTGGAAAAAGGAGATTTAGACAAGGAAATCAAATGAATCAACCTAAAAGATATCAGGTAAGACAACCTAATGCTCAAAGATTTAATGGTAATTGTTATGTTTGCAATAAATTTGGTCATATGGTGGCTCAATGCAGGAGTAGAATGAATTCAAGTGGTCCATCATTCTTTGGTTAGTGCTTTAACTGTAACAAGTATGGTCATAAGTCAAATGAATGCAAAAACATGATAAAAAACTTTTATAGAGATATCAAATGCTATGCACACAATAGATTTGGCCATATTGCTAACTAGTGTAGATCAAGAGAAAATCAGTGGAACAACTAGTCTGGACAAAGAAATGTAGTGTATTACAATTGCAACAAAACCAATCATATTGCTAGATTTTGTAGAAGAGGTCTAGTAAATCAAAGAAAAAACATGTAGAAGGATGAAAAAGGAAAAGGGAAAGTTACTAGTGATGAGATCAGGAAGTAAATGAAGAAGACATGGGTGAAGAAGAGTCCTATTGTAGGAAATGATCTAGCACTAGAATCAACTTTTGGTAATTCCTCTAGGAATTAGATTAAGGCCTCTGGCCTGGCGGTAGCTATCAAGAAAATCCTTTAACCCCCTACTGGTAATTGACACTAGGATGTGGATGAGTGTTGTGATTGCATTGATGATCTACAATATTGTTGAATAGTTGGATAGTGTATTTATGCATAATTGAAGGCCCGCAGAAGAATTATCTCTCACAATGTATGGAAACAAGGTATCTGGATGAGTTAGGGAAAAATAATTTATTGTGTCAAAAAGGTTAGGTGTGTGAATGATAAAAGGTCATTTCTATCTTTCATTTGTCACTTTGCATTTTGAAAAGAAGAAGTTTGGAGAGCTCTAAAGCGAACTTTGGCAAAATTTGGGAGGATTCAAGTGTGAAGGCAATTCCAAGATCAAACCCTAATATGGAAAAAGGTATTTATTGAGAAAACTTGTAAACTTGTGAATTTGTGAAAATGGCTACTCCATTGGTAGTTGAAGTCAAAGATAGACCCCATCTGAAATTCAAGTGGCATCATTTCACATCTGTTAAGATTAAACCCTTAGGTGCATTTTAATTTGTTCAGTATGGCATCTTGCATATTGAAGAAATTAGGGCATACATTCAAGCTAATAATGAGGAATTAGAGAGCTCACAGTTGTTGAATTTGTATTCCAATCACATTGTTGGAGAGGATTTTTGTATTAAGCCCGAATTCAAAATCCTAGAGGAGATTAAATTCACGTAGATTGTGAAATTTGGCATGTTTGATGAAAATGAATGGGTTCAGTATATCTTGAGTCAAGTTCATGCTGAATTTATGTGGTTCAGTCAACCTTTTAAGATTACAAAAGAAGCTATAAGTTTTGTTATAGGTTTAAATTCCTCTGGTGGTGTGTGGTCAATTTTATGTGTGTTAAATATGTAAAAACAAATGAATCAAACACACCAATAAGACATTATATAAACAAATAGAATATTAAAATAATAAATATTGCAAACTCAGTATCCTATTATCGATGTCATCCTATTGTCCTCTATCTCCAGTATTTTCATTGATTCCAGCTAGCTCTCAGATTGTATGCTAGGCTCAATGAACAGTCTTCCTAGAGAACGGGAATGAATATGAAATGTATGTAATGCTAAGACATGATTGCTCTAATGCTAAACATGATTGCTAAAATGAAAGATTATGATGATGCTATGCATAATAAAACTATAATAATAATGCTAGAATGCAATTAATCTCTAATTCATCTATTGTGTGTTGTAACCATTGCTTGGATTAGTAGTTCTATTTATAGAGTTTTTCAAAATCTTTTGATTGGCTGATATGATCAATGATTGTGAAAATTCTTGGCAAATCGAATGGTTGAAGATGGATGAGAGTGAAGAAAAATAGAAGAAAACATAAAGCAAGATTTGTTTTCTTTTCTGTAAAAGAGGTAAGATAAGATGATCAAGATGAATTGTAAAAAAATCTTTTTTTGTGAGATTATGGAAATATTTTGAAGAAGATAAATAATGAATTATTAAATTCAATTATTCATTTATGGGTGACACAAAGGGTTTTTTCTTAAAATAGAATATTTACCCTAGATTTGAAGAATAATAGAAGATTTCATAATTAAATAGAATATTTAATTATGATTCTGAAAAGATATGGAAGATATTCAATTAAATAAAGATATTTAATTAAAATTTTAGGAAATGGTATGTAAATGAAATTAATTAAATAAGATAATTAATTAACTAGAAGAAGAATTTGAAAAGAAATATTTAAATTTAATTAAATAAAAAAGACTTAATTAAATTCAAAAAGTGATAATTAATTAAAATAAATAAAGTGTATTTATTTAATTAATCAAGTGGACATATGAATGTGAAATAATTAAATAAAACTTGATTTATTTAATCATGATAGAATAATAAATTGAATGAACAATATAATTAAATTTAATCATATGTAGAAGACTTTAGAGAAATTAATTAAATAATAAATATTTAATTAAATGCTAGGATTAATCAGATATGACCAATTTTATGCATCTACATTTTTCCCCTCTTTGAAGTGATGTGTAAAATGCATTGCTTCAAAGAAAACATTCCTTCTTTCAAAATTTGTTGTATTTGACCTTGCCCCTTTTTGAAAAATATGCCCCTGACCTAATTTTGATATGTTTTCGATTGAAATATGCTGCCGATGTTAATGATGTCCCCTTGGGAGGTAAATCATTGATGAGGATATGAGTTTTGGATAATGTTTGAAAAGGTTGATTTGATGAGGAAATTTTGATTTTGATGTAAAGTCAGTGATTTAGCTCTCAAAAAATGATGTATAGGGATGCCCTAGTTTGAAAATAAGGTCAAAGTGAGATAAAAGATAAAAAGAAAATAAAATGCCACAAAAACCCACTTTTGGTTGACCTTTAAAAGGTAAAAAGGGAAAAAAGGACAAGTTATTTGCACTTTTTGACTTTTAGAATCTTGTTGCTTTGATAGTGACCTGGCGAGATGGAGATTTCGTACTACAGACATAGATTCGAGTGGGTCGGTCGATACCAGAGACTAGCTGTGTATGGACCATTGGTGAGTAGATCCAACCACTTTTGCATTGAAATTTTCCATTTTGAATTGATTTTTCATGTTTTTTTTTTGCGGATTTAGGCGTAAACAGTTTGTTTTAGCACTTTTAGGAATGTTTTAGTGCTTTCAATAATTGTTATAGCACTTTCAATGTTTGTTTTAGCGCATATAGGATGATTTTCCATTGGTGACTAGCTGTGTATGGACCATTGGTGAGTAGATCCAACCACTTTTGCATTGAAATTTTCCATTTTGAATTGATTTTTCATGTTTTTTTTTTGCGGATTTAGGCGTAAACAGTTTGTTTTAGCACTTTTAGGAATGTTTTAGTGCTTTCAATAATTGTTATAGCACTTTCAATGTTTGTTTTAGCGCATATAGGATGATTTTTGCATGTTCATTGTAGAAACAATTTTAGCTCATTCGATAGAAAGAGTAGTGCTTATAGGATGCTGTAGGAAAATTAGAGCTTTAGCGCATCTAGGAAAAACATTAGCACATTTAGGGTTGGTGCACATCTAGGGAAGAAAGTGGTGCTTTTGATTAGAGTTTTAGCACTTTTAGGGAAATAACACATAGAGAAAATGATTGAGTGCTTCCAAGGAAAAGAACAGTGCATCTAAGTTTTAGTGCATCCAGGATACAAAATAGCGCATATGAGTTTTAGCACATAGAGGCCGCAGATTAGCGCTTTTAGGAAATGTGTTGGTTTGATAAAAATGATGATGTTTTTATTGCTTCTTTGGTCAATAGATATAAAAATGGGTGTGTCTTCATGTTGATATGGATAGAAAATCTATGAAATAATTGATAAATTTGTTTCCAAAATAGAAATCAAAGAGTAGATAGCTAATAACTTTGTTTCCCCTATATGAAAAACAAAGAGTAGACGATTGATAGGAATTCTGATAAATTTTCTTTCTACGATAGAAAAAAAATAGTAGTTGATGGATTGAAAAAATATTTGCATTCATGACTGAATTACAAATAGGATGATGTTTTGATTGTTGATAAATTTGCATTCTTGAAAAAGAAAACAAATAGTAATTGATGGTAGAGTAGATTGATGTGATATTCAGATAGATAGATTGTGTATTGATTGAATGAAATGAATCACCTAGATAGAACACTTGATATGGGTCACTTGATATGAGTCTGATGAGTATGTGTCACTGATATGGGTCATAGATAGATAGACATGAGTCAAATTGATTTTGTTTGATTGAGATTGAATCATTGATATGATGTTGATTGATTGTCTTTGTAATAACTAAAAATAAGAGGTTTTCAAAAACCTCCAAATTAGGGAGCATCACTCTGCAGGGTGGGATAGGATACCTGAGCTGACTTAGATGATATAGCGTTGATAGGGGCATGTGGATTGAGATCGTTGTTGTCCATGCCTCCAATTTGGGTCAACAGGGGACTATTGACCATGTTAGTAAAGAGGTGGCATTCAGAGCACAACACCTTTCATTTGTCGATGGGTGAGGTGATTGTGACTCCTGAGGATGTTTATAGGATTTTGGGTATTCCAATGGTTGGCGCCCTTGTGTTCTATAATCACAAGGAGCTAGGTGGTATAGATGCTCTGAGGAGAGTATATGGTGATGCGCAGATAGCAGGGTACTGGGTGCCATGGGCTGATTTCAAGGGATATCCAACCTTGCCTATAGTTTTGGGTGCATTCATTGGAGGTCTCCTTTGTCTAGATCATCGATCAAAGGGACTATCAGTGGGATGGGGGAGGATCTTGGAGTAGATGCTAGTACAACCACAGAGATATGCCTAGGGGAGTTGCATGTTGGCTCATCTGTACCATGACCTTCATTAGGTGGTTTACAAAGGTTCATCAAGTATATCATGTGGCGTTACACTGCTCCAGATCTGGGCATGGGAGCATATTTCTGTGACGAGACCAGCCAGTCCCAGAGTGAGGCCACTAGGTCGACCATATGTGTATGCATATGCCATGTTCCTTGTCTAGCCTAAGCTGGGCAAGTTGGATTACTAGAGACAATGTCTTGATGATATGGATGCAGTGATCTGGCGGCCATACCTAGATTGCGAGTCATGGGATACAGATCATTTGGAGATGTCGTTCATATGTATACCTCAATTTTTGATAGGGAGGACCCCATTCATCATTAAGAGGTTTTTGGCATTGCAAGTGTAGTGAAAATTTGGATTCACATAGGGTATGCCTCAGGGTGTTGCTCACTATGCGCGAAGCAAGGATGAGGTAGGATGGGGACTGATCATTTCATATCAAATAGCCTATATAGAGTATCTTTCTTTAGTGTCTGAGGCATGGGATGATAGGTGGGATATTGTTGATGTTGGTATGTTTGAGGAGTACTCTATTTATTATCATACACATCCATTTCCATGGTTGACATGTCCTGATGAGCCAACACCCATTTTGGTGGTACCACAGCTAGGGGTAGGGAGACAAGAGGATGTGGGAGGTGGTGAGTAGGCAGTGGTTGGGGGAGAGGATGATGAGAGTGGAGAGGAGGAGGTCTCAGGTGGAGATGATGGGGATGATGGCAGAGATGAGGGGAAGGTGCCAGTGAGACCGAGGCCAAACATTTTGGGCAGTGTTCAGATCATGTGGAGGCCGAGGACTAGGATTGGGCAACAGACAGTGATCAGGGTTGCCTCCACCTCTCAGCAGGGGAAGATAGATTCTCTGCAAGCCCAGGTGCAGACACTGCAGGGACAACAGGTGCAGTTACAGATCCAGTTGGTTCAGGCACAAGGTGTGGTCATACAACTACAGGCACAACTAGCATAGTCATAGGCACAGGCACAAAGTATGGCACAGGCATAGGAATAGGCACATCCTCCTACCCTAGACCCACATGTAGCCCAGTTGATTACAAAGAGAGATGCATTGAGATGGAGGGAAGTAGAGGCCGAGGGTGTGGCACAGGGACTCATGGGAACTGTAGAGAGTACATCATTGCAAGAGGCCATTGCAGAGGGCTTTGAGATGGCCAAAGAGGCTAAGTACTATCGAGTTTGATATGAGGAATTGTGTCCTCCTGAGCGCAGAGAGCCCTTCCCATGATCCCATAGTAGGACCAAGACCAGGACATAGATAGATACACAGAGCATGGGGCTTACCATGCCTCGACGGGATCCAGATGCAGGGACTAGTGGTAGGCCACCATCCTCAAGACCAGCTCCATTAGGGGGTTCCACCAGCCTGTCCTGATTGATGTATGCATGGTTTTTTTTTATGTATCTCATATTCTTGGAGCATGTATATTGATTTTTGATCATATCTCATGTATCTTTCTAGACCTTTTTGTGTCATTGGACTGTTGGACATTTGTATGTGTTTTTGATGAGTGATGATATGCAATGGCGATGAGTTTTGATGATGTGTTGCATTTGATATGATGATACGAGATGGATATGCATTTATTTCCTTGTTTATGTGATATGGATTTTGATATATAGTTTTGATGATTTACTGACTAACACAATTTGTAGGATGATGTGATATGATAATGATATGATGATGTGCAATATGATGTGTACTAATGATCTCATACAGGTGGATGATGATGGTAAAAGTGAAACGTGTTGAGATGATATGATATATGATATGAATTGTTACGAAAACATATGGTTTACAAATGATGTGAAAATGTAATATATGAAATTTGTGTTTTTGAATTTTTCAAATGCTATAAATGATGATGATGTGATGTGTTTATGAAATGCATGATGAATTTGCAATATGATATGTAATATGAATCAAATGTTGTATGAAAAAAGATAAATAAAATGGTATTGAAAATGAGAAAAGATGTGAATGATAAATGATGTGTATGATATGAAATGTAATGAATACGAAAAAGATTGATGAGATGATAAAATGAAATGAGATGAAATGAAATGTAATGATATGAAATGATGAATGAAATGATATGAAATGAAATGTAATGATATGGAATGATGAAATGAAATGAGATGAAATGAAATGTAATGATATGAAATGAAATATAATGATATGGAATGATGAAATGAAATGTGGAATGAAATGTAATGATATGAAATGAAATGAAATGATGAATGATATGAAATGAAATGAAATAATGATATGGAATGATGAAATGAAATGATATGAAATGAAATGTAATGATATGAAATGAAAATGAGATGAGATGAAATGTAATGATATGAAATGAAATATAATGATATGGAATGATGAAATGAAATGAGATGAAATGAAATGTAATGATATGAAATGAAAATGAGATGAGATGAAATGAAATGTAATGCTATGAAATGAAAATGAGATGAAATGAAATGTAATGAGATGAAATGAAATGTAATGATATGAAATGAAATATAATGATATGGAATGATGAAATTAAATGAGATGAAATGAAATGTAATGATATGAAATGAAAATGAGATGAGATGAAATGAAATGTAATGATATGAAATGAAAATGAGATGAAATGAAATGTAATGAGATGAAATTAAATGTAATGATATGAAATGAAATATAATGATATGGAATGATGAAATGAAATGTAATGATATGAAATGAAAATGAGATGATGAAATCTAATGGTAAAATAAAATAAATTATGTGATGAAATGAGATGATAAAATGATATAATTCGATGAGATGATAAATGATAATTATATGAATAATAAGGATATTAAAATGATAATGATGAGAAAATGATATGATGAATATGAAAAATGATTAAATAAAAATATGATATAAAATGTAATGAGATGGTATGATAAAATGAAATGAAAGGGAATGATACACTGATGAAATGAAATGAAATGTAATGATATGGAATGATGAAATGGAAGGAAACAAGATGTAATGTAATGGTATGAAAATGTAATAAAATGAGATGATATGTAAAATGTAAGGATACGATGAAAATGTAACTGAGATGGAAAATGGAAAACAACGATGTAAAATGACACGGACATGAAAATGATGGATAATAAAATAATGAAAAATGGTTAATGAATAATTGAATGATACAAAATGATAAAAGATCGAAATAATATGAGAATAAAGATGATAAAAATTAGAATTTCCTATGATATGCAATGAAATGATATGAAATATGAAATGATAATGCATCATGAAGGAGAAATAAATGAGAAAGGATCCAAATGATGAATGTTAAACTATATGATATGCACAAGACCTAGATGAAATGATAATAAAATGAGGATGAAACAAATGTCCAAATTTCCTCCACATATAGTCCAAAGAGACATGACAGCCATTGATTTATCTATTTATCTTTGTTTAAAACTCTAATGTGAATCCAGTATGCAAATATATACATTGATCTAAATGAAATGCAACTAAATAAAACTAATTGTTTGTTGAGCCTTCAGGTAGCTTTCTTGAATCATCATAGAGCCTTATAAAATGTTGGAAGTATGTACAAGCATCAAAGGGGATATTAGCACCAATGATGACCTGGGTACAACTTTCATGATTTTTGATATAGCAAGCGAACACAAGCATCGAGGTATAATTGAACGGAGATGACCTGAGCATTTCTTGCATAAACAGACAAAGACTAACCTCTTTTTGATGCAAATGTGGAACTGTCATCAATGATATGCTTTGGAAATCATGTTTCCCGACATATTTTCATCAAATCGATAGTTAACCTAAAGACAACAAGCAAAGAAAAATCATCCTCCTTCCTTGCCACTCTAGTTCAGTACATTATTGAGTGTGCTCTAGAGAGATGATATCGAGCAATTAAACAACCATTATTCAAAATGTAAAACTGATATTCCAATCATTATTCAGATTTTAGATCATCCAGATATGAGTCATGATATGGTATTTTGCTGAAAAAACCATTGTGATATGAATCAATGGTTGGATAGCTGGTCATGTTATTTGATTGTTTGTTCACACGACTAAGTTCTATATCGTTGTCAAGATGTTTTGGTAGAACCTAAAAGTTGGTTGCCCTAGAGTATGTCAACATTTGCCCCCAGTATTTGAAACAACTTGCTGAAATAAATATGTACAATAATCAAGCCATGGTAAGACATTATCGCTCTAGGAAAATGATGGCAACATGATGCTGGTACGACCCTAAGATGATGGAAAGATGCATGAAATGAAGGCTAAAAATCCAAATGCAGAACATGAACTAATAGATGGAGAGCTACAAATAGCGTCTGTTTTCCAGATTTTCACTATTATTTTTTTTTGTCGTTACTGAGATGCCTGTTTGCCAAGTTTTCACTGGGGTAACCATTTTTTTGGGACTTTTTCTGATGTTTTTGTATTTCTTCAGGACTTTTTCCAATGTTTTTTTGTATTTTTTTAGGACTTTTTCTTATGTTTTTGTATTTCTTCAGGACTTTTTCTTATGTTTTTGTATTTTTCAGGACTTTTTCTAATGTTTTTTCTATTTCTTTAGGACTTTTTTTGATGCTTTTTTTATTTCTTCAGGGCTTTTTATAGATGATGATAACTACTTCAGGCATAATACTTTTTCAGGTGCATGTTGTTGATGGGTTCGTCAAACAAGTCCCCTTCTGGTGTTGACAACTTGTATGCTCCTGAACCGTATACTGCTATGACCACGTACGGACCCAACCAACTAGGTTCAAACTTTCATTTCTTCTCTTTGTCCCGCTGATTATGTGGGTTCTCTTTTAGAACAAGATCACCAACCTGAAAGGTATGCAGTTTGACTCTTTGATTATAGCTATGATACATCATTTGTTGATATGCTTTCAAATGATTAGCTACTCATTGTCTCTATTCATCAAGAAGTTCCAATTCTTGCAGTTGGGAAACTCTATATTCATCATCTGTTATGAGACCTTTCAATGATACTCTAAGTGATGGGATCTCAACTTCTAGTGGAAAAATGGCTTCTGCTCCATAGACAAGAGCAAATGGTGTTTCTCTTGTTGGCATTCAGATACTAGTTTGGTAGGCCCATAATGTGGGATTAAGTTGAACATGCCAATCTCTCCCTGCATCATTCACATTCTTCTTCAAATTTTTCAATATTGTTTTATTTGAGGCCTTTGCTTGGCCATTCCCTTGGGGATAATAAGGTGTTGAGTATCTATGTTGAATATGGAATCTCTCACAAAGTTCATCAACATCCTGATTCTTGAATGGCCATCCATTATTTGTGATGATGGAGTTGGGAATGCCATACCGACAAATGAGATAATTGAGTATGAATGATAAGATTTGTTTGCCAGTGACCTTAGTGAGGGGGACTGCTTCAATCCACCTGGTAAAATACTTTGTCGTTGTGATGATGAACTTGTGTCCATTTGAGGATGGAGGATGAATTTTTCCAACTAAATCCAACCCACATTGAGAGAATGGCTAGGTTGGTACAAATGGTTGTAGTTCCTATGCTAGTGCATGAATGTGATTTCCATGTATCTGACATTTAGGGCACTTCGTTACAAAAGTGAATGATTCCCTCTCCATTATAGGCTAGTAGTAACCCATTCTAATCAATTTCTTGGATAAGGTTAGTCCACTTGAATGAGTACCACAAATGCCACCATGAACTTCTTGTAAAGCCTTGTCAGATTCATCACATTCAAGACATTGAAGTAAAGTACCATCAAGACTGTGGTGATAGAGAGTGTCAGTGATAAGGGTATAGCAAGAGGATTGGCAGATAAATTTGCTCTTTTGGTTACAGGATAAGTCAAGTGTCATCTTTTAGGTAGGTATAAATTTTTCCATACCAAGGTGAATTGGATCCTACCAAGTGGCAAATGATTTGGCTTTCAGGTGTGTCATAGGAAGGCATAAATGATTGTTCCACTAGAAATTTGTAGCGAGCCTGAGTTTCTGGGAGTTGTAACAATGAAGCGATTGTGGCCATAGCGTCAACTGCCTTGTTATCAAGCCTTGGAATTTGTATGAACTTGATGTCTACAAAATATTTCTTGAAATCATCAACCATTTTCTTATATGGTAACAATTTGTCATCTTTGGTTTGATAGTCATCATTTATCTGGTTAATGACTAACTCTGAGTCACCATATACTTGTAATTCTGTGATCCTCCATTCCAATGCTATTTTGAGTCAAGTGATTAAAGCTTCATATTCGGCTATGTTATTAGTGCATGGAAACATTAGCTGATATGACTGAGGAATGGTATTTCCTTGAGGGGTGACAAAGAGTATGCCTGCCCCTGATCCATGTTGAGTAAATAAGCCATCAAAATATAATGACCAAGGTTGCTTTGATTTTGTCATGAAGACATCCACATCTAGAAATTCAATGTGTATGGGATGTTCTGCTTGTAGGGGTGGTTCAGCCAGTTGGTCAACAATAACTTGTCCTTTGATTGCTTTGTGATCAATATAATGGATATCGAACTTTCTTAAGATCATGACCCATTTTTCTAACCTTCCTGTTAGTGTGGCATTGCTTAATAGATATTTGAGTGGATCAATCTTTGCAATAAGATTGATTGTATGAGTTAACATGTAGTGTCAAAACTTTTACGAGGCAAAGACCACTGCTAGGAAAGCCTTCTCGATGAAAGTGTAGTTGAGTTCATGACCTGTTAATGTTTGGCTAATATAATAGATTGCATGTTATTTTCTTGTAGAGTCTTCTTGTTCTAACAACGCCCCCAAAGACGTCTCTATGGAAGAAATGTATAAGATGAGTGGTTTGTCTGAATTTGGTGGTATCAAAACTGGTGGGTTCATTAAGTACTGCTTGAATTGTTGAAAGGCCATTTCACACTTATCATCCCATTTGAAAGGAACATTCTTATGTAGTAGATGTGTGAAAGGTAGACATTTATCTATGAGTTATGTAATGAATCTTCGTATAGATTGGAGTCGTCCCTGTAGTGATCTCAACTGATTGATATTCCTTGGTGGGGGCATTTCCATAATTTCTTGTACCTTGGTGGGATCTACTTCAATTCCTTTTGCTGAAACTATATACCCCAAGAGTTTTCCAGATGTGACTCTGAAAACACATTTCTTAGGGTTGAGGTAAACTTTGAACTTTTCCAACCTTGCAAATATTTTGGATAATATCTCGAGATGTCCTTCTCTTGTGTATGATTTTTCCAGTATGTCATCGACATAATCTTCCATGAATGTGTGCATCATATCATGAAAAATTGTAGTCATAGCTCTTTGATATGTAGCCTCAACATTCTTTAAACCAAATGGCATGACGTTCCAAGAGTAAGTCCCCCAGGGACATGTGAAATTTGTTTTGTCCTGGTCTTTAGGTGCAATCTTGATTTGATTATAACCAAAAAAATGATCCATTAGTGAATACATGAAATTTCCAACCATTAGATCAACTATAGTATCAATGCTTGGAAGAGGAGAATCATCCTTAGGACATGCCTTATTAAGATCTCTAAAATTTAACACTTTTGTCGAGCTTTGATACAAGAACTATGTTGGAGATCCATTCTACATAGTCAATTGATCTTATAAATCCCACATCAAGGATTTTCTTAAGTTCTTCTTTAACTAGTAGTGCCACATGAGGATGCATCTTTCTATGTTTTTGTTTCATAGGTTTTACTCCTATTTTAATGGAAAAGTGATGCATTATAAGATCAAGATCAAGACCTGGCATGTCTACATAAGACCAAGAAACATTGACTTGATTTTTTCTGAGAAATTTCATGAACTTGGGTACTTCTTTATCTGTCATTGATGCTGCTAATTATAGAATCCTCAGTTTCTCTATAGTTTCAAGATTAACTACTTTTGTAGGCTCAATCAAGATAGGCGATCACTCATGATAGTGCTTTAGGAGAGTGTCAAGCATCCCATCATTTGGTGCCTTAAAAAGGTTTTCACCATCTAATACACTCTTTGTTTTATCTTTTGTTTGATCTAACACTGCCAGATTCTGGTTTTCACCATTAGATCTTTCTTTTTTATTTTTATTTTTGCAGCTAGGAAACTTGACACTCTCCTGACTAAGGATCTCATGCCTAAAATCGTCAGCGGAACAATCATTTACATCATCTACGGAAAGGAAGTTTGCAATAGATTCATAAGTTGGAAACATAGGTATATCAAGAGGTTCAAATAGATCCCAATCAATGAGATCGAGATGTATTAGCAGTAGTAGGTCATTAGGTTGCATGAAATCGGCTATGGTTATGGTCATAATGGAGGCGTCTATAGGATTTGAGGTATGAGGTAGATCAATGATGGTATTGTCCTCATGATAGTCTTGTTCGATTAAATCTTACTTTGAATCACTAGAATCATAGTTACGATGTAGTTCAGATTCGTGTGGTTGGGTCCCTGACCCTTCTACTTTGATTAGAGTAGGCATATACTTGTGTGTCACATCAACCTATTTATCCCTCCAGAATTCATCATTATGGATGGTATCCCATTTGTATTCTCTAGAGTCTGTGTCAGAGTTATTATCAATGAAATTCTGAATTGCTATTAAGAATGCTTCCCTTGGATCAAAACTTTTTTGCAATGTGAGTACAGTATCATTTAATTGTTTGGATGTTGTTTCTTTCGAGCTAGTATCATAGCCTAGTCATGTTTTATCTTTTGCAGCAAGTCTTGGAGGATCAATAGGATCAACTACTCCTTATTTTCCTTTTTGGATAGGACCATTACCCTCATAGCCCATCTTTTGCATGATTGAATATCCCTTACCATATTTATTAGGTGGTAACTTGATATTGAGAACTATTTCATCTTCATCTTTATAGAGCCAACTTAGAATATCTCTATCCTCAAGATCATCCATGAGGAATTTTTCTTTGATAAAACGTCCATTAAACTTTGTATTTGGCCCTATTGGTGGTTGTGTTGATGTTGACACTACAAATATCTAATGTTGCGTGATAGAAGGTTGTCCATGTGACCGAGGTGACATAGGAAGATTAGCCAAATAGAGAGAATATTCTCCTACTCCATTTTCCTTGAACTAAAATTGCTTTTCAAAGCTTTTGGTTAACTGACTGATTTGTGTATCAACTTTGAGAGAAGTATTAACAGGAGCTTCTCAATTATTGGGAACCAAAGTATCTTGAATAGCTTTGATGTTGGCACAAGTTTGACTTTTTGAATTGTCAGTTGTTATCGTGATCTCCTATCCATTATAAGGAAACTTAAGACACTGATGATATATAGATGGTACAGCTTGCATTTCATGGATCCAAGGATGACCCAACAAGATGTTGTATGCAAGATCATGATCTAATACTTGATAGAAAGTATTTTTGATAATAGGTTCCACTCTGATTGGTAACATGATTAAACCTTTGGATGCTCTTTCCTCATCATCATAGGCTTTAATAGTAATCTTTCTTCTAGGATCAATGGAATCCTCAGAAAATCCTAAAGCCCAAATTAATTTCATGGTACATATGTTCAAACCAGCACCTCCATCTATTAGAACTCATCTGACATGAAACTTGTGGACCATACTTCTAAGTATAATGATGAATTATGGGGATGTCTCATGGAAACATCATCTTTTTTAGAAAATGAAAGGAATGTGGGTGAGGATAAATGTCCCACCATGGCTTGAAATTGAACCACATTTAGATCATCGGATATAGTTGTTTCAATGAGGGCTTTGTCTAGAATTTACTTATGCGTTGGGGAAATCTTCAAAAGTTCCAAAATAGAGATCTGAGCGAAAGTTTTTCCAAGTTGATTGATTAAATCATATTGATGTTGAGGCGGTGGCACAATGGATTTTGAAGGAGCACCTTTTAGGACAACTTTAGCTTGTTCCCTTGTTGTTATGTTAACTTCTCCATATTCTGCTTTCTCTTTAACTTTTATAACATTAACCCGCTCGTCATCAGTGTAGATATGATTGATTATATGCTCATCAATATGATTCACATTTTTTTTATAAGACTCACCCTTTTGATAGTTGGGCAAAGGATTTTGAAATGCTTGGTGGTCTTCATTTGATTGTTGGTTCCCTTCTATTGTGACAATGTCTTTATCAATTAAATCTTGAATAACATTCTTTAAGGCTTGGAAATTATTTGTACGATGGCCTTTACATCTATGATATTCACAATAGTACGTATTGTTCCACAATGGCGGCTTCACACTGGGCTCAAAGTTACGTTGAGGCAATAGGGAAATAATGTTCTTTTCCATCAAGTCTTGAAGAGCAAATTCCAGAGATTGCCCTAATGGAGTAAAATTTCTTGGAAAAAAATGAAGATCATTATGGATTCGTATTTGATGTATTTCCTAGGGCAATGTTGTTTCCACGATACCATTGGTTGTTGGTATTACTTTGATTTGGAACAAAATTTGGATTTTGGTTATTCCTTAGAGGAGGATTGTTTCCTTGATTTGTAACCAAGTTGACATTGTTATAGTTGTTGTTGTGAGGAATACTAAGAACAACTGGCCTAGGGGAGACATGATGTGCATCTACAACACCATCATTCACCACATTCTTGTTGCGAGCCCAAAACCTAGATTTTTCATTGTGGTGATTTGAGGAGTTAGGATTGTCTTTATCAAGTTTGATTATCCCCCTTTGTACCAATGCACTTTCAATTGTAATTGCATTTTAAATCATTTTCTAAAAAGAGGGAGGACAATGAAGATTTAGACAATAACTCATCTCTTGATCCAAGCTATTTATAAATGTAGTGATCTTTTCCTTTTCAGGAACATGACAGGGATATCTAGCGAACAATCTTCTCCATCTTTGAAGAAATGTGATGAATGGTTCACTAGGTTTTTGCTTAGCCTTGCATAGATCAATCATGGTTATTTGGTGTTGTATGTTGTAGGAATATTGTGAGATTAACTCGTTGATCAATTCCTCAAATGTTTTGACAGGTGGTGTGATTTTTTATAACAATTCCATAGATTGTCCCCCAAGACTTTGTGGAAACAAATGCATTAATTATGTATCCTCATGAGAGAATTCTAAAGTTATGTTTCGAAAGTCCCTAATATGGTCAATTGGATCCGATTTCCTGTTATAATGATCAAACTTTGGGATTTCGCAATGCTTAGGAAATGAGATCATGTTGAGATTTCGATTAAAGGGATATGGACATATATCATCAAGAGTGTATGTCTTTCTTGTGGCTCCCCCTTGTAGATCTTTCATTTGTCCTTCTTATGTTTTAACCTATTGAGTTAAGGCACTAAGATTAGATAAGGGTGTTTCATCACGATTATTCTTTATGTTCTTAGTATTAAAATCATGAGGCAATTTAGCTCCTTTGTTAGCTAGATATAGGAAATATTTGTGTTTGTCATGTGCTGAGATCTTTTCTACTACTTTGAAAAATTTAGGATCTTGTTCGGCTTCTCTAAGGTGACACTCTTCTTCTTGTTCATCATCACTATCCTCAAAGGTTTTTCTCATATCACTATCAGAACTAAATAGATCTTTTGCTCCTTGGGCCATGTTGTCTTCAAAAAGGGGATTTCGACTCACACTATAAAGGGGATCACTATTTTCACCTTCCTTTTGAGTTGTTGAGGTATTATCTTCTTGTTGAATATCTTCCTTCATTTTATTGTATTGTGATCATGTAAAAATAGGCATATGATTTCAATATGTTCTCCTAAACTTAGATCATAGTTTGATGAGTGCAATCAATGATGATGTTTTAATCTGATAAGATGAAAATCTTATGATATGATCAAAACTATGTTTCCTAATTCGTGGTTGTGGCTTCCAATGATATAGGATGTCAGAATATTGCTAGGAGAAGTTGAACTAAGAATTTAGAAGTTTATGATGAAAGATGCACTTGTAAGATTTGATCTCTTTTTTTGAAGAGTGATCAACATATCAACTAGCGTATTTTAACTCCCTGAAGTATTTGACTAGGATGTGTCAAATATTCGATAGAAGGTTGTGGTATGTAGTTGAAATAAAGAGGTTGATTGTGATTATGTCATTGAGAGAGGGCTCTTCTTTGAAAATAGGCTTGTGAATCTAGAGGGTCCACAGCGTATTCGTCAGTAAATCCTCTGACAAAATGTTGGTACCTATGGAGAAATCTGTGATAATGGAGCAAGACATTTTGACTCTTGTATAAAAACTTCCTTCATTGTAAGGTTTTCTTGTAACCTAGAGGCTTTCTGGGTTTCCTGATCCTATTGGAAATTGACTTCTTGACAAACTTGGTAGATTTTCACTCCCTAAGCATGAGAGAAAATGTTGATATGTTAGTGGACCGAGAATGCTATAAACTCATATCTGTCAAAAGCAATGATTTGGGAAAAATGAAAAATGCACTTTTTTGTTGCCTATATGCGCTTCAAAAATAGGGATATGCACCAAAGAAATGGTCAAATGTGTTTCAATATGTCCCAGATGCGCTACTCTATATCCTATATGCATCGTAGGAGAAATGTTATGACAGTGACCCAAAAGTTTATTTTTAGAATAGCTAGTGTATGCACCAAAAGACTCAATGCACTAAAACAAACCCTAAAAGCGCTGCATTAACCTATGAATGTGCTAGAACAAACCTTATATGCGCAAAAACAATTTTTCCAAGGTAACTTTTCAAACAGTTTGTGAGCAATTTTAGTTAAAATTTGACATGTTCATTTTAGATGATCTTTTATCTGAATTAGTGTGATTGAAAACACAACAAACACCCTGAAAATAGTTGTTTTTAAGTCCTATACTAAACATCAAGTGTATGTTTCAAAAAAAAAATCTTCAAAAAGTGTTTTCACAGGTTTTACACATGATAGACAGTTCAAGCAGACTCACTCTTAGTACTTAGGTAGGTCATCATAATGATCAACAACCCACATCTTAGAAATGCATCGACTCACATAGCCATGTAACCCCCGAAGGGGCACCCGTGTTTTTTTTTTTTTCCAGGCACGTACTCAGAGTGATGAAAGTGGCTACCAGATCCCCTAAGCAAACTATCCTTGGCAGTTATATGGTGAGTATCTTGGGGGCAGATTCTTCCCTTCCCTTGCACTATGATTATTATGATGCTCAAAAATTGATTTCGGTTGGATACTACACTAGGTTCGTAGTAAGGGTTTCTGTTCGGTGCAACAATAATAAACTCCCTTAGGAGACCTCCCAACCTTTAGAACAAAGACTTTGGGGATGGTTATTTTGCACACTACTAGCAAAAGAGAATTTCCCCTGATTTTCTTTAAATTTTATAGTGGGGCGGAATAGTCTGGCTTTGGCTTGAACCCACTTGAGTCGTTCCTCTTGGGTGAGTACTTTTTCCCACAAGAGTAGGCCCTCTATAGGATGTAACAAAGTAGTAAAATTGCATGAATGTAAAAGGAAAGTCTGGTATTCTGGTCACCCAGTTAAGGGGAGAGCATAGACCTATTGCCACAAACACAGTAGACATTGTTCTTTTTAACACCCAAATCACAATGATCTAAACTATGTGAAGATGTTGCTTCGCAAAAATCATGGGATTCATTTTAACCACAAAATCAATGTGTGGTGACTATCCTAGATTGGTTCATTTTAATCCATGTCTATGCTAGGGTTCCTTCTTTTTAAAACTAGCTATGACTATCCTAGATTGGTTCTTTTTAAGCCAAAAAAATTTTTTGTCTGTGGAAGGCGTCAGACTTAGAAACTTGTTTAGTTACAACTTGTATGTGCTAAAAGATCACTTGTATGCACAACAATAACAATTTAATGTGCCAGAATAGATCCTAAATGTGCTACAAAAAATACCAAATGTGTTACAAAAACTCCTAAATGTGCTAAAAAAATGCAACTAATTTTTTATTTTTTATTTTGTTTCTCACGAATATTTAATAAACTAAGCTAGGTATATGCACCAAAACAGTTCCTGGATGCATCAAAAAAATTCCTGGATGCGCCGAAGTACATGCAAAAGCACTGAAACAAATTATGAATGCTCTATAGAAACATGCGTACGCGCTTCAAAAATCCTCATATGCGCTAAAATGAAAAATTTTGCCAAAAATCTGAATTCCAGAATGCAAAATCCTATCAGAAAACCTACAGATAAATATTAAAAATGGGGCAAGGCCCCACGGTGGGTGCCAAAAATGTGTGGTCAATTGTATGCATGTTAAATATGTAAAAACAAATGAATCAAACACACCAATAAGACATTATATCAAAAAAATAATAAAGATTGCAAACTCAGTATCCTGTTATTGATGTCATCCTATCATCCTCTATCTCCAGTATTTTCATTGATTCTAGCTGGCTCTGAGATTGTATGCTAGGCTCAATGAACAGTCTTCCTAGAGAGCGAGATTGAATATGAAATGCATGTAATGCTAAGACATGATTGCTCTAATGCTAAACATGATTGCTAAAATGAAAGACTATGATGATGCTATGAATAATAAAACTATAATAATAATGCTAGAATGCAATTATGCTAGAATACAATTAATCTCTAATTCATTTGTTTTGTGTTGTAACCATTGCTTGGATTAGCAGTGCTATTTATAGAGTTTTCAAAAGATTTTGATTGGCTGATATGATCAATGATTGTGAAAATTCTTGGAAAATCGAACGGTTGAAGATGGATGAGAGTGAAGAAAAACAGAAGAAAACATAAAGCAAGATTTGTTTTCTTTTCTATAAAAGAGGTAAGATAAGATGATAAAGATGAATTGTAAAAAATCATCTTTTTTGTGAGATTATGGAAAGATTTTGAAGAAGATAAATAATGAATTATTAAATTCAATTATTCATTTATGAGTGACACAGAGGTTTTCTTCTTAAAATAGAATATTTACCCTAGATTTGAAGAATAATAGAAGATTTCATAATTAAATAGAATTAAATAAAGATATTTAATTAACTAGAAGAAGAATTTGAAAAGAAATATTTAAATTTATTAAATAAAAAAGACTTAATTAAAATAAATAAAGTGTATTTATTTAATTAATCAAGTGGACATATGAATGTGAAATAATTAAATAAAACTTGATTTATTTAATCATGATAGAAGAATGAATTGAATGAACAATATAATTACATTAATTAAATTTAATCATATGTAGAAGACTTTAGAGAAATTGATTAAATAATAAATATTTAATTAAATGCCCGGATTAATCAGATATGACCAATTTTATGCATCTACAAGTGGATTGCCAATCTTGAAGTTTGTGAAGAATCAGACAGTCACTGATACAACTGCTTTGATATTTGATAAAAGAGTTATGAAAATTGATAATATTATTGATGTGGGTGTGAAATTTGCCTCGATTGTCATTGGTTACAAGATAGATCATTCTAGTCGAGAAAATTGTGTATTTGGTACAACCATATATGCAGCATATTAGATGGTGAAGGAGAATGCAAAGTATGATTTATGTGAGTTTCTTCAAAGTCGGCTTATGGAGAATCTTGGTAAGATCAAGAAAGACAAGAAGAATTCCTTTAAATATGGTAATCTATTGCTATTTTTTATTCTTTTATTTCATGAATGAAGTTCCAATAGTTGGGAAAGCGGATTGAAAAAGTGATAAGCCTGTAGCTATTCATGTATGGAATTGGTGATAGTAAGACAACGAAAATTGTTATCTCGGGATATTTCAAGAATTTTTAGAATGAGATGCAAGCAAGAGAGAGAATTTATACTTCTATTGTGGAGAAGTACAAGGACTCAATCTATTTTATGGTTGAAATTGATCAATGCTTGATGGAATTTGTAGATCCTAGAATGGTCTGGATTATTCCAATGGGTTATGAAGTTGAGGAGAGAATCTTGGAACTATATGCACAACATTTGTTGAGTAAGCCTTTGGATCCATCTAAAGAGAGGTTTGGAACATATGCAGAGAATAATATGCAAGTCCATGAGTAGTTGAAGAAACCAATGATAGTATAGAGAGTAAGGAAAGAAGTTGAAGTCTTTGCAGAGAGCATGGGTATATCTACAAAAGTTTTAAGAGAAGCCAGAAGGAAGAGAGAACAAGCTAAAGTTGAAAAGATCCTGTTAGAACTAAATATGCTAGTACAGAAGCATCCTCTACCCAAACTAGATCAACAAGGAGCTATGCACCCTTATACGGTCATACAAAGAAGTTAGCCCCTATAAAAGCTCAAGTAAAGGCATTCGGTAAGAGGAATAAGGATAAGAGCACAAGAGTGCATGTAGTTGTTTCAGAAGATGAAGAGATAGAATCTGATGATGAAGTTAGAGAAATAAATCATATGGTAATCCAAGCAACAAGTCACTAAGGATAGGCCCTCCGATGAAAAATGGAAAACTAGGTATGTCTGTAGAGGAAGTTGAGAAAGGCATAATCAAGGATGGTAATCTCAAGCCCCTATGTGAAGTGTATGGTACCTTTAATAGTGTTGGTCAAAGAGTTCTTGAGGAGGCTACAATAATGTATTTGAACAATTTCAATATGACTCTTGTTGAGATAATGGCATAGTTGCTTAAAGAATTGTATGAAATTTTGGAGATGAGGAGAATTGGTGCCAGAACTGAAGAAGAGCAGTTGAGAGAAAGAATTCTTGTAGATCTATGTCTGCTAATGTCTATTGATGATATGAAGTCAATCCTAAATAAAGAAAAAAGAGATTTCAAGAGAAAAACAAGAGTTAACAAACTTATGATTGGTAGGACTAAAGAGGTAGCAAAAGAAACTAAAACAATTCTAAAGGAAATTTTATTAAAGAACATAATTAATGTTGTCTTTGAAGAAGTGCATGCTAAAGATATCTCATCTGGTCTGGTGGATGAAGAGGTAAATGAAGAAGTTACAATTGAGGACACTCAGATTCCTCTTGATGTCCATGATACAAAAGTACCTATGGAGATTGTTGCTCCTAAAGCTATGTCGGTTGAAGAAAAAGAGATATCAGATGAAGAAGTTGAAATTCCAAAAGACAATCAAAAAATTGTGGCTAAGTAAACATTGGTTGAGGAAAAGAACGTTGAAGTTAAGGAAGATGTGGAAGCAAGAGACACTACAGAGGTAATGAAAAAATTTCTGTAATAACAACAAGAAGAATTTGACCTTGAGTTGGGAGAAGGTCCTATTCATTTTTCTACTTTGTCCCCAATTTAGAAAATGAAAGTTGCATCATTTGCATAGGCTAAGGCTAGGGAAGAAATTATGAAGTCTCACATTGAGGATAGTGAGTTATTAAATCTTGCATCTAGTATTCTGGAGAAGATCATTCCTACTCATGTTAAGGATCCATCTAGTTCTTCCTCCGGTGAGCTGAAGAAGCTTATTAATTCTGTAAGTACTCATTTTGAGTCACTTGAGAAGTCAGCTTTGGTCAAGGTATAAAAGGAATTTGATGTAAAAAGGTTCAATAGGTTGAAAGGAATGATAGCTAATGATAAATATATGTTAGCTACCTATGTTAAGAATGTTCAAAGTGCACTATTTGAAGGTGGAAAGATCTATAAGTTATGTTTGTCTTTGTCTGAACTTACTAAGGACAATCAGAAGAAGATTAAGGATCATGAGAAATAGTTAGTTGTTATTTCTTATGCTTTTGATCCTTTAACTATTTTTGTTGGAGAACAAGAAGGTCAAGTTATATCCCTACTTGACAAGATAAAGAGTTTAAAGAATGATAATGAAAGAGTTGTGGAAAGAGCTTGTGAACTTAGAGGTCTAATTGGTCTGAAGATGGAAACTATGTTGAATTATTTGAAGGAAGCTCAAGATGCTATGGCAGTCAGTGATCCAAATAACCTTGAATTTGAAAAAATGCAATCTTATTTATTCTATGGTCACATGACTATTTTGGAGAGTCTCAAGAAGGGTTGGGACACAAGCTTGAACCTGCTGAAGAAAAAAATTGTAGATATTTCCATGTTTGTGTAAGTTTTTGAAACAAGTTTGTACATATGCAGTTTGAAGTTTTTGTTTGTTTATAGGAGTTTTGTATGACGATTCCCCATATTTTCCATTGATGTCAAATGGGGAGAATAGAACAATGAAAAATGTATATTCATCTAAGGGGGAGTTGTAGTTTTGAGCTAGATGAAGATCTTTTTGTAGTTTTGGTTGGCAGTGTATTTATGTTGGTACTGATCCGACACTTAGTCATTTTTCACTAAGTGTTTCCATCAATTCCAAAGGGGAAGATTGTTGGAAAGAGACACTGAACATGTTTTATGGTGTTGTCATTGATGGAAACCCTTACCGGTAAGTCAATCCACATGTTGTGATTTGATCACACTGGTAGATAGATTGAAGATCAGTGATTATCTATTAAGCTAGAATAAAGCATATGGGATATTTGTGTTCTTCAATTCATATGCAAATTTTCTATTATTATTTTGTGTTGTGGATCTTAGGGAATATTTTTTAATGCATGATCTATGTTATCTGTAAATCTTGGTGCCTCATATCGATTTGAGTGTAAGTTAGAAGATCTGGGTGACTAATTTTCTATTCATCAGTGTATGAAGGCCAACTTGGTAAATCTAGCATTTTGTGGATATTTGAGGAGTTATTGTTTAAGTATTTTTGTGTTTGAACAATTTTATTTGGGTCCTCACTATGTTGTGGCCAACTTTTGTGATTGTGCATTGAATATTATGCATGATTTGAGTTGACAGTTTGTAAATATTTCTCATTTTGTTGAAGTTGACATGAAGTGATTAAATCCTTAGTAGTGGATATATATAAGTGATTGATTGTACCATTTTCATGTGTGTTGGAAGTGATTTTATGTATGTTGTGAATGTTAGAAGCTCAGTAGAGTGATTATGCACAGTTTCACTTGTGCATTAAGGATTTTTGATGCGAGTTGAAGCAAAATAGAGAAAAAGTGTAGAATTAGTTAGAAGGTCCAGAATTTGATCGATGAGCCTAACCGGGATTGTAATAAGGAATTTATAGATGCTAGTTTCTCAGTTAAAATTCTTTGGAATTTATCCAAACCTTTGTAAGGTAGTAAGCCTTTCAGTTTATGAGTAGTGAGCTCTAGGCAGTGTGCCTAAATGCAAGTGCATTCCTATTTTATAAACTTTCATTTTGAGTATACTCAGACAATATTATGGATTGACCTGCACCATGTTTTTTCCCCTAATAGGGTTTCCATGAAAAAATCCTTATGTTATGGTGTTGTGGTTATTTGTCTTATGTTCATGCATCTTTATTTTGGTTGAATGTTATCAGTACTTTAAGGATCAGATTAATAAAGTTAAAAATTGTTAAACACTGATTCACCCCCCCTCTTAGTGTTCCTTGATTCTAGCAAGTCTAAGAATTGGTTCTAAACTGAGAAAGATGGATAAGGGGTAGAAGAGTAGTGCTGAGGCTGAAGATTTTGCTGAGCACCTGAAGAATTTGTATGAAGAGGTGAAGAAACATATCAATAAGATGAACTCACAATATAAGGCTCATGCAATTCAAGAAAGGAGGTATAAGGAGTTCCATTTCGGAGATGAAGTCATGGTTCATTTGCAAAAGGAAAGGTTTCCAAATGGTACATACAACAAGTTAAAGATGAAGAAGTTTTGACCATGCAAGATCCTGAAGAAGCATGATTCAGGAAATGCTTATGAGGTAGAGTTACGTAGTGGAATAAAAATTTATCCTATTTTCAACATTGCTGATTTCACAGAATATCATGAAGGTGATATAGAGGAGGGTCTGATAAATGAACAGTTGAAAATTCTAGCACCTACTTTAGAGAAGGAAGAGATAGAAGAAATCCTAGATAGCTATGTGGGTAGAAGCACCGGAAATAGGAAATATGTAGAGTACTTAGAGAAATGGAGAGGAAGGCCTATTGAAGATTCATCATGGTTGTCTGAGGCTGAGGTTAACCATCTTGGTTTCCCTCTAACTCTTGAGAAGTGACAAGGTCACTTTTCAAATTACCCTAGGTGTCTGATGTAGGAGCATAAAGTGGTGCAGGGCAATCTTGCATCACCCCAAAAAAAATGTTTTCTTTATTTTCTTTAGTTGTTTTGAGTCCCATGATGGCACTTAAGGGGTATAAGACTGTTAGGCATCATAAATAGTGAAAAATGGGCACTTACTATTTTTAGTAAGCTGGCCAAAACAAACTCGTATGGACGTGAAATTTTACCCCAAGGAGTAGAGCTGAAAAACATTTTTGGTTGAGAAAGAATCACCTCAATACCTTGCACAGTTTGGGAGAAATTAAATTTTTCGTCCTAGGAAATTTCTCCATTGTAGCATCAAATTCAAATATAAAACTTTAGAGGCCCCAAAAAAGCTCAAAAAGTGGCTGAACCGACCTACAGTTGATTGATGTGTTGTAGATCTCGTTGAGAGATTTATGACAATATGCAATAATAGCAAATCAGATGCCTAGATCAAAAGTTATGGCTACGCAAAGTTGATCCTCTAAAAAATGAATTTCATAAAAAATTCTTCCAGGGCAGAAATCATTCAGTGGGACTTTTGGCACCAAAACAAAAAGGGGAAATTTGTACTTTCTAGAACATTCTAGGGCAGTTATTAGGGAAAATAAAAAGGGTTAAGTGTGGGTTATAGAAGGTGGCCCCGATAGTGCAGATTGTGGCTCTGAATAGTATATTTTATTTTCAAAGTTGATTTTTGTTCTAATAAATCAAGTCCATGAGGTTGTAGCATGTAAGCTTTGAATCTATAATTTTCATTTTCTGAAAAAAATTCAAAGTGAATCATTTTTCTGTCTCGCATCTTTTGTGTTGGTATCTGTTGTTGTGATTTCTATGGGTTCTAGGTAGTGTGGCCCTCATCATGATAACCTTATTTTTTTCATGGTTACATCTTTATTGATAGAATTATATCAAGTAAAATTTATTTATTATTCCTTAGGTGATCCATGGTGAAGGTTGTGTTATAATCCTCCCTTTTATTTAAAAATCCTCAATATACATCATTTTCTTTGGACTATTAACTATAGAGAATCTTAACTCCTACTCCTAATTCATAAGGGAATGTACATGGTGTATTATTAAAGTTTTGTCAATTACATAATGACTATATTGATCATGAGGCTTTGAAATAATTTCCTTTTGACTATTAGTTGTAAGATATTCTTGATCAAACCACATTTTTGTGTTGGATATTGACATATTTCATTTAATTCTTGAGTACACTATTCTTGTAGCTTCAAATGTATGATTTCAATTTTAAATGACAAGAGAAGAAGATGGGTAACTTAGATTATAGCTATATTATTTCTCAAATATTTTTTGGAATAATCATGATGAAACAAAAATTCAATGATCTTATTACTATCCGACTCTTCAAGTCCTATAAAAAATATTATTCACATGGAAATAAGACAAATTATGTGTCCTACATAAGTTAAAATGTTGCAGAGCTTTGTATATAGAATACATTTTAAAATTTTATCCAAGCTTTGCTACATCTTAACTTTTAAATATATCATCACTGAGCTATAATTTCATGTCTTTGGCACTCTTCTCATTAGTAAAATCACTAATTGTGCAAGCTAATTCACCATGTTGAATATTTGTACCTTATTTTATTTCTTGATTGGCTCGTCTATGACAAGGAATGAATTCATGCATTTCTTTTAATTTACTGAAATCTCAAAAATAGTCATTCTATGCTTATGGGGATAGAACAACTAATTTTCTACAAGTTTCACTCAAGGAAACCTTAGAGATCTCAATCAAGGGATAAAATGATGGAAAGCGGTATACAATAAGGTGTCCTAGGGAATTATTAAAGACAATAAGGGGGTTCACCACCAAGAAAGGCTTGGAAAGATAGGAAATGTAATGATATGAAAACATAACTATGCAATCCAAGATATAAAACTAAAAATCAGAAGAATGAACTAAGAAAGGATAGAGGTGCACCTGGAAACTAAAGAGGCTTGAATGAGGGTCTATAATCTTGAAAATTCTATTTTTAATGCACACTAGGACTCATATGCTAGTAGGGGTGATTTAGTCCAAGATTAGGGTTCCTGATAAAAATTGGAATCAATAACTTGCAACTCAAGATCTATTGGAAATGTCTGAAATTAGGTATACTTGAACTCATACACCACAAGTAGTGATTTAGTATCAATATCAAGGTTGATCTGAAACTTTGATATCCTTTAGTGCTTTCTTGTAGCTTCTTTCTTACCAAATCTCTAAGTCTAAAACATTGAATTGCAACCTCTAGGTGACTTTCTATGATTTTTCAATGTAGATGACAACTTTGACAACTTTCTCCAAACTTACCCTTCAATGTATCTTCAACCTAAACAACCTAGATCAAACCCTTGAACAAAAGGATGCAATATTGTATGTAATGGCTAGCATGAATGTTGATCTTGACTCTTTCGTGAATGATATGGACCTTGATTTGAATGCTTTCTTGAATCATAAAACCTTATATCAAAAGTGTTAACTAAAAAAAAAAACATTATGCATGATGACTTTAACATGATGGTTGATTCTTGAATAATGCTCCAAAATGATTGATAATCACTCTTGAATTCTCATGAATGCTCTTGTAAAATCTTGTTATCTCAAATTTTCTATATTTCTTGAATACCTAAATTGCTAGGAGAAAATATGTGAATTAACCTTATATTTATATTTTTTTATGCCAAATTTATTGAAAATACAACACTACAAGTTGACATCAAATCTAAGAGAATAAAACACTGCCAATAATTTGAATTTAAATTAGGTCCAAGCTAAGCGGGACTCATAGGCCTATTGGAGCATATGTTTCCAAATAAAGCTATGCCATGAAAAGGGGTTGCCCCTAAAATGAAACTCCAAACACATGAGTGATCCATGGATTCGAGGTTGGTATGGCTTTGCTACAATGTTGTTATAGAGATCAGAAATGCCATCATTCTCCAAATACTCATGGATCATGAAAAATGACACAAAGGGAGTGAAAAAAAAGATAAACCTTTTGGGTCAACATGGAAGAGACCTATATTTCTCAACACCTTGCATCATACTCAAAAGGAAAAACAAAAGATGAATGAAAAAGATACGACATAAAGAAAAATTTAGATACAAATAGGGGAATTTCACAAAGAGAGAGATACATCAAATAGAATAGTATGGGGGAGATCACATTAAACACATGCAATCACACAAATGAAAATAGAAAAGAAAAAAAACTAGTAAGGAATAGGAAAGTCAACCTATAGCAGATCATCTACATCCCAGTCTTGTTCATCATATACAAAAGGTGAAAAACTAGCCAAAGGGACAATAGCAAGTGTTGAACTAGGGGTATTTCCAAGTTTGACGCTCTTCTTAGGAAAATTATCATTTAAGCTCATACAAGAGGAAAACAATGTATTTAATTCATTATGAACTTTTTCATCAATCTTAGCAACCTCATCATCACCTTCCAAGTTAATCACAATGAGAGGTCGAATGATAAAGTCTAAAGAAGGATTTATCTCTTGTTGTGGTATCAAATATTTTTTATTGTGATAAAGAGGGAGAATCATCTTGTATTGCTTTAGTCAATTTTGGATGTTGATTTTTTTTGTTATTCTCTTCATTTAACCTTCAAGCAAGAGCATGACGTCTATGCCTATGCTCTCTAGCATTTCTATTTCTTTTAGTTTGATTTTTAAGTTGTTTTTGTATAGGAACAGGTTTATCAACCATAGGTTTCTTTTCTTCCCTAAGGGAAGGAACAAAAGGAAAGGGGAGGAACAAAAGGAACCGGGATTGATCAACCACTTTCTCTTTAGCTTTGTAAACTTGTTTTATCTTAGGAGGCATGACTAGATTATTTTTGTTATCTTGTGGTCTTTTGTAGGAGATAGGAAAAAGATCAATTTTGGGTTAGTCTTGGTTATTTGGAATGTATTTAGGTTCAATCATAGGTTTTTCAAGGATAGGAGGTTCATTCATAGGTTGAGGCATGTCTGTAAGGGATAGTTTTGCTATGCATTTCACCTTAAAATTTTGATAGGATTTGATGAAAAAGTCTTCATGAGGTTTAATAGGTTCCATAGGCTCGGGCCAAAAGAAATCTAATGAAAAGTTCCTATAGGAAGACAAAATTAAAGCCACTATGGTGTACAATAAAAATTTCATTATCAAATGGAAACTTTAAGCATTTATGCATGATCGATGGGACAAATTCCATGGAGCGTAGCCATGGATAACCAAGCTTCACATGGAATTGATCTGATGTTGAGATGATGGAGAATGAGACATCTATTTTTTTTGGTCCTATGTGTAAAGGAAGGGCGATCAATCCCATCGTAGGGAAAGAAAAACCATTATGCATCTTTATCCATTATTTTGGTTTATCAAGTGTTTCTTGATAGAGTTCATGCACAAGTAAGAATTCTTTAGTGATCAGATTCTCTCCACAAATGAGATCAATTAATATCCCATTAGTGGGCTTATCATTGATTCATCTGGCTATGTAAAGAGGACCATCGGGTGCATGTTTAAGTATGTCTTTAGAAGATAAAGCAATGTCAAGAGGCTTTTTAGTTTGGCCTTTACGAGGTTGAATTTTGATCAATTCAAACATATCATCCATAGGACCTTGTTCATTAGCATCCATAGGATCTTGTCTAATAGTATCAATGTTTTCATCATCCGTGTCAACATTCATCACATATTTTTTCTTAGTTTCACTAGCTTTGACAAATGAAATGCTATGATTCAACATAGGGTTGGTAAATATTTGCAAGTTTTGGTTGGGAGGGGTAACAAAATTATTTCCTTGATCATTAGGACCACCAATGTGAAGCTGACTAGAATCAATGAGGTCGTACACAAGATGTTTAAGATGCTTACAATGTTTCACATGTCATGTCCATTTTGTCAGTGAGAATGGCAATAGGAAGTGGATCTAAAATTCAGAGGTAAAGGCTTATTAGGATTGATATTTTTAATGGGAGGAAAAGTGATCATTTTCTATTCTAAAATTTGTGACATTGTGCTATGGAGGGTATCAGGTAAGGGGGTGAATTGCCTAGCTAGATCCCCAAATGTGAAGGGAGTTGTCTTCCTTATGGAAACCACTTGGGTGTCAACATTTTGAGTTGGTTGAGGGGGGTTAAGTTGAAGGAATCCTTTATTCTATTTTAAGGTTGATAATTGTTTTTATTTGCAAATTCAAACTTCTTAGGATGACTAGAGGTGGGTTTTGTTTCATGACTACTAACTAAATTTTGATAATCATGAAGGGAAGTACACAAGTGTACGAAGGAAGGAAATTTCATCATGGCGAGCTTATCTTGTATCTTAGTTTGCAAAAATTCTCAATGAATGTCCGTTGAAGGTGAGGATCAGGAATCTTTATGTTGATTTGGGAATAAAGTGACTAATATTGTGAAATAAAGTCAATAACTTTTTCATCATCTTTTTCCTTACATCTCATCAAATCAGCTAATGTCATCTTAGGAGTAATATGCACTTGTAAATGGTTTATAAAGGCCTCAACAATTTCATTGAATGAATGAATTGAGTTGTTTAGTAATGAGGAAAACCATTCTAAGGTAGTATCCTTCAAGGACCTAGGGAAAATCTGAGCCAAGGTCTTATCCTCAAGGAAAAATTCACTACATAAGGCAGTATAAGCAAAAACATGGTTAGAAGGATCTCCTTTCCCCCCATATTTCTCAAATCTAGGAATCTCTAGACCTTGTTATTCGAAGATAAATTACTCTGAGAGGGGGGATGAATCAAAGTAATGTACAAATTTTCAAACTTTTAACTTCTAGAGAAAATCACACTATGAAATCTTTATGAACCTTCTTAAATTGCAAGATGAATTCTATCACATCAGAGACTTTTGCAACATGATGGATTGAAAAAATACTTACATAACAATGTCAAAGCATGATATTGATTGTTCAGATAAACTTGGTTGAACAATTCCTTTTAGTGCTTTATTTTCACAAGAATTCATGTATGTTTTGAATACTTTTATAACAGAGTGAAATGCTTAATCAAATATCATATCATTGCATGAATTGCATTGAGAAATGAGAAAATGAAAACATTAACGCTTAAGAACATGGGCTGAAACACAAATGCAGAGATTTCACCACATAACACATTATTTTCCTAAGTGGAAAAACCCGATTGGGGTATAAAAAACCACTCGAACAATTCCTTTTATTATTAGAGAACCAACTCAATCTAGAGCACCAACTCCATTATTACAAGAGAACCAACTCTTTATAGTTTAGGAGCACCAACTCCTTTTATAGATATGAGCACCAAATCCTTTTATCAATTCTGAATAATATCATGCCTCTCAAAGAATTTCAATATTTCAAATACATATAATCATATTGGCTTAAAATTCATCTCTATTTTCCTCTCTATCTTTTAGGTTCGAAGGTCTTTGAATATATAAATGCAAAGAAACAATGCCAAACTATTTTCCAGCTAACTTTCTCATAATTGATTCTCAAACCAACGAATACCATTAGGGTTTCCAATCAGCCCTAGAAGGAATACATCAAATTCCATTAGGATTTCAAAACAATCCCTTAGAAAAGATGAAAACTGATAGCTAATCCATTGCTCTTAAACACAAGTTCCAAATCCATTTAAAAAAATGAATCAACTATTTTAGTTACAAAATCATTTGCTTCGAACCACTAATCATTTGTAAATTGTTTCTATAATGATCATTAAAATGACGAAAAAAACCATTCCATACCTATTTATGGAGATAGGAAATCAAACTCATACCACATGAATTGATTCAAGACACTCATAACTTCCTTGCTAAAAACTTCCAAAGTCAAACTCTACCTCTTTACTTTCCAATTGTGCTTCGTCACTTCGGTCTACACAAACTCAGCCTTGAGATTCCAACAAACATTGTCCTCTTAGTATGTCTATAGCTAAGAAGAGAAATTTGATGGCAGTGACTAGGGTTTAGTTGAAATGTGAAATGAAACAATTACTTTTGTTTTTCCCTATCTTTTCTTTACATCAAACCCCCAAAACATAATACATAACTTTTGAAATTTGTGAGTCAAAATGTAATGATTTTCAGATCCAAGGAACCGACATTATGATGTGCCCTATCAAAGTCCACGTGAGTTATGATAACTCACTAACCAACTATCCATGTCACCAAGCGACAAGAATGCAACAAAATGATAATGTTGTTTCTGCCAAATTAACTAAAAAGCCCAATAAAAAAATAACAACCACAAAATTTTAAATGATGCCAACTGACTATCATTAAGTTGATAGTAGAATAGAATGACATGAGACCGATAAACATTATTGAGGGTCAGCTTAAGTGCAAGGTGTTATGCACTTTAAATAGAACAATAATATGTGCAATAGAAACCCGATAGCACTATGAACATGAAATGTGCTAAGCCAAAAACAAGCTCAAAACCATAAGTGATCAAAGTGATAAGTGTTAACACCGATATAGGATTAATCACTATATCAAATGTGCTTAATAATGCTGAGTAAAAGCATTATGAATTAAGCATAAGCACTATGTATATACCAATATGATGTATCAAATAAGTGAAATAACTTATGTACAAAATATCAAAGTGAAATGAAATCACATGTATGCTGATGAAACAATAACCTTTACCAAGTGATATAAATGCCATGTAAAAGATAAGTAAAATGTTACCTTGTAATCAAGATGTCTTTTAATCTACAAAAGGAATCAAAAGATTAGTACCATCAAAATTGGATATAAACCAACATCACAATGTTGTCATTGAACAGGATACTAAATGCCAAAACCAAGTATGCCAAAATTGAATATGAATGAGAGTGTCACTATCATGATCAAGAATGCCAATGTCATATGTCAATAGGAGCCACTATCCATGAAGTCAGGATTGCTTGATAAAAAAAAAAGGATATCTTGTAGAATACTATCATGAAGTTTCCTGAAAGCTGAACATTGTTAGATCCAATATAAATCAAGAGTATCAAGAACCCACAACAAGATGGATGATGAAATCAACAAGTCATATTCCAACCACATTGAAACATGATGTGGGAACTTGTTAACTTGTCTTTATCAACATTGAAACATCAAGAGCCAATATAAAATTAAAATACCGAATCACCATAAACATGAATACCAAAGAACATGCCGACAGATTTTGTCATCAAGGACAACCAAAGACAACTGAGAAGTCAAAACTTGTGGTATCAGTGTTCTCAATATCACTAAGGCTAAGGGATTGATTTTGTCATAGTATGTAGGATGACCATTTTTATTTTGAATTATGGTGGAAATTTTCTTTTGAAGGGATGAAACATTTTGCAAAATTTGATTTATGATGGTGTCATTGGTTGTGTTTTGAGATGGAGGTGAATATGGTGGAGGTGTATATTTGTTCGAGGGAGCAGTGAATGGAATGCTTATGGGAGGTAAAGTGGTAGGAGATATGATGTACGATGCCATGAAGTTACTAGGGATGCTAGCAGAAATACCCAAGGTAGGAATGGCATTACTATTAGGTTACATTGTTGTTGTAACTTGAGGGTTGGTATAGGTAGGAATAGAGGCAATGGTTGTGAGAGGAATTTGGGTTCCTCCTTGACTTTGGATATTGTTCGAAGGTAAAGCACAACTAGTGGTTGATGTAAGATGTTTTCTAAAAATCTAAGTTAGGTTATGCACAAGTTCAACTCCTTCTTCACTTTCAATCATGCGATGTATGTTATCTATGGTAGGGATAGCAATGGTTGTAATGTTTTCACTACTCAATTGATGTTGTAGGTTTGCTAAGTCTTCATGGATTTGGATTATGTTTTCCTGTGGAATACTCACAACCATTGTTTCAACACTTGTCACACTACTTGAAGGCAAAGAGTTGTTAAGGGTATGGTCCATACCTAGTGAACTAGTGTCAACACTAGTAGTGAAAGAGCTAGATAACCCAAGATCCATGACAATTGTGCTATCACGGGATGACATGAGTCTCAAACTAAATCTCACCATAGTACTAGCAATAGGACACCAAGTTGTAAAGCTCATGCAAGGGGAAATCAATGAAATGCAAGCTGAATGAACACAAGATAAATGATATTCTCTATTTCTAACTCAAATGAAATTAAGCTAGATTCAATGAAATAATGTAATGGAAACTTAGAAAATTAAAATGGATAACTAACAGCAGCAAACAAAAACATAGAAATAGATATTTTAATGTTAAAAAATGTAGTTTAAGATCTAACACAAGACTAAATCACCTAGAGGGGCATATGAGTCCCAATCAGGGTTTTTCAAGATGTCAAATGTTGATAAACAGTCAACACAGAATACCCAAAAATTAGGAAGAACCAACTATATTGGGACTAAATCGCCCAAAGGGGTGTATGAGTCCCAGATTAGGGTTATTGCACAAATTTCAAAAAAATATAAGTGAATGTTATGTTTTCTAGTTATAATGATGTCTAGACTAAGTGAAATTATAGGTTTCAAATGAAATTCAATGATGCAAGATGCAAAAATGCAACCTATATGCACTTTTAGTAATGTAAGATTTAGAAACCCTAGATGCAAATTAACTAATGCAAGACCTAATGCAAAGTTAATGCAAGCTAGACCTAGGACTACAATGCACTCTAAATTAGAAATAAGGTGTTCTAAAGGGTAGGTTCACTAAAATGAAACCTCAAAAATAGTTTCTCTATGCTTAGGGGGATAGAACAACAAACTTTCTACAAGTTTCACTAAACGAAACCTTAGAGATCTCAATCAAGGGATAGAATGAGGGAAAGAGATTTGCAATAAGTTTTCCTAGGGTGTGATTAAAGGCAATAAGATGGTTCACCACCAAGAAAGGCTTGGAAATACAAGAAATGCAATGATATGAAAACTTAACTATGCAATCCAAGATATAAAATTGAAAATCAAAAGAATGAACTGAGAAAGTAAAGAGGTGCACTTGGAAACTGAAGAGGCTTGAATGAGGTTCTAGAATCCTCAAAATGATGACTTTAATGCACACTAGGACTCATATGCTAGTAGGGGTATTTCAGTCCCAAATTAGGGTTCCTGACAGAAACTGGAATATGGAACTCAGGATTTGTTGGAAATGTTTGAAATTAGGTATATATTGGTACTCATACGACACAAGTGTTGATTTAGTCCTAGTATCAAGGTTGATCTGAAAATTTAGTATCCTCTAATTCTTTCTTCTAGCTTCTTTCCTACCAAATCTTTGAGTCTAAAACAATGAATTGTAGCCTATAGGTGACTTTTTGTGATCTTGCAATGTAGATGACAACTTTGACAACTTTCTCCAAACTTACCCTTTAATGGATCTTCAACCTAAACCACCTAGATCAAAACCCTTGAACAAAAGGCTGCAATATTGTATGTAATGGATACCATGAATGTGGATCTTGACTCTTTCTTGAATGATATGGACCTTGATTTGAATATTTTCTTGGATCATAAAACCCTACATCACAAGTGTTAGCTTAAAAACAAACATGATGCTTTATTCTTGAATAATGCTCCAAAATGCTTGATAATAACTCTTGTGATTTCAAATTTTCTATAATGCTTGAATAATTGAATTGCTAGGAGAAACTATGTGAATTAACTTTGTATTTATACTTTTTTACAGCAAATTTCCTGAAATTACAACACTATAAGCCGACATCAAATCTAAGAGAATAAAATACTTCCAATAATTTGAATTTAAATTAGGTCTAAGCTAAGTAGGACTCATACACCAATTGGGGCATATGAGTACCATTAGGCTCAACTTGGGACACATTTTTCAAAAAATATTTAGTTTGATGCCAATTTTAAATCTAGGCCTAGAAACTTAGGGGGGACCCATACACCCAAGGTGGTGTATGAGTCCTAAATCACTAAATTTGGGCCATACAATCCAAAATCATTAAATTTTGATTGGTCAATTGATATATGCTAGGATTATCCTCAAAAATATGCATTAAATAAGGCTTGTGGATGCAAAATAGGACCAAATAAGGCTTAAAGAAGCCTAATTTTAGCAAGAAGGGCCAAAAGAAGTGTGAAAATGTAAAGGGTTACATTTTTCTACACTACATTTACTATACCCTATATTTGAATCATCATGAATGCAATATTTTTCTACATATATTTCATCCATGGGCTGATCATAACTTTCATTTTCTACATTGTAAGAGATATATTCAAATTCTATTAGATTATGTTCATCTACATACATCATTTCACTGTGTTTCTCACAAAATCCAATGTGGCCCTTATCATCACTAGTTGAGGAAAAAATGGTTTCTATATAATCTTATTTTATATTATCAAGGATATAAAACTAACTATATATTTGATCAACCTTAAAAGGTTTCAACTCTTTAGGCCCAGTACTAAGACCTCACTCAAAATTTTCACAAAAGAAATCAATGCACACTAAGTCCTGAGGTCTACAACATTCATGGATTCCCAAAAAACATTTATAAACATTGTATTAAATCAGAAGTGATTTCTCCTTCATTCCTTTCCATGTCAAACAATGCTTGTAACAACAACATATGATCAACACTACACATATTGCTCTCACATTCTTCATAGAGTTCATTATGATCCAAATGATGAAATAATGAATTGACTAGAATAGAAGATTTAAATTTATATATTGACATTCGTTTCTATTTTTTAATCTACACTTTTCATCTACATATGATGTACTAGAACTCCCAATACATGTAGATTTGTGTCCTTTTATCATTGAATATTTTATATTACCTTCAACGTCTCTACCAATTATGTATGCTTGAAAAATTCACCTATATATATGGCTAAAAACATTTCTTCATTTGGTTTGATACTCTTTGGAATGTATCTTTACAAACCTTGAGTTAAATATTAGAACTAATTCATCTTAGTCTTTCTGAATATTAATGAGTTTGTTGATCAATTCAATTACATTTATTCTCTCACCAAATTGATCAATATATTCTTAATTGAATTCTTACCATGAAGCAATAGAATACATTGGAAAGTTAGAAAAAAAATCCCTAACATCTTCCTTTAGGGATTGAATAAACAACTTCATGACAACATCCTATGGTTCAATCTCATAATATTTCATCAAACTAGTGAATTCTTGTAGATGTTCACTTATTGATTCAAAATTATCCCCATTGAACTTTTATAAGTGTTCTCTAACTTTATTACTTGAACTTGATTTGGATAATTGTGGATACCATTGAAATCAAGTGGTTTGTATCATTCAACAAAGAAAGTCCTTCTCCAAGGACATGGTTGGAGTTGATATGAATTTTGCATCATTTAGCACTTGAACTTGTATAGGGAAAACAACAGTGATATTAAATATTCATTTATGGTTTCCATGAAATCATATTTCCCTTACAATCATTTTTTCATAGTATTCTTTCATTTTGATAAGCTCTCATAATCACATAGCATAAGCCCTTATCTCTCTAATACCTATATCATTTCTTATTATCATATTAACAAATGAAATGATCTCATCTTTTGATATTTGTACAAGATTTACATGTCTATAAAGACCACATAAAATTTTAATATATGTGCAACCACATGACTTGATGTGTATTTTATTTACCATGCATACTTATTCAACATAGACATATCATAACGAAATATGTATGTTTGTGATATTCATCTTAGTTCACTTTCTTCTAATGCAAACTTCATAGTCAATAATGGAAATAATAATTCTCGAAGAATATTTTCATAAATGATTTGCAATTTACACTTGATTTATTATTCTTTTAAAATGGAATAAGAAGGAACAACCAAATACCTACAAATTATTGTAGCTTTCAACTATTTCATTCCTCTAACTTGAAATTTGTAAATATATGCAATATACTTGTATGAATAGGAATAATTCTTCAAAAAATGATCAAGTTCAATTGCAAAGTCACCACCTCTCTAAAGAGGACAAAATATTAAGTAAATATAATCTCCTCAAATAATAAAATCTTTATGAGTTCATTCTACTAGCAAGTAACATCATTTCACTAAATCTTTATTAATGTTGAAACAATTTTTTCTCCAAGTATGAAGGTATTTAAATCATTTGACTCTTTCAAATAAATAACTCTTCAATTTACCTAGTAGATTCACCTATTTTTTGGTTACTCCAACCAATTCCTGAAAATCCTCTAAAGAATGTAACTAATTATTATGCTTAAGGACTTTGGGATATTGGCCAAAAAATAGAGAACTCACTTTAAAATTAAATTCTCTTTGCACTTTAGACTCATAAAAGCCTAGGTAGGTTTCCCTAAATGACAAAGAATATGAATAACACATAAATTTGTATCATAGTGCCTAGGAAATGGTAAATTACATGCAAATGGACAAGGATTTATATAGATGCATACATGAACCGCCTTTTTCATACTATCTTCAAAACCCTAGTATGAAGTATGAAAATAATTACAAATAATTTCTAGCATGTTTTTTGAGTTGGATTGAGATTTATCATTTTTTAAAACCATTCTAGAAGATGGGATTGCAAAAGAAATCTTGGTGCCTATCTTGGGCTATAGCATCACAATAACATGAATGTTTACATCACAACATCAAAACATAGCCTAATGATATATCAAAAAATTATCACATTATCATAATCAAATCTCCAAAATCTAATAATGTAATTATACTTAACAATCCACTTGAAAATTTAGCTCTCTCATTTATCCTAAGAAAGCAGTTGACACCACTCCTTGAACAAATAGAAAAATATTAAATAAATTCAAAACAAATGTGTATGAATCCCTCAACAATTCTTGATTATTTTGATTAAAGAGTACTACATTTCAAGGTTGGAGACAATGTACACTGTAGTCATGTAGTGTATATTCGTGCATATGTCATAATTTGGACTACACAAACACTATCATGAAATTAATTACAAGTATGTGCTACAGCCATAACAAACTAAAACCAATTTTCCATTTACAATGTTTCTATTTTTATAGACATTCCCCTCTGACATTCTTGAAAGTAGAACTCCTTATCCCTACAATGACTAAATATTATATTTTTAAGAAGAGGGAAAACTCATTTTTCCCACAATGTGACACTTGGAAAAATATTTTCCTCTTATTTTTTCTCTTTAACCAACTAAAATATGCTTTCCAAATTCTATGTTACATTCTTGTGAAAATTTATTACATATATGCATAAAAAATAAATTATTTTCCCTATTTGAACCCTTTGTAAGTGAAAATTTTCAGCTCAATTAATTATCCATATTAGTGCCAATGAGTTCATTCTATAAAAAAGCACAGTTTTAATCCTTAAAACTCATCAGTTTATATGAATGGCTTTAGAAATTTCATTTTCAAAATACTCCATTTCCATTAGTTGGGCCAAAATATTACCTTAGAATCTTCTGGATAATGGATTTGGTTCCTAGGTGGTTTCCTTCCTAGGTGATTTTGATTTTCATGTCCAATGTTATGGATATGGTTTAGTCTTTGACATAAATTGAGGAATTGGCAAGAAAATATGTGAACATTCAATATATTTTGGACACTCTATTCTTAAGGTAGTGCAAGGTTATAATATTTTTAGTGGAGATGGATACATTTGTGGTCTATTTCTTAGGGATTTTGTGTAGCAAAGACAAGGGTTCGAGGAAGTCTATGAAGCTATCAAGTTGGCCTTGTAGTTTCACAATGATAAAATTCTCCTATGGGCTTTGTGGAAGCATCATCATTGCATATGCTCTATTATGGAGGCGGATATAATGGAAAATTTTTATGCTTTAAACTTTTTAAGGGTGCATACTCCTCTAGTGCCAACTTTGGGTATTGATTTAGATTTGCAACTCAGGGTTCTCTTGTCGGTTCAGGATCATCATCAAGGCTACCAAGTTCATCATGCTCATGCTCCAAATAGTGTTCCTCTTCACTCATCAAACAATGGCTCAGATCATTTCTCCTCTGCCAATGTTCAAATTACTCATCCCATGCAACATCTGACCTTCTCTTTGGGCCGTCAAAGCTTGTTTCAAAGAGGTCTATAATTGATCGAGAGGTTGGAGATTGAAGACACAAGTTTAGTCCATGGTGATTTTATGGAAGAATACTGTGTTTTTTCTGTAGTTTTTTTATTTGAAGACTTTATGTACGAGCTAGTTAATTAGTATTTGTATAATTGAAACTGAATTTGATATATTACCAGCTTCTTATCATATACTCTCAAAGCTAAAACTTTCTATATCTATGTAAAAGCATACTTTATACAATATATATATATATAGGATTTCATGCCTTTTTCCTAAAAAAATCCTCCTTTAGATGTAGAAATTTAATGAACTAAAACTAGATTTTCACTTTGTCATTTGTTTCATTCATGTTGGGCTTTTTCACCATGAACAAAAGTTAAAAAAAAATAAAACATCACCAAAACTGATGCATGGGCATGGGGAATAATTTTTTGGTCATTTCTAATTTGTGTAGGTCACATTTTGTATGATTAAAATTAAAAAATCACTCAAAACATTACCAACACAACTTAAAGTTTTGTTTGGATGTTTAATGGGCATCCTTGACACTTTAAAATATTTAAAAAAATATTCCTCCACATGGTAGGATGTTATTCAAAATTTTCCCTCCTTTGCATGGTAATTTTCGGAGCATAGAAAGACAAATAAATTTCAATGAGAGATGTGAAATTATTTTATAAAAGGATTAAAACATATTCTACAAAAATTCTTATGGTTTAAACCTCCCAAACACAAGGCAACATCAATTTTAATGGGGTTTTAAAGGCATTGAAGAGCACCCATTTCATAAGGTTTTAAAGAAATATTTGAAAGACACATGCAAAAAGTCAAGTCCAAGGGGGTTTCTTAGACTTTTAGTGCCCCCCTAACCTCACATTATCAATGAAATACTATCCAATCAACATTCATTCCATAAGCATAGACCATTACACCTTGGGAAGTTGGGGAAAACATAGAAAATGTGATGGTGCACCTTGGGGGGATGTCTCCCCCTTTTAATTTGGCATTTTACATTTTAAAATCTTTTAAATTTATTGTAAAAATCATTTTATGTGATTTCCATTTAAGGGATTATAATTAATAATTAGAACCCTTAATTTTTCCCCTCCTTTGATCTATTTAAAACAAGAAAATGTTTTAATTCTTTCAAATTTAAAAAGATTGTGAAACTAGCCATTTAAAAATCCCACAAGCAAGATGATCAAATCGATGTTGAGAACACATACAAAATTAAGGGACCACAAAAAACTTGCTAAGGGGGTTCATATTTGACATAGATCCTCATTATTTAGTGGAAGTTTGAAAAATAAATTGAATTTTGGTTGCTCCTTTGTAATTGGGTTCATTCGATAGGTCACATAAATAAAAAAAATGACCCAAAACTCATTCAGTGATCATGAAAATTGGATTTAGAGACTCAAGATGGTACACAAACACTTGTGCAATCACTAGAAGAAACAATTTAACATATTTTTATGGGCTCTTATGGACCAAATTATGAATGCTAGAATATTAAAATAGACATCAATTTTTTTCTAACAACCATGAAATTGAATGGGATGCTCCTTATGAATTATTAGAACTTTCTACCAACCAAGTTCTAAAGGTGAGCCATAGATTGTGAAATTTTAATGTCAAATTCTTTACGTCAGCCTGCTACCATGGGGCCTAAAAACATGGTTTCTTTTGCCAATAAAAGTTGATTCTACACTAGAAATGAGGAAAATCTTAATGTTTCAATAGGAGCCAAGCTTCCCTTAGATTATAATGTTGAATAACAAAGTATGGGAAAACTTCTAAACTAAAAACCATACGCAGATAATCCTCATCCATCAAAACCATCAACTCCACCATCTACTCATATAGATCTTAATCCATAAAAAAATACTTCACCCCATCTAAATCCTAATCCCTCTAACCATATACTCATCCATATTAATTCTCATCCCTCAGCCCTCCTAATTCATGATCTATAAAACCATCCATCAATCTCCATAAACCATAAGCCCTTATATATCTATATTAATATAATCCATATATCCCTTTAAATCCTCACCCCCTTTTAATCCTAATCCTTCATCCAACAATCTCTATCATTCATAATCTTAATTCTCCATTCAACCATTCATTAATCCATTTCAATAAAAATAATAATCCATCAAGTCCTATAATTTATACTCCATTTACTAATGAGGATCATAATCTAAATACCCATATGTCTTTCGGAGTTGATTGATGAACCACATCACTCTAAAAAATCACCAACAACCAAAGAAACCTATCACAATAAGGAGACACATAAATAGATTTTTCTATGCAACCTAAGAATTTTATTGATGAATTTTTTTTATGAATTAATTACAATGTACAATCATGAATCTTTATGAAAAGGAAAAATAAAAAAGAAACCCCAGATGAAATGATTAAGTTAGTCATGAAAAGTGTTGATCTCAAAAATTGATGCTTAAGAGACACGGTCTTGGGAAGTTCTGTAAATGTGGGACCTAATTGTTATTCAAAAATGAACTTTGAGATTTCAAAAGATGGATCTTCATTTTAAATAAAGGGGGGAAAAGTGGAAGAGATGAAATAAAATGCATACAATTAACTATTCTAAGGAATTTTTTCTAAACATCTTAATGTTGTTTCCCATCATATAACATATCATAATCTGATGCAAGAGCATCCAAGTATAGGCACAATCCTGTGTCAACCAAAAATATTTCATTTTGAGTTCAGTTTAAGCTTTGGTGTTCGCTCTTAGAATGCAGTTTTGTTTAGTTCAGTTGGTCGTTTGAAGTGGAATTGAGTGACATTGTTGCCAATTTAATTTGAAAAAATGTTTTATTTAAAATAATGTTTCTAGTTTGATCATTTTGCAATTAAAGGTTTAATAATTCTAAAATGTTTTAACCACTAATATTTCTTACAACTTGGAGGTTTAAGATGTGCATAGGAAAACAACAATGAGATCGTGTAGTAATTAAATTCTCGACATTTGTGAAAGGAGATTATTCGGAAGATTTAAAATAAAATATAATACTCATTACAGGTCAAACCAGATGAAAAGATAATTTTAAAGTTTAAAAATGGTATAAATAAAAGGAAAAGAAAATATAGATTTTAAGGCATGTGAAGAGGGGCAACACATTTTTGAAGAGGAAAAGAGTGCAATAATATGTAGAGGTAAACATTATGTATATTTGAACATAAAAGAGAGGAAAATTGATTGGTTAAATCCATGTTTCATACATATTGCAAATTTAAACAAATAAGTTGAAACACCCCTATAAGAAATATATGAATTCTTGAAAAACTACAAGAAAATGAAGAGGTACCATAGCTAAGGAAGGAGAAAAAGTATTAGAAAAAAAATGAAAGTAGATTAAAAGACATAGCAGGCACAACATAGATGGAGAGAAAGGCTATGAATAGACCAAGAAAGGGGCTGCAAAAATGATGAAAAGGGAGTTTCTAGATTTAACATATTTTAAATGATGCAAATTCAAGAGAAATGATGCTGTGTGAACCCCAAAGGACAACCAAACACTGCACAAATTTTTTTTGAAAGTGAAACATTCCATAAGATTAATTTGTACATTCATTACATGAAAATAAATTATACATTTACAAAGTCATTCACATCCTCTGGGGTACACGAAACGGTCATTACGATTCATAAAATTTAATCAAGTTAATAATAACATACAACCATTAATGATGAAATGCAAAGAAAATGATACATCATTTATAACAATTCAATTCATAGTCACAATAATACAATTGTGGAGCATATTTCCACAGATACAACACACCGATATTGCATTAATACGATTACATAATGCTTCCCTCATAACAATAGGAAGAGTACATCAAGAACAAGAATAATTACATCAATGAAGAATAAGGTACAAAGCGAAGGTCAATCTTCAACCAAGAGAAGCTCTAGTAACCTTGCGTCCGTTTCCACAACACAAACACAATTTGGGAACCCAATGGGGTGCATAGCACATTCCACCCAACCACGTGGACCCGAAGGCCCACCCCCCATGCTAGGAGATGACAAGAAAGGATCCACATCCAAACAAGGTCAAGTAGACAAGGCTAACTCAACACATCAAACAAGTACAACGTTGCTTATTAGGAAACTCTCCCAAACAGTTCCAAAACAAGACTCACAACAACAAGGGAGTACCAAGCATAAAGGCCAAAAAATGAATACATATGCGAGGCATGAACCATCTCACTCATAGTCATAGCCAAAGGAAAGGAAAATCATTAAACAAAGGAATGCCCATGAGAGCTCAAGAAAAAGAATGCGATCAATGGATCACAAAGGTCTAATCATGAGAAAATGCAACACATGATAGGTTTCCCATTGCCTCAGGAAGCCTAACAACCTACACCCATAACTTATCAAAAGGGAGTGACTTAAACATTTACGGGTTCCCAACTCATCCAAAATATGACTAAAAGAAAGTTAATGCATAAAGTCTCCTCAATCAAAAATAACACAAAAGGAGTACTCACAAAATGACTAAATAACTTTCATCACGAACATGACCACTCCGTAGAATAGAAATCATTTCACATTGAACAACAATCAACTCAAATTCATTCATGGGAGAACATTAAAGCCCCTTTCCTAAAACTTATTACATAAACCCTCACTTTTCATGCTAAACCATTTACATAATAATACTCAATGCCAATGATAACCTAAATATAATTTTGAAATTCTTATAATAACCTATATGTATATATATAAATAAAACATTTCTTAAAATATAACACATTCTTTACAAAGTCTTCAAAATACTCACTACCACTTATTGGTACCCCACTATAAGAATCATTTAAAACATCTATCTTAATTTTCATCACTTAACACAATTTAGCAAACTCCGGAGACCCATATTAATTCCATACAAAGGAATTTTTATAGAAGCCAAGCCAAGATAATCATTTGATTATATCAATTCAAGAGACTACTTAGTTTTATAGACATTCGTTGCACTTTTCAATTAGAAAATTAATCAATTACCCATGATGAAAATTGGCATATATCATCTAATCTAATAAGATTGACTATTTTCAAGTACACTAATATTCTCTTAATTAAACAAAAAACAAAAATAAACTTAATATTGATATATATGCATATGTTTATTACCTCACTTCCTTATTACAATAAAAGATTATTTATCTAGCTGAGATATAAATCAAATCCTTCAATCAACTTGTTATAGGTAAGTTACTATTCTTACATTATAATGTAACCCTAAATCAATATTTTCTTTTAACTTTTTCTAATTCATTCACTTCATTGACCAATTACGGTTACTATAATACTCCTAACCTCTTCATAACCACTTTGACCTTTTCCCAACTATTTATTTTGTTATTTTCTTTTTCTTTCTAAGACAATCATTTAGTCTTAAGGAACAAAAATCTTTTACCACCCTAATATATCTCTATATAAATAGCATTATCACCTTCTTCAATAACAAAACTCAAATATACTTTCCATAACAGATCCCATATTAAAATCTACCACTTATCTTATTCTTATCTAAAACAATATTTTTATTAAATACAATCATTGATCTCAATTCAAATATGGAAATTGCCCCATATAGCCTATTCATTTTTCCCCTTTTTACTTATCTACGCTAGAATGATATTTGATACATCATTTCATTTTCCTAATGATTACTAGTAGGAAAACATTTTAATAACTAATTACCATCAAGAGATAAGTCTTAAGGAATATTTAAGTCTTCATTAAAAATTTCTTAAAATATAAGTAAATGAATAGTATTAATATAATACTAACTTAGTAAATATTTTATTGGCTTGATTATAAAATTATTAATAATTAAGATGCAGTAACATTCTTATTAACTTCACTTGATTTACTAATATTTTCTATCTAAACCTTTCATCGATTTACTAAGTGTAAATAAATAAAATAATTTATTTATCTGCCACCAAGGTGAAAAAATAAACATTTGTGTTTGATTTGTTAATTACTGTCCCTAGAACAACTAATGGAGTTGTTAAGAACCTTTGAGTATGTTCTGATTGCTACATTGCATCTAAAATCATCTCCAAGATTGTTGCATGAGAAATTGTTCTGAGAGATGTGAACCATTTCCATCATTTTAACAAGGATAATGTTCTTGTGGAGATTATTGGTGATGCTAATGAAACAATACGAAATAATAATAGTAATATGCACTGAAAAAAATATCCAGTAATAACGAAGGTACATCCATTAAAGCATATAAGCAGGAATTAATTTTTTTATTTTTCTTTATCAGAAGTAGTAGTTTCAAGTGCCCTGCTACGCATGATGCAAAATGTGGAAGCCTAAACAAAGCATGCAAGCTGATTCAGAAGAAAATTCCTCAAAGACATGTGATCTCATGGAATTCCATTATTGCAGGATATTCATGAAATGGATTAAATGAATGGCTATCGAAACTTTCAAGCAAATGCAATTGGCGGGTGTAGAGCCAACGAACCAGGGAGGTTATTAAAACTTGTAAGCTTCTTGTTATGTTCCAGTGTAGGAGAAAGGATCAAATGAAGATAGGAGATCTTAAGAGCTCTCCCTCAAATTTTCAAAGGTTCAGGAGGTCCACCCTGAGAATTGTGAAGGCTTAAAAGTCGTGGGCCATATATATATATATATATATATATGCCAGCAAGGGCAGGCAGAGGAGGCTTTTGGAAATTTCAAGAAAGGCAACTTGAGGAACAGTTGACTGAGATAGTTCTAGTTTCAACTGGCCACCTCCTCATGAAATCCCATTCATATTATATTCTTGTACAGTCTTATCATAGTAACGGTGATTATGACACCGCTGGCTGCTACTATAGGCAATAGTCAACGAAACCCAGTGGCCCGGGGATCTTGTGTTGCCATTTTTGGGCTGGGATAGATTGCGAATGATAGCAGGGAGATTATTCAATTTATACACCCTCCATAGTCAGAACACTATGACAAGGCATGTGAACTGTTCTCAAAATGCCTCTATGAATGTGATCTCAAGGGATGCAATGACTGTCAGATATGCACAAAAAGGATTTTAATGTATCGCTTGGGTTTTAGAATTTGCAGTGGCAGACTGGTAATTCCAAAACATAGAATTATTCATCGCTCCTTGTAGACACGATGGCTATTAAGGACAGAGGGCTTGAAAATGCAACTAGGGTTAGCTCCAAAGTATACTCTGATGTTGCATACTCATTTAATGACGATGATGAAGAAGGGGTAGTGAAACAAAAACCCAGGGCTTGGGACGCAAAAAACAAAATTGTAGAATGTGCACATAATGGATTTTGTAAGGATGCTCTCAATATCTTAGAACTAATGAAGCACTCAGGGACACGTCCTAACATTGAAAGCTTTTATTGTGTTCTATGTGCATGTAGTTATGCAGGTTTAGAGGAGGAGGGCTGCAGACACCCCCACACCTCAGAGCCAGCATCCTCCCTGCCGTACCACCATGGGAGCTTTGAGTTATGCCAGTGTACCATATGAGGAAGCAAAAACTATACACATGAACCATCCAACAACATTCCTCAAAGCATGTCGTCTCCTGATGCCATCAATTGGATTGAAGATGTTAGTTTGCAGCTATGTCTCCGGCGCAGTAAGACCTATATAAATAATATTGCTTAAGGATAAAACAATCGATAGGGGCATGAGGTATTGTTAACACAAGAAGAAAATCATTCCCGTCTTCTAATTAGGAATTCAACATGCTAGAGGGAAGTATTGGTGATGCAAAATGAAAGAGACGCCAGCAGAGACAAGGTACGTGAACCATTTAACAAATGGCCTCCAGGAATTGTGATCTAGGGACTACCATGATTACAGGATATGTACTGAAATGGATTAGTTAAAAGGCTGTGAAATTATTGTTATTATTTTCTTTTTAAAAGAAGAAAAAAGAACTACAAATGTAACTTACAGGGGGAAGGTCCAGACTCCCCAACTTTCGCCAGCATCCTCTCTTGCTGGTTTTTCTTTAACCTTTTTTTCTTCCCCCTTGTATGCATAGTCCAGGCATGTAAAAAAAAGACCGTTTTCCAGTATGACTCTCCCCATAATAATCCCTTCCACTGAATGCCCAGCTGCCTTTCGAAGATAAAGCATGCAAAAGGAGGACACAAAGACAAGGCACATAGCTGACTGACAGAATGCCTCAAAGAAACGTGGTGGGAAAAGCAAGATATTCCTCCCCAGCTGTCATGATGCGTACCCTTTTATTTTTACCCAGAATTATAAATTTGGGACATAATATATGTCATTAAATGAATTTCTATTTTTTTTATCTTCCTTAAGAGCAATAAAAAGGAAACAAATAAAGTAATTTCCTTTTTTTTTTAATTTGAATGTATTCCTAATATAACTAGCTTTATTAAAGAGGTTTCCATTCATGTGACAAGGATGACACTATAACATTTATTAAGGTAAATGTTTATTTTAAACTCTAATTACCCTCGACAAAATGTATTTCCAAGCTAAAACTGAAGGTGCCCATTCATCTACTTTAACGCTTACATTAAAAAATTATTACTATCCAAATTAAGGCATACAAAGTCATATGAATATATATTAATGATTAAATAAATAAATTGAAATCTTCTTATAAGCATACTATGCATGTATTTTATTTCAGAAGAATTATATAAAGAAAATATAACATTCTCTTAACAATTTAATTATTTATTAATACCCATATAATTTATATTATATTAGTTTCCAAATTTATTCTTAGTTATTAATTTAATTTTTTGAATTTATTTGAATTACCACAGCACAACAATTCTCAATTTAAATAATTGTTTTGAAAAAAACTATTAAGTACACTATTACACAAGCTTACTTGAAATCCAAAGATGACCGAAATAGAGGGACACTACACCGACTTTCTAACACTTAGACTTGGATCCAATAGAAGCTAGAGACTAGTATTAAAGGCTCCTAAAAATTGTTTGAAAACCCTAACAAAAGACCCATTCACCCACTGGCGAATGAATCCCATTTTTCCTCCCAAAATTGTTCGTTGGTGATAGGTGAACATCAATCAGACCTTCTTGGATCTATAAAAAGTTTGTTGTTTATGTCTGTCATATGCTTTAAATTGTTGTTGCAAGTTTGAATTGGCATAATTAGATTGATTTTCTATTTTTATTTTTTCTCCCAAAAATGTTGTTCATTCTTGTACCCTTGTCCTCAAGCATAAGAAAATCAACAAATTCCCACATTGAGTTGATTCACCTAAGTTTTTTTAGTTAATTCTTTGTGGGGATCTCATTTCCTAATGAAATAGTGAGAAATAGATCCATCATAACCCCCTTGTTACCATTTCATATTGGTGAACCTATTTTTCTTTGTTTTAGAAATTCTTTTAAATAATCACTTACCAAAGTTTGTTGAATTTAGGGTGGGAGGTATGTGTTGGATTTAGTAGGTGGATTATGAGGCCCTTCCCTTTTGTTGTCATACTTGTTATGAATATGGGCATCTACAAAGAAGTTTCCCTAAGCTATGAGCTAAAACCCAACAACCTCCATGAAAATACTTCTAAACCAAAAGGAAATGAACCAATTAAGATTGAGGATCCTAATAAAATTGGGTTTATTGTTGTGAAATTCTAGTCAAAAGTAAAAGCACCAAACCATCAGAACAAAACTTTTCTTAGAGAGGTCTTTTGCAACAGATTTGATGTTCTTGAGAACTTTGAAGAGTTGGATCCAATGGAACATGATCACAACTTTAGTACTCAGGTTTTTCATTGATCAGGGCCTCGTGGTCAATACCCTATGTTCTCCTCTCCTATAGCTAACATGCATATGGTTTCAAAGGAAGGGATTATTCCCTCTTCATCCCTAGCTATGTTGGAGACTCATGAGCATGATTTTATGGCTGATCCTATGGATGCTTTGGTTTCTAATCCTTTGGAGGAAACTCTGCATGAGAACATTGGAACTGATGCGCTAAAAGAGTTGGTAATTGACTCTGGGGCTAAGGATGATGGTAAAAAGAAGAACAAGCCTATCCTAGGCATTCACTAGAAAAGCTTAAAGAAAGTGACTGGTGACAAGATGGCTAAAGTTGGGAAGAAAAAGGATTTGGAGAAGATGAAGATTATGGGAGAATATTTGGTGGAATTAGGTGTTGTGAATACATTAGACTCCCACTTTGCCTCCTCTCATAAATGATTGTGTTATCTAGGAATGATAGGGATTTGGGTAGCGTCCCTAGAGAAAAGGCTATTCATGATTTAGTTCGTGATCATAAACCTGATATTCTTTATACTTAGGAGACTAAGCTTTCTATTGAGGAAATGTTGAATACTCCTTCCAAAATTTGGAGGATAGGATATTTCCAATGTGTTGGCTCTCATGATTTTGTTGGAGGTGTGGCATATATTTGGGATCCTCACAAGATCTTACCTCTATGATGGATGGCTGGAAGGAACTCCCTTTCTCTATTGGCATCCTATTTTGATTTTGGCATGGTTGTTCTATTCACCAATGGGTGATCCCACAATAGTGGTTTACACTTTTTGGCCAAACTTGACATTGAACTGAATTGTTTTACCAAATCTTCACTTTTGGGCACCTATAGCTACTAAACCGTGAGGAATTTGAAGATGATGCAAACTAACTTGATTTGTGACATTTTGTTTGTAGATTATAAATATATATATTTTAAAAAATTTGGAATGAAATTGTATTTATTTTTCTATCTTCTTTGAAAACTAGTTTTTAACAGTAAACATCATTTTTAAAGAGTGACGTGTACTTCCTAAAACATAAATTTTTTCTATGAAGTATAAAATTCTAGTTTTTTCAAATTTAGATTCATAACTACAATATATAGTACATGCAATTGGTTTCATAGTGTTTTATCAAATATTTTTCTTAATTAAAATTTGAAGTCAAACCAGTTACAATTTAGATAGAGGTTTACTTGCTAACACAACTTATTTTGTGATGAGGGCACAGCTTGAGACTTAGAAAATAACCCACAGACAAGAGAATAATTTTATTATTTAGAAAATGGAGCTTCTTACATACAGAGGATCTCAAATCCCTAAGTTCTACAACACATGCAAGTTACATGAAGCTACAGAATCACACTTTCGCAATATGCGAGCTTATCCCCAAAAAGTTACCCAAAAATTAGAAACCCGCCCATAAATAGAGCTCCTCTTTAGTTTGGAGCCAAAACAACATTCAAATTTGAGTTTAGGTGGTTTGGCGCCAAAAATGTACAACATGAAGTTCAAATTTCAAAAGAGCATTTGCAATTGTATCTTCTAGAAAGTGCGCCAACTTCCCGGGGCCATAACTTTTGATCCCGGACTCCGATTCGCAAACCGTTTGAACCGTTGGAAAGGTCACGAAGTTAATAACACGCTCGAAATTGCTACACTGATTTCGGAAAGTTTTAGGGCCAATCTAGGAAATCTAAGTGCCTCAAATCTAACTCAGAAGATTTTCAGGTGCAAATCTGAGAAATTAAAACTGCAATATCTTTCCACCCAGGAATAGAAAATAAAAACCGTAAATTGGGAATTTCATTATGACGAAAAGAGTATCCAAAAATGTAAAAATATCTAAAAAAAGAGAAACTTGAAATTTAACTATTTTTGGGTGATGCAAGATTGCCCTTACACCACTGGATGCTCCTGCATCAGACACCTAGGGTAATTTGAGAAGTGACCCCATCACATCTCAGATGGTGGAGGAAAAACCCAAATGGTCAACCTCTGCCTTAGGCAACCAGGATGAAACTTCAACAGGCCTTTCTTTCCATTTCACCAGATATTCTTCATACTGCCTGTTCCTGGTACTCCTTCCCACATGACTATCCAAGATTTCTTCAATCTCCTCTTTTTCTGAAGTAGGTGCTGGAATCCCACACTATTCCATCGTTGGTACTTCCTCTGTGCCACCTTCATGATACTTTGTCAAATCTAAAATGTTGAACATAGGGGAAATGTTGAATCCATCTGGCAACTCAACCTCATATGCATTCCCTAAATCATGCCTCTTCAAAATTTTACAGGGACTGAACTTCTTCATCTTCAATTCATTATATGTTCCCACTAGAAACCTTTCTTTCCTCAAGTGGACCATCACTTCATCACCAATCTAAAAATCCTTATACCTCCTCTTCTAATCTGCCTTAGCCTTATACTGCATATTCATCTTGTTAATATGTTCTCTTACCTTCTCATGTATATCCTTGATGTGTTCTACAAAATCTTCGGCTTCAACACTTATTTTCTGCTCTTGGTCCATCTCCCTCAATTCTGGAGCTATTTTGTGGCTACCTCCATACACAATTTTGAATGGTGATCTACCAGTGCTTCTATTGACAGAATTGTAAGAAAATTTTTCCTAGGGTAAGATCAAGTCCCATCCCTTGGGTTTATCTCTTATCAAACATCTTAGTAGGTTACCCAGACTCCTGTTAACAACCTCTGTCTACCCATCTGTTTGTAGATGGTGTGCAAAACTAAACTTCAACTCTGTCTTTAGCTTCTTCCACAAGGTCCTCCAAAAGTACCCTACAAATTTGGTGTCACAATCTAAAACAATACTCTTTGGAAAACCATGTAGCCTCACCACCTCTTTGAAAAACAAGTCAGCAATGTGGACTGCATCATGGGTCTTCTGACATGGAATAAAATGTGCCATCTTCGAAAACCTATCAACCACCACAAAGACTGAATCATTCCTTCATTGTTTCCTTGGCAAACCAAGAACAAAGTCCATACTTATATCCTCCCATGGCCTCTCTGGTATAGGTAAGGGCTGATATAAACCTGTATTTTGGCTCACTCCTTTAGCCATCTAACATACCCTCTAGCTTTGTACAAACTTCTTCACATCATGTGACAATTGAGGCCAATAATAATGCTCACTGATAATTGCAATGGTCTTATCCTGACCAAAATGTCTTGCCATTCCTCCACTATGCTTCTCCTTTATCAGGTTCTCCCTCATGGAACTCCTCGGTATACACAATTGACTTCCCTTAAATAACATGCCATTCTGGATTATGAAATCTAGCCACCTTGTCCTGTCCACTGTAACAGGTTCCTTGCAAGCTTTCCAAGCCTTTGCAAAATCAGGATCTTCTGTGTATAGTGTCTTAAGTTCATTGAACCCAACCACTTCAATCTGCATCTTTGTCATCAATGCATGCATCCTACTTAAGGAATTTGCAACCCTATTTGACTTTCCACTCCTATGTTTCAAAACAAAGATATAACTCTGCAAAAACTCTACCCATTTCATATGCCTCTGATTTAATTTTCCTTGACTATTTAAGTACTGCAAGGCCTAATGATCAGTATATAGAACAAATTCCTTTGGCAACAAATAATATCTCCATTTCTTTAATACTTGAACTATTGCATAAAATTCTTGATCATATACATAATAGTTTCTCTTAGCATCAATTAACTTTTCACTGAAATAGGCAATGGGCTTACCTTTTTGGCTCAACACTGCTCCAATGGCACAACCAATGGCATCACAATCCACCTGAAACACCTTGTTGAAATTTGGGAGGGCTAGAATAGGTTGCTTTGTTACCTTCTGCTTGAATAGTTCAAAACTCTTTGCCACTTCATTGCTCCACTTGAATTATTTTCTATCCCCTCTCATTGTTTCAGTCAGGGGTCCACAAATACTACTAAAGTTTCTAATGAACTTTCTATAAAAACTAGCCAAACCATGGAAATATCTCACCTCAGTAGCAGTTCTTGGGGTAGGCTATTCCAGAATAGCCTTCACCTTCTCTAGGTCCATCTTGAGACCTTCTACTGAGACAACAAACCCCAAGTACACTAACTCCCTCTTCACAAAACTGCACTTCTTCAGATTAATCAACAATTTATCTTCTCTTAAGGGTAAGTGCACCGAAATGGTCACACTTTTGTGGCCAAACTAACAAATAACGCGTTCGCGTTATTTTTTTCTTTGCAAATTTGCTTTGTTTTTTGCCTTGGAATACCAACCCAAAGGCTTGGAGGGCATTCCCAAAGACCAGAGACGTGTTTTTTCCAAATTCAACAAATTTTCACATAATTGGGTTCGTGCTCACCATCAAGATTGCATCTGGTTCAATATCAAGAAAATCGAACACATGGGTAATGTTAGGTTCTTTGTTAGCTTTCCAACGATGTAATTTTTTTCACTTTCTAACAATGTTAAGCCTTTCATCCATAATTTCTTTTGTTTGTATATCCGTTTTTCTTCAAAAAGCAGTGTTTGGTATTTTTTTCACTATAAATTAACCGTTCATCAAAATTTGAAATAAATTACATTTTTAGAAACTAGACTCCATTCTACAAATTAAAAAAATAAATTAAAAAAAAATCTATTAGTTTCAAAAAAATTTAGGGGAGCGGCCAAAATTATGCTTTTTAGGAAGTGCCCACTTAGAAAATTAATAAAAAATCAAATATTCATTTAAAATTATCAAAAATATCCAGTCCTTACTACATACTGTTATCTAACTTCTGACTAGAGTGATTTTAAAAATACTACAAAAGTCCACCGTGCTCGGGTCACACAAGAGTTGCTATGTTATGTTTTTTAACGAAACAACAACAATTTGTGTGTGTCCCTCTTTTTGAACCCCTTAATCTCAACCATTTGTAAAATAAATTAGTAGTTTAGAAAGTAGACTTCGGAGCACTCTGATCCTTGTTTTTGTTCCATCTAAAATTTTGAGTGTAGCTATCCTCAATTTCATGAAGGTTAGTATTTCGATTTCAGAAAAAGTTGGCCACTTAAGCCCTTTTTTGGGAACCATCTTGGTGCACTTACCCTTAACTTCTCAAAGGCTCTCGAATATGCATCAGATGCTCATCCAACATCTTACTGAAAATCAAAATATCATCTAAATACACAATAACAAAACTTCCTAGAAATTCTTTTAGTACCTTGTTCATGAGCCGCATGAATGTGCTCAGTGCATTGGTTAGCCCAAAAGGCATGACTAACCACTCGTACAGGCCCTCTTAGGTCTTGAAGGTAGTCTTCCATTCATCTCCCTCTTGAATTTGGATCTGATGATATCCACTCTTCAGATCAATCTTTATGAAGTACTGAGCTCCACTCAAACAATCCATCAGGTCATCCATCCTTGGCAGGGGAAATCTGTACTTGATTGTTATCTTGTTTATGGCTCAAGAATTTGTACACATCCTCCACTCCCCATGCTTCCTTGGTGTTATTACTATAGGTACTACACATGGACTCAAACTCTCTTGTATCAAACCCTTTCTCAACAACTCTTGAACTTTTCTATTCAACCCCTCATTTTCTGCTGGAGTCATTCTATGAGCTGCCTTTTTTGGCAAACTGGCACCAATAATCAAGTCAATTTGATGACTAATTTTCCTTATTAGTGGTAAACCCTCAGGTACATTATCAGAAACAATATCTTGAAACTCATCCAACATCCCAGAAACTTCTTTTGGAACCTTCTCACTATCCTCCCTACTCACTCTAGGAATCAATGCACAACACACACGCTCATGCTTCATACCTTCTAAAAAATTTCTTCCATCTACATAACAAATTCTAGCACTACTGCATACCTTTTCTTCAGTCTCTTTCAGGGGTTTCAACTTGTGACAAACCCCATCCTTTGTCAAGGAATAAGTGTTTGCATGGCCATCATGTATAGCTCACCTATCGAACTGCCATGACCTTCCCAACAACATGTGACATGCATCCATGGGGATGATATCACAGAGTACCTCATCATGGTAGCTCCCGATCTTGAACTTTACTAGACAGTGCTCATTGTCCAAAACTTTGTGGTCTTTCTGCAACTAGGCAATCCAATACGGATGTGGGTGCCTTTCCCTCTTTAGCTTCAACTTTGTGACCATCTCTTTTGACAATAGATTATTGGTGCTCCCACTGTCAATAATAACATCACAATATTTTCCTTCACACTTGCACCTTGTGTAAAATAGATTCTTCCTTTATTTTGGTTCCTTTTCCTCAGTCACCAGGGCTCTCCTAATCACTAGGGATTCTCCTCTTTCAGCATCATTTGAATGTTCAGATTGGGCCTCCTCATCTGCATGTGCAACCCTTCCATGACCTTCTGGTTTTTTGTCTGCCCTTCCTTGGTGTTGTGGACATTCATAGGCTCGATGCCCTTCTTCACCACACTAGAAACACGTTCCTTTGAAACCACCTCTTCCAGATCCTTATCCATATCTCCCTCGTCCTAGATACCTCTTTGATCACCACTGTTTTGATCATGAGGGCGGTAAAAGTTGCCATTCCTTTGGCTTTGGCTAGTACCCACATCTTCACTTTTATTTTCATCATCATTTCGGATTCCTGAAGGTCTTCCACTGCCCCTTCCACTTTGACCTCCTCATCCTTTTTGCTTGCCATTAAATCTTTTGTTCAGCTTCTCTTCCACCTTCAAAGCAAACTGATTCACATCCTCAATGGTGGTCATTCTAACTAGGCTTAACTCCTCGTAAATGCTCAATCATAACCCATTAAGATATCGGGCTACCTTCTCCTTATTGGCCTTTGTGTGGCCCATTTTGATGATTATCTTGTGAAAATATTTAGTATATTCTTTCACAGATCTGCTTCCTTGCTTCAACCCTTGCAATTTCTTCAACAGATCAACTTGTAGTCCATTGGTATGAACTGCTTCTTTAGTTTCTCTACCATGCAATCCCATCTGGTGATATTTCCTTTTCCTCTTCGATTTCTTTCCAACTGGACCTCTTTCCACCAAATACTAGCATGGCCCTTCAGCTTCATTTTCACAAACTTAACCTGATTTGGGTCCTCTATTTCCTCATACTCAAAATATTCTTCTAGCTCATTGATCTAGTCTATCAACTCTTCTGGGATCAGACTTCCAGAATAACTGGGGACTTCTTCTCTGGGTCTTTTTCTGATCTTCGAAATGGCCCTTATTAGCCACATTTGGTCTTGATCAATTGCTTCTTCTTCCTCTTCTACATTTGAACCTTCTTCCTCTCCTTCATCCTCACTTTCCTCCCTCAAGTTTAACCCTCTTCTCAACTGCTCTTGTAACGCGTCAATCTGTCTCTGGAGGGTTTCCAGTGCATCTCTTCCACTAGCATTTCTACCGCCTCGACCACCTCTGGTACCACCATGCCTACTAGGCATCACTCTTGGAGGCATCTTTCATGACCTCGACCCACAACCACAGTCCTGGTGTGAATTTCCTCATGATCGGTGATCTGTCCACATGCTCAAGAAAAACCCGCTCTGATATCATTTGATGAGGGTGCAACCCGAGACTTAGAAAATAACCCAAAAACAAAAGAATAATTTTATTATTCGGAAAATGGAGCTTTTTACATGTAGAAGATCTTAAATCTCCAAGTTCCACAACACATGCAAGTTATAGAAAGCTATAGAATCACCCTTTCGCAATATGCGAGCTTGTCCCTAGAAAGTTACCCAAAAATTAGAAACCCACCCATAAATAGAGCTCCTCTTTAGTTTGGAGCCAAAACAACATTCAAATTTGAGTTTAGGTGGTTTGGCGCCAAAAATTTACAACATGAAGTTCAAATTTCAAAAGAGCATTTGCAATTGTATCTTCTAGAAAGTGCGCCAACTTCCCGGGGCCATAACTTTTGATCCGGGATTCCGATTCGCGAACCGTTTGAACCATTGGAAAGGTCACAAAGTCAATAACGCGTTCAAAATTGCTATGCCAATTTTGGAAAGTTTTGGGGCCGATCCGGGAAATCTAAGTGCCTCAAATCTAACTTAGAAGATTTTTAGGTGCAAATCTAGGAAACTAAAACTGCAATATCTTTCCACCTAGGAATAGAAAATAAAAACTGTAAATTGGGAATTTCATTATGATGAAAATGGTATCCAAAAATGTAAAAATATCTAAAAATTGAGAAACTTAAAATTTAACTATTTTTGGGTGATGCAAGATTGCCCTTACACCACTAGATGCTCCTGCATCATTTTGTATGTATCGAAATTCATTTTTTTGTTGGATCAAGGACATCAATATCAAGTGCATAGGTATTTTTTAGAATTTTTTTTATAATATTTTATTTTTTGACATGTACAAAGAAAAGAGCTTGATTTTTGGTGAAAAACCTATGTTTAATTAAACTAAAAATATACATAATAAAATAAAAATATATTAATATTATATTTCATGGATAGCTCGTTCGAAGGACTACTATCATATAATTGGGTTTGTGAAGTTGATTCTATTTTCATCTTCAACCCAAGCTTGGAAAGGAAAAAATTTGTACAAAATTTCTAGAGGAGAGGGAGAAGGGAAAAAAATAGGGGTTACGGTGAACCCCCTGGACCTCTTTGAGTGAAGTGGGGTTTGCTTAAACCCCCCTTTTTTTTCCATTTCCCATTGATTTCATTTTAAAAAACCCATCGAATGGGGTTGCATCATAAAGGGGTTCGCTCAAAGGGGGGGTTTGAGAGAACCCCTTTTTGTGTTTGCTTGAATCCCCGCTTTGAGCAAACCCCTAAAAACTTGAATTTGTTTTCTTGGGAGCATTTTTGCAAATTTTTTTCATGGAGGGAATTATAAACCACTATTGTGGGATCACCCCAACGTTTATGCAACTACTAAATTTCCTAGTAAGAATTTGATATGGACTCATATTAGATTTATTTGTTCTTTGGCTCCTTCTTTCCCTTGGATTTTTGCAAGATAATTTCATTCTATATGCACCTTGGAGGAAAAATTGGATAGAGTCTACAGGCTAGGTCCTTCCTCCTTGCTTTAGAACAATATCAAGTTTCTCAATGTGGTGGATGTTCAACCCACCAATGAAACATTTACCTGGCATAATCAAAGGTGTGGGGAGGGCTCTATTTCTGAGAGGCTAGATAGGTTTCTAGTGTCTATTGAATGGATTGGTAATGATTGGACTTCTTCTGAGATCTTGGGGTGGAAGGGGTCTGATCATTGGTTGATTAAGTTCTCTTCTTCTCGATTCTCTATGGTCAAGAAACCCCCTTTTAAATTCCAATTGATGTGGCTTAGGGATATTCATCTACACCAACTTGTGGATTAGTGGTGGGTTGAAGGTATGCCTTCTTTTGGTATGAAAATATTTTCTTTTTTCAAGAGGCTCTAGTATGTCAAATTCAAGCTCAAGAAATGGAATAAGTAATTTTTTGGTAATATCTTTTAAATAGACGAAAATAAATTCAGGACCAACTTTATTGCATCACTTTCAAAATTAAGAGGGGATGACTGGATTTTCTTCAGGAAGAAACTAGGTGCTCTAGGGAACTTGCTGAATGGGAGCTTTGGGAGGATAATTTTTAGAAACAAAAATCTCGAGTTGATTGGATCAAAGAAGGTGACAAGAATACTACTTTGTTTCATAATTTGGTCAAGGCACTTAGAGGAGGAAATATTATTTCCTCTCTTTTTTCAACCAAGGGTGAACAACTAAACTCACATTAAGCTATTACTGAGGAGGTGGTTCAATTATTTTCTTCTCTCTTCTTTGAGGATAGGCCTCTTTCCTTGGAGGAGGAGAATCTAGTTCTAGACTGCATACCCCCTTTAGTATCAATGGAGATGAATAATTCTCTTCTAGTTCCCATTTCTTTGGTGGAACTTGAGGATATTGTTTTACAAATGAAGAAAGGTAAGGCCCCTAGCCTTGATTATTTTCCATTGAGTCTTTTCAATAATTTTTGGATACCATCAAAATGGATTTGTTGGATGTGGTTCAGGAGTCCTATACTAACAAGCAGGTGCTTGATGCTAGAAATTCCACTTTACTTGTGTTCATTCTAAAGAAATATTGTACCCTTTCTTTAAACTCTTTTAGTCCTATTGTGTTATGCAATGTGAACTATAAGATTATTACTAAGTTGATTGTTGAAAGATTGAAAAGGTTTTTGAATCCCCTGATTTCTTTGGAGAAGGGTGGCTCTGTTAAAGGAAGGAAATTTATTGATGGTATTGTTGTGGAAATGGAAAATATTCACTCCATGTATTCCTCCAAAGAAAAATCCATGTTCATCAAATTGGATATTTCCAAAGCTTATGATAGAGTTAGGTGGTTTTTTCTTCAGCATTTTCTCTTGGCTTTTGGTTTTTACTTTGAGTGGGTCTCGTGGGTTATGAGTTGCGTGACCACTTATTCCTTCTTTATTCTTGTTAATGGCTCCCCCTCACCTACATTTTTTGCAGACCAGGGACTCAGGAAAGGGGATCCTCTTTCCCTTTATATTTTTATCTTGATGGCTAAAGGATTTGGTAGGTTGATAAAATGACACAAAGACAAATGCTTTATTTGTAGCTAACATTGGGCTCAGGGTTTGGAAGCTTAAACTCATCTCCAATTCATGGATGATATTGCTCTTATATGAGCTGCTTGGATTGAGGAGGCTGTTAATATCACAAAAGCCTTAGCTGTGTATTTGACTATGTGTGGATAAAAAATCAATGAGGGTAAATACCAAATTCTTTTCTTCAATACTCTTGATTTGATCAGGTATAGAATTTCCAACATTCTTCATTTTCAAATTGGTAAACTTAGTTTGGAGTATCTAGGAGTTCCCCATTATGCTAACAAATTGAAGAGAAATGATTGGAAAAATATATTGGATAAATTTTGGGCTAAGGACAACCACTCAAATTTTAAACAACTTTATTTAGCTAGTAGGGTGACTTTTGTGTCTTATGTCCTTCAGGATATCCCTTTGTACAGGTTCTTGGTGTTATCTTCTCCAAAGAGTATGCTTAAGGAGCTTAACTCCCTTACAAGGAAATTTTATGGGTAGGGAATCTTGATATAAGGAAATGGAGTATGGTGAGTTGGGATTAGGTTTACAAATTAAAGGAGAATGGTGGCCATGTGCTTAGGATGTGGGAGAAAAATAGTCTTGCTTTGGCTATTAAATTATATTGGAGGTGGTGTAAATTTCTTGAGCAGCCATGGGATTGTATCCTAAATTTTAAATATTTGGGAGGGGTTTCTAGTGTGGATATTCCACAAATGGATTTGGGTTGTAAAGGTTCTATGATTTGGAACACCATTAAGAGGGGTTTGGCTCTCATTAAGTAGGGTCTTTTTTGGATCATTCAGAAAGGGGATTACACCCTTTTTTGGATTGATTCTTGGGATGGTCATCCCCCAATTCTTTATTCATTTCCTCTTCTATGTCCTCTAAGTGAAATTTTTGTAGCTCTTGGGTGATCCATGGTGAGAACTTTCAAATGTCCATCACATTTGGGTGGAACTAGAGTCTATCAGTGACATAATCTTGATAGTTGGCTAGTTGGAGGGTCTCAAGAGGAGCGAAGTATGTTGGCATATATTCTAGCTGAGAGGCCTTGTTGTTCTCTAGAGGGAAATGATCTGTTGGTGTGGGGTCATGGTTTAGAGGGTATCTACTTTGTTTCCCAAGGTTATCCTGCTTTGGTGTCCCACCAGGATGAGGTGAGGGCTCGTCCTTGGTGGAATCATATTTGACTCAAGGATGTGTGACCCAAGTTTAATATGTTTCTTTGGTTGTTGAGTCATAACAAGTGCCTCACTTGGGATAACATCAAGAAATAGAGATTTTGTGGGCCTTCTATTTTTTTTTTATGTGGCTATGATGAAGAAAGTACATCTCATTTATTTTTTCAATGTCTTTTCACTCTTGAAATTTGGAGACTTTGGTGGAAAATTTAGAGAAGGCAATTCAAATTTGCTTTATCTTTGTAGGATTTTTGGGATAATTGGGGTAATCCTCCTGCATTTGCATCTTGTATTATGGTTTCTTGGGATTTTGGACCTTCTATTATTATTTGGAAGATTTGGTTGGAGAGAAATTGTTGCATTTTTTAGGAGTGTCATCTGGGGGTTTGTCGGTTTGGTATAGGGTGCAAAGTATTATGACATAAACTATCTCTTCTAAATTTGATTTGGGAGAGTCTATATCTTCTTCATAAATGCATATTTCTTCCAATATTGGGATGTCTTCTTCCCCTGGCCCCTAGGGGTCTTGGGGAAGGAAGCCAAAACCTTCTAAGAAAGTGAATAGAGAAGGGAGTTGGTGTCCTCCTACTAGGACTCCCAAAATTAACACTGATGGTTTGACTTGGGGAAACCTTGGTACTATTGAGATCAGAGGAGTGGGTCATGATAGTACCAGGAGAATGTTGTTTTTCTTCTCCATTCACATGGGTGTACAATCTAATAATTAGATGGAGGCTTGTTTGATTCTTAAGGATCTAAAGAGAGCATATGAGGTTGGTTGGAGGGATGTGATATGTGAGACCAATTCTATGAAGTTGGTCTCTCTTCATAATAAGTGAGATTTTCAAGACTATTCTTGGAGATTAGTTCTTATTATGAAGCAAATCCTTCATATTGCTTCAAGTTTCAATACCATATCATTTGTTCACATTCCCATAGAATGGAATAGGGTAGCTACTTTTCTGACTAAATGGGCCTCCGAAGGTTGGGAGACTTGTAATGTGGTTGATTAGGGATAGTTGGACTTGGATAAAAGTGCCACTTTGTCTAGATATCATTATGAGGATTAGAAGGTGTAGCCTTATGTTATTGTTGGATGATAATTTTGGGTGTTGGTTGGTCTCTGAAATGTTCTTGTATGGTTCTATTTTGATTGGTATTTTGATGATTCTAGTCATGTTGACCTCTATTTATACTTGAATTCTCTTTATTGAATAAGATTTTTCACCCCTTTTTAAAAAAAAATAATAGAGTTACTTTAATCTTTGAGGGTATTATCCACTTCCAACTCTTGCTAATAGAAGCTCTTATGAAGATCAACCAAGCTAAGGAGATCATTCTTCACTTCTTGGGAAGTCTTCTTCTTTCCTCTAGTATGCATACTTGGTCCTTTTTGCTTTGATTGGATTTGTTTTCCTTTGGTATTTTGATCCTTCTTTATCTTCTCAACAACAATGGAGAAATCAACTAGTTGTTCTTCCCTGAGCTCCTTCAACTTCTCAGTGAGGTTGCGAATACCTTTGGTGTTGTTCTAAATAGTACATTGGCTTATTTTGATGACTCTTTCTAGGGTTTGGTTAATTTGCATCATTTTTTCTTTCAAGCCATTGACCTTCTTGTAAAATTCCTCTTTCATAAGACTAAATTTGGTCATAATAGCTTCCAATGCTAGTTGAATATCGTTCTCATCATTTTTCACATTCACAAAAGCCTCCAGTTCTCCTCTGGCATTAATTTTTTTTGCAAAGATCTCATCTTAACATTTATTTGATTCAATTCTAGGATGAATCATTTAACTATGTGAAACTGGCCCACTACCACATCCTTATATAAGTCCAAAACACTATAAATTTCTTCTTTATTAGTGTTCAGTTGTGGTAAATCCTCAGGTAATTCTTGAGGAGAATACATATGATCCACATTAGCACTTTCAAAGGTAAGAATGGAAATTTTACCACTATAACCTACTTGTAGATTATCCTTATCCTCTACAATACCTTTACTTTTTTCACCCTTCATCCCTATAGAAGAGGGGGAGTAACCACACCAAGGCCCCAGGTCACAGAGATCCAAGAGAGGAGGGCTTCCCTAATCTACCTAAATTTGGATAAGAAATTTTAGGTCAATGATAGTTAATGAAGAGCACTCTCAAGTGATTTTATCACTCTACTAACCCGAGAAATTTATTAGGGCTAAATGAGTTGGTTTTTTAGAACTCTAACTGTACCTCAAATAGCCCTCTACTAGAGGATAGTAACATGGGTTAGGGATGAAAGCACAATGTGCTAGTGTCTCATTGAGGTGCTAGCATCTGTATGGCTAGAAAGTACGAAGGCACAATAAAAGTCATAAAAAAATATACTAACAACTTAGTAGTTGAAGTCTAAAACACTAACTGAGATGATAATAAATAGAATAAACAAGATAACTAGAAAAGTGATACAAAAGATTATAAAATCAAAGGTGATAAAGACCAACTCACTATGAGTCTAGTTCACCAACAAGCTCCACATATATGTATACCTACACATAGCCAAGAGAGGAAAAATGTTGGGGATGTATAGGGGTTCACCATAGTAAAACCACTGCTTTGGTGTTTCCACCTCCATGGATAGCCAAAAAAGCCATGAGATAGAAAATATGATAAAGAGAGTAATAGAAAAGATACCAAATAGTAACAATAACACTATGATACATAAATCAAGTGACAATGCTATGGAAATAGAGAAATGAAACAATATAATCTTCTCAATTGAGGTTCCCAAAGCATGTAGAGGAGGATGCAAGCTTCGTAACGTCTACGTTGCTACAACAATGAAGAAGCAGTCCCACAGGACACCAAGTCACAACTCCAATGGTGGAAAAAGTGCAGCACAATGATGTAGAGAAGTTGTGTAGAAGCTATAGGATTGTGAGGAAAGATCGAATTAGTGTGCAAAGTTGTGTAGAAGTTGAAATGAAGGAGAAATATATGTACTTGAAGAATAATAAAGAGGGAAAGAGTCATTCTCAGGTCAGCCAAAAGGTGTAGAGGAATTATGCTTGATTTCCAATGGAGAATGCAACGTCTGTATGGACTCTAGAGGTAGGAATTTGTTAGGGATAGTAGCACGCTGTGCAAATGTCTACACATTGTGCATGCATCCTTGACAAAAATACCCCTACCAACACAAAGGAAAAGTGCCAAGTCAATGCACTACAAATAGGTGATGTGGAATTTCTTAGCCGGGTTTGATTTTCCTAAAGTAGAGGATGTAAAAGGGGAATTTGCAAGAGGGGTTTCAATTCACTCCTATACAATCCCAATTCAATTTTTTTTGTTTTTTCTTCTCAATTGAAGAGACATGAATATTTTCATGAGGAAAGGCCCTCATGTGCAACCTACTCGACCGTGAGATCTATGTTTGATCCCTATTATTTTCCTTATTACCCTTCTTCACAATCTCATCCTTAAATAGAGAGTTAGGCACCATTTCCACTACATCTTCATTCCACTCCTCATCCCCATCTGAATTAGACTTTGAAATCTCATCAGAAGAAATAACAAGAGCCTTGGGAGTACACTTCACAAAAATATTTTTAACCATAACAAGAGAGGGGATGGATTTCAAATGTTCCATAATTAATAAAATAAGACCTTTCAAAACCAGTTGTTTTGCATTCTTCTTGTGATACTTTAAACCAGACTATAGAGAAGCAATTAGGTAAAAAGGAAAGGAAACTAGACACTTATGACATAAATTATTAAGGAGGATATTAAAATGAAAGCCATAAATATGAGTATACCTTTCATCAAGGGCTAAATAGCACATGAGGACCTCCACCACCTCCACCCAAATAGGTTTAATAGAGAGGTGATCAAACCCTCCCACATTGTGTTTCAAAAGATTCTTGCCATCCGACCCTTTCAAGAATTGTTTCATTGCACCTTCATAGGCCTTCCTTGCCCTAAAAAATTTTCTACCCTTGGTGGATAGACTAGTGATTTCCATATAACATCCTTTGTGGTAATAAGCTCCTTCCCATTAGCCTTGAGCATTTAGTTATTCCATCCATTAACAAAGGCCCTAGTGATTTTAGGGTCATGGCCATGCAACTTCTCAAGATAGGGAGTAACTCCACCATCTTCAAGGATCTTCCAAACCATAGCTTTATTTTTTACATCCTCATAGGATGACGACTCAATTCTACTCCTGACCCATTTTAGCTCATTTGAAAAACAAGGTAATGAAAGTGGCCTGTCGACCCCACTTAATTTTTTTTTATATCTCACCAAAATACCCATAATCTATGTGAGGTGACAATAGGTAATAATTTCCATCATAACAATTCCTAAAGCATATCTTATTTGCATCATAAGATTAAAAAGGCCTTTTTAGACTCATCCTTTCAATATTAAAATCCCCTTCCATTACAAGCCCTATACAAATCATGATTAATGAGGTTTTGAATGTGACATGGGACATCAATCACCTTATCCCAACACTTAATTGAATCTATACCAATTCCAATGTTAGCAAAATAATCCACAATAGGGTTACCCTCCCTATAGATATGGGGGATATGAACCTCATCAAGAGTATCAAGGATCAACATACAGTCCTTAATAAAATTTATAATGGATCAACTTGGGAAATTTAATTTTTTTAGATAATTTAAAATATTTAAAGAATCTCCTTCAATACATAACTTGTGAAAGCCCAAGGAGTGAGCCAAATTCAAATTTTTGTAGGAAGTCACAACTTTGGCAATGTGGTTTATCTAGGTTCCCAAAGGGAGTGCCACTACCACTATAAAAAATACCATACTCATTTCTTATCACCCCCCACAACCAATAGGCCCAAGATTCCCCTTGATTGTCCCAAAAAAATAAATTTTCATCCAACCTCGTGGTGGAGGCATCTAGACAACATTATTTATGGCATTCTTCACCTTGTTAAATGAGAATGAGATATCATAGGTAAAACACTAGTTGTACACCACCTACTTATCATAATCAGAATCAAGAATAGAACCAAAAACGTGTTTTTTGTGAATCCCAAACAAGGAGTTATCCTTGATAGAGAAATAGATTTTGGCTGAAACTTTTTTAGGCATTAACAAAGATTATTTGAAAAAAAGGTTGTTCCTCTCCTTCCAAACTCCCCATGCCACATGAGGATAATTAAAGAAAAAAGACAAACAAGAGAAGGGTTAGAGGAAGGAGCCAACCATTGATACCATAGATCATTGAAAGAGTGAGGGAAACCCAACAAAGATTCTATCGAGAAAGAATACCATCCCAAATATTTTTAACAAAACTACAACCAAGAAGGATACGGGGATATGAATCTAATTTTTTTTCATAGAGAGCACACCTGTTCGAAAGGGAAAATAATCTCTTACAAAAGTTGTCCAAAGTGAACACTTTTTTTTATGCCAACATTAAAAAAAGATAACTTTTAGAATAAACCAAGGGTTCTATAAGGAATCCCAGAATGGAGGTGGAGGGACATGAACCTGCAAAAAAATGAAAGAAGAAGAAAAAAATTACCATTAGCATTAAAATTCCATACTAATCTATTCAGATTGGGGGATCTCAGAATGTGAACCAACAAAAAGGCTTCCTAAAGAACAACAAGATATAGGTCTAGGGAAACCAAATCCCTTCACTAGCCATTATGAAAGAAGTCAACCAGGTTGACTCCAACAAGCCTAGAGCACAAATCCTTGAGAGGATTAGCCCATGGTTCATTCATGAAAGGCCCATTTCCAAACCACCAATCCTCCCAAAAATTGATAAGCCTGTCACCACCAATCACCCATTGGAGACCCTTACAGATTAAGAAACTACCTTTAACAATATTGTTCTAGATAGTAGAACCAAAAGAAATATCTTGAGAGGAGAAAAGGTCCCTAATATTAACAATATTACCCAAGTACTTTGTAAAATTTTTGGTCCATTCATTCCTTTTCGAAGTAAGCCTCAAAATTTGTTTAGCCATAAGAGTATAATTACAATATTTAATTCTTCTAAAACCAAAACTACCCCATTTTTTTAGTTTACAAGTCTAATCTTAGGAGATAAGATGAATACGTTTGTGCTCTTCCATAACTATCCAAAGAATATTTTTTTAATTACTCAAAATGATCCCAAAACTTTCTTGGAAACCTGAAGAGGATCATGGCATAAACATATAGATTTTGAAGAGTTGATTTAATCAGCTAAACCTTACCTTCTTGACTAGGAACCATACCCTTCCACCCTAAAAGTTTGGAATGAAATCTATCCAAAATATTGGACCAAAAGGAGTTAGGAACCAATTGGAGCACAAGAGAAGAGCAAGATAGGAATTAGGAAATGATTCAATTTTACAATCAAGAATCTGAGGTATAGAGTTTTGGCACACTTGAGGGATATTCAAGAAAAATATAGAGCTTTTAAGAAGATTTTAATTCTTTGAACTGAAATTGTTTTATAATTAATTAAAATCCATTTAACATGTCTCACTTTAGTGATAGAAGCTTCACCCATAATAATAGTGTCATCAACAAATTTTTGATGAGAACACACTTGGTTAAGAGAAGAGGGAGAGAGACCCTTCAAAAACCCCTCATTAACTACCATTTGAAGAATCTCGCCAAAGGTTCCACCATAAGAACAAAAAGAAAAGGAGAGATGGGGTCTCCATGTCTAATCCCTCTCAAACTTTTGAAAAAACCAACAAGAGAGTCATTGACAATCACAAGAACCTTAGGAGTAGCAATCGACTACCAAATTAACTCAATAAATGTCTCACAAAAACTAAAAGAATTGAGTATTTTGACAAGAAACTACAAATTTACATGATCATACTTTCCTGCATAATGTCCAATTTTTTTTAAAAAAGCTAGCCTTGTTGTTGATAGTGAAAGAGTTAATATTCTCATGAACTGCTATGCTAAATAGAAATTAAACTATCAAGAAGCTTTTGAATCCTTAAGGGGAAGAATTTAGAAAATATTTTATAAATGGAGTTGCATAGACTAATAGGTCTAAAGTAACCAAAATAATTCACACCAAAAACATTTGGAATCAGAACAATAAAAGTGGAGTTAAGCTCTTTAAGGGTGTTAACTATTGAAAAATTCCTTAGTAACAGTGGTAGCATCCTTTCCCACATACTCCTAGAAGGATTGGAAGAAAAAAATGGGAAAATAATCCAAAGCTAGGGCTTCATTATATTCAAAATAAAAAAAATTCCTTCTTAACTTCCTCATCAAAAGGAATAATCTCCAAAATATTGTTAGATTATTCAGAGAGAATAGAAGGAATGGCATTGAGGAAAATAACTTCACTCTTGGGATCATTGAAAACATCTTATGATAGAATATTGGAAAAGAAATAAATGACCACTTTCATAATTTCCTACTCCAAATCAATAATACCACCATTGTATTTGAAATATTTGATGTGATTGGTTGCACAGTGCTTAAGAGTAGACAAATGAAAGAACTTTGTGTTTCTATCCCCACTTTGCAACCAAATAGCCATGGACCTTTGTTTCCAAAATTATTTTTATTTAGTGTTAATACTATGAAGATGAGAAAGAAAATAATTCTCCTTAGCTTGAGAGGTAGGGGTAAACCCATTAACTTGAATATCATTTTAGATAGAATTGAAATTAGCTCTTAAGGAAGCTTTTTCATTAAAGATATGGCCAAAGTAAGATTTATTCCATTTTTGAATATTAATCTTAACAAAGGATAATTTCTTAGAAAATTTATACATAGTAGAGCCATAAAATTGCACACTCCACCATTCCCTAAGTTTTTTAAAACAGATTTGAATGCCTTAGTCACATTTTTTCAAATCTAAACAAAAATTATTTCCTTCTTCGCAAAATATCACCAACAAAAACAATAGGAAAATGATCAGACCCTAACATAGAAAGGGCCAAGAGATAAAAAGTGTAAGAGACATTCCAATCCATATAGATATTAGAGCTTGATCAAGCTTTACCTAAATAAGGTCATTACCAATACACTAATTGGTTCAGGTAAAATCAGCTCCTTGAAGGTCCACATCTAGGAAGGCATTAGCATTAATGAAATCCATAAGATCATATTTGTTTTTAGAAGGAACTTGGGATCCTCATTTTTCTCATCCTCTCTCAAATAAGTACTAAAATCACCCATAACAAGCTAGCTAACAATCTTGTGATTAGCTTCAAAGTTACTCAATTTCAACTAAAGTTTCTTCCTACCATTCATATTATTGGGAGCATAAATTATAGTAGATTGTATTCAAGATTTGTCATCTCTAAGATGTTGAAACTATGTAGCAACATCATTAGAATCAACATATAAATAAACTCCATTAAGAATCCTAGGATTCCAAAAAGTAGTTCAATGCCCCTTGAAGCCCCATTAGCACAACTACAATGGCAACCACACTATTCAAAAAAAAGGTTTCTCAATTTCTCAAATTTTTTAGATTACATTTTGGTCTCTTGAAATAATAGCAATGTCATGTTTATGATCTCATATAAAATTAGATAGGAGATCATACTTATGAGGGTTATTTAACCCTATGATATTCCAAGAAATTATCTTCATAAATTATTTTTGAGGTGTGCCCATCGAGCACATCTCAAAAAAGGTACTTTGAGTGCCATCAACATCATCAATTTTACTCTTCTTATCCCTACACCATTGAAGAAAAGGATTCCATCTTCCTATTTGGACCAATCCACAATCAGCATTTAGTTTGTTTCTCATGGTGACACCTTGAGAAGGAAGTGACTTCAATTTTTTATTACTTTTCAATTTCATGATATTAAAAGAGCCATCATCAAAAAAATCTAAAGCAAGATCACCCTCCTATGAAATAGCCTTCAATAAAGGGGCATCAACCTTTTTATCCTCTAACCTAAGCTCTTCTGAATCAACATTCATCAACAAAACATCATACATAGAGGGAGCCTCAAGAGAAGAATTATCACTAGGCACATTATCTACTAGAGTAGAATTCAAGGGGGAATCTACCTTAGCACTAAGAGTCACCAACTTAGCAGAAGGAGACCACACACCACTCACAAGAGAAATGGGAAAACCAATGTTCATAGTAGATATCTCCACCAAAAAGGGAGAGTTACCCCCTCCAAAATAGCCTTATTAGATTCACTAGAGGGATCCTCTACTAAAAGAGAATTCACAAGATCCACAATCCCAAAAAAAAATTTGACCCAATTTTTCTTAGAAGGTTTTTTCCTCTTAAGTGGACAATTCTTCACCTAATGACCTGCCTTCTTACAATGAAAACATGCAACTGAAATGGATTCATACTCCACCTCTTGATTCTAAAACCCCCAACTTAGAATTAATCTTAATAATGAATAGAAGGTTGGAAGAGGAATCCACTCTAACACAAATCCTAGAATACACTAGGTGTTTTCTATTGCTATTCATAACATCAATGGTAAGAAACTGCCCAAAGCCATTGGTGATTCCTTTAAAAGAACATTCATCTCAAAACTCCAAAGGGAGCCTAGGTAGCCGAACCCAAATTGGATTTGAGCTAAAAGAATAGGTTTCCATATTAAACCTAGGTTCCCATCTCTGAAGAGCTAGAGTTCATTTAGTAATAAGCCATAGGCCACCAGGGACTACTAGAATTGTGAAAAAACACAAAACCAAAAGCCATAGGATCAAACAACAAACAAATACACCTTCCACACAAGAGATCTACAAAAAATATATGCAATATTCCTCAACAAGAAAAATCTATATAGAAGCAAGAGAGTATAAGAAAGATATGAAAGCTTGAGCTAATAATTATAATGAGGTTTGAGTGCTATATAGGAGCAAAACCCTAAAAACATAAAAGCACTCCTAAATTTAGCTTAAGTGCATGAGAATAAATTAGACTAATAATTAATTAAAGAGTAATTAATTATTAGCTAATGCATGATTACTCTAACATTTTTTTCTTTAAAAAATAAAAAAACAAAAAAAGCAAAAAACAAAAAGAACAAAAAAAGAAAGAAAAAAAAAAGAAAAATCAAAGAAGATTTCAAATTTCCTCTTGTAACCCTAGTTGAAGAAAAAACCTCATAAATTGAGAAGGGGTCTATTGAATCTACACTCTAATGCCATGTTAGAATTGTGAAAAACTACAAAACCATGAGCCACAGGATCAAACAATGAATAAAGAAACCTTCCACACAAGAGATCTACAAACAATATGTGCAATATTCCTCAACAAGAAAAAGTTACAGGAGCAAGAGACTATCAAAAGATATGAAAGTTTGAGTCAATAATTACAATGAGGGTTGAGTGATATATAAGAGAAAAACCCTAAAAGCATAAACAAACTCCTAAGTTTAGCTTAAGTGCATGAGAATAAATTAGACTAATAATTAATTAAAGAGTAATTAAGGGTGATCCCACAATACTGGTTTACAATTTTTGGTGAAACTGGACACTGAACTGATTTTTTCTAACTAAATCTTCACTTTCAGGCACCTATAGCAACTAAACCATGAGGAGTTTGAAGATGATGCAAAATAGTGATTTGTGACATTTTGTCTATGGATTCTAAATTTATTTTTTACAAAAATTTTGGAATTAGATTGCACTTCTTTTCCCATCTCCTTCAAAAACTAGTTTTTTTCAGTAATCACCATTTTTAAGGAGTGATGCTCACCGTATACAATATAATATTTTTTCCATGAAGGATAAAATTCTATTTTTTTGAATTTAGACTTGTAACTATGATATCTAGCACTTTCACTTCGTTTCATAGTGTTTCATTGAATATTTTTTCCTTAATCAAGTTTCAAAGTCAAACCAACTACAATTCAGACATAGACAGACTATATAAAACATAACTTTTTTTGTACGTATAAAAATTCAAATTTTTTTTGTTGGATCAAGGACTTCAATAACTAGTGCACTGATATTTTTCAATTATTTTTTTGAGAATCTACTATTTTTCCACATGTAGAACAAAGAGCTTGATTTTCGGTGAAAAACCTACATTCACAAGAAATAAAAAATAAATATAATAATAAAATTAAATTTATTTTAAATTATACTTTTTGGGAAGCTTATAATAAGGACTACATAATTACAAAAAATAAAATTTAAATGAATTTGAATTTGATCCCCCAAAAGGTAAACCAAAAGTGTTTTCTTATCAACATTTTGATAGGTGTAAAGGAGACTCCATCATAGGTATGGTTTAAAACTAGCGGGGTTCTATCCAAGGGCTTTGATCTAAGGTGGTTCAATCAAACCATTTTCAATTGGAATCTTTTACATGGAACTTTTCAAGGCTTAAATCATTATATTTTCTAAAAATATGTGATTTCAGCAAAAATCAAGATCTCCTAGAAATTGTAAACCAGTATTGTGGGATCACCCTTAATTATTAGCTAATGCATGATTACTCTAATAGAGAAAGCATTACACAAGTCCTCCTCACAAGAAAAAGAAAAGGAGAAGAAACCTCTAACTATCACTACAACATCAACTTGGCCTTTTGTCCTCTATTTCTTAAAAAGTAAAGTTATGATCAACTCAATATTAGGCCTAGGACCCATAAACTTTCCCACCAGATAGATATCCATGAGAAACACACTTTTATCAATAAGAGATTCAAGAGAAAAAATGGAAAACTCACCTAAAATCAAGTCTAAAATAGCACAAATAGGGGAACATAAATTTTTTCCTTTGGTTTACCACCAAAAAGAGTTGACCACTTCCAAGAATCAAAAGGACCCCTTCAAGAATGCTAAAAAGACTAACCACCATCAAAAACAACAAAAATAAACATAGAAAAAAAAGTACTTCCTGATAAAAGTGGAGCCTTTGTGGCCCCTTGCAAAAAACAAGAAGACAAACATGTGAAGATACTTGATTTCTAGGCACATGGGAGTTGCATTTACCACCTGTAAGAGAGGGGGACCACCACGTGCAAGACCCTGGGTCATAGAGGGTCAAAATGCGAGAGGATGCCCTAACTTACCTCAACTAAGTGCAATAGTTAGGGTTATGAGGATGAGAATGATGAGGACTATGAGGTCCCACAATCACTCTACAATCCTGAGTGCTAAGGTGGGGCTAGGCAAGTTAGTCTTTAGGTTCAACTCTGTGTCTCAAAGAGCTCTCTGCTTGAGGATGTTAGCACAAACTCTGGATGATAGCATGATGTCTTGGCGTCTCTAAAGTAAATTGTAGTCTATATGGTCAAACAACAACAGAGACAAGGTTGAACTCACCAAAATGACTAATAGCCAAGCTGACTAGAACTAAAGGGCTAGAATGACACTAGCAAATAAACAAAGTATTCTCTACATTTATTGTAAAGCAGAAATACGAGAGTAACAAGGGCAAGTAGGATCTCACCGAGAAACTCATTCACTAGCTGATCCTTCAAACGGCATGTACTCCTGCACACAGAAAGAGGGAAAATGTTGGGTGGCTATATAGGGGCCTATCTCAGTCAGACCCTCATTTAGGTGTTTCCACCTCCATGGAAAGCCAAGGAAATGAGATAAAGAAGCAATAAAGTAAAGAGAGTACAAACACTACACTATAGTATTATGCTACTCAACCAAGTGATAGAGGAGAGGAGAGGGAAGCTTACCACCTCCACCAAGAGCACTCAAGGTTGATTAGGTGAGAAATGAGAGGAACTCAAGCCTCTACTGCAATGGTGTGGTCCCAAACGTGCTCTACTGAAGTAATGGAGTGAGGCTTTTCTACAATGGAATGCTTGGAATGCTGCTAAAAGTGTTGGATATAATGCTTGAAGAGGTCAAAAGTGAGGTCAATGCTTGGAAGAAGATAAAATGCTTGTTCAAGAGATAAATTTGAAAAGGGAATGGAAGAAAATGACCATATTTGAGTCGATCGGCCGAAGGGGGCATTACAACTTCATTGCTAATGAGAATTGTAATTCCTCTGGGTATGTGTAGGATCATCATGGAAAAAATAGGCCTTTAAGTGGCAAAAAATTCAGAAAAATCAGAGTTAGGTAACTTGACGTAAAAATTTGAATAAGTTATCTATATTATTTAAAAAATATGTAAGAATAGAATCTATAGAAAATTGAATGTAGTATCTCAACTACTAGGTTTGTTTAAAAAAACAAAAAATCTATTTGGTGAAAATTTGAAATTTCAATGTAATGGTACTTAAATTTCAGAGAAAAAATAAGTAGGTGTGTGTCTGACTACCCTAACCACAATAAAATGATAATATTTTTTTATAATATTTTAGATATAAGTAGAGGACTCATGCCCCAATGTGATGCATATTTTTTTGTAATTTCTTTCCAAGTAAGTAATTAATTATGAATTTTTTATTACAACTTTTTAAAAAATATAAATACTCATATGTCTGACCACCTTAACTTGGTCAAAACTTCATGAAATTCATTTTTTCTTTTTTTACTCCTATAGTATGCAAAGCATAGAATGTGACGCATGTTTTGGATTCAAAAAATGTGATATCGTTTGAAAGTTATAGATATTTTTCAACCAACCTATCAATCAGGGCTTTAGTCATAATTTGAATAGAAAATGAATAATAATTACTTATTAAATTAAAATTAAAGCATAATTTATATCAATGGAAAGCTAAGAATCTCCTTTAAAAACCCTTTTTGTTTCATCAATTTTGGGTAAAAAAAAGTCATCAGCCACATACCCATCATATTTTCACTTTTTGGCCCATCATGATCCTGCACAAACCCCTCTGTAGGTTCAGCCACAGGAATCTGCTAGGGATGTAAGCACACCATGCAGATGTCTACGCATCGCAATGAGCATCCCCAAGAGAAACTCCTCCACCAATGCTCAAAATAGGCCCCAAGTGGACCGCCAATAGTGGGCTTAATTGGAATTAAGCCTCCAAACTTGGTTTTCTAAGGTGGAAAAAGGAAAAAAAGGGAATTGCACATAGTGTGAAAATTATCTCTTATACATTTTTCCCCCACTTTAGTGAGCACAAGTATTGATGAGTTCTTAGTAAAGTAGATTAAGAAATATCAAGGTTATAGAAATGTATCTGATCCGTCGAGGAAGCAGTACTTGGTCTGGTGAACCTGAAGGTGCAAGGAAAGCAAAGGACTTCATAGCTACTCATAGCTATGAAGTTGGAACAACAAAGCATCTTACAGGCTTGCAGACCTACAAGGAGGAAACCCACAAGATCTCTTGCATGAAGGAAGCCCCAAGGAAGCACCCTACAAGCTCTCAGTCCTATAGGGAAGGTATTCCCCACAAACTCAAGCATGAAGAATACTGAAAGGAGTGCCCTACAAGTTCTCGATCCTGCAGGGAAGGTATTCTGCACAAACTCAAGCATGAAGAATACCGAAGAAGTTCCCTAGAGGTTCTCGATCTTGTAGGGGAGGTATTCTCCATGAACTCAAGCATGAAGAACACCTAAAGAAGCGCCCTACAGGTTCTCGGTCCTACAAGGGAGCCACCCCCAAGATATCTCACATGGAGGAAGATCAAACGAAAGCACCCTACAAGTTCTTGGTCTTGTAGGGAGGTATCTCCCAAGATCTCTCTCATGGAGGAACTTAAGAAATTAGACTTCGCAGAGTTAGGAAGCAGAGACATGTCTACCCCCAGATAGAACATGTCAAAAGTGGTCGGTCATGCAGACCATCAATAAGTAAAAATTTCAAAGGGATCCCTCAAGAACCCTTCAAAAGGAGAGGGGTCCACTCAAGGGACATGTTGTTTGAAAAGTAAGGTCTAGTTAGGCTATCCCCAAGCTAGACACGAAAGGGAAAATGGAATGAGCCTAGTAAGGCTAGCCTTGGGATAGATGTGAAAGGATCCATTTTTCATAGAGGCCTTTGAAGGAAGGGTCCCTTGGGAACTCGCCATGAGGAAGAAGAGGGGTCCACTCAAGGGAAACACAATTCAAAAGCAGTTGTTCTTCTTAGAGTGATTCGCCATCAAGGAATCCTTTTGAAATATGTTCACTTCATCAAGGAATTTGAAAGGAAGGACATGCCCCCACATGAGGGGTAGTAAAAGAGGTTTCCACTTTGGAGGAAGGTCTTCAAGTCCTTTCTTTACAAACCCATGATGAAGGAAACACGTTTTATTAATGTACCATGTTGAGAATGCGATTATAAGGTAAAGTTTTTGAAGGCCTTCGAGAAAAGATTTGATGATAACAAATTTTTTTTCTGAAAACCGAAGTGTTGAAGAAGAGCATTGTCACACATAGGAGGGACAACTCAAGCAAAGAAGAGAGAAAGATAAAGAGAAAAAAAAATGCAAACAAATGGCACAGGGGGATCTGGTTTAGTGGAGTCAAATATGTTTGAGCTCATATAATAATAGGTAACCATAGTGCAAGGTGAAAGATCATCAATCCACGACTAGATCATGAAAAATGCATGGAAAACAAAGTAAAAATAAAAAAATTGGGTCAACATGGAAGGGGAGCACAAATGGCCCCCAACGCTTTGCATCATCCCTAATTTATCAAAAGTCAAGCACAAACATGGAAGAATGATGATACAAATAGAAGAAGGTTCATGACACAAAAACCATGCTTGTATCCAAGCACCAATAGGGGTGATGAGGGTCATCCACATAGCACGAGTATGGGGGAACACATCACAAAACACACACACACAAGATCAAGAAAAGGGGCCTCCACCTAACATTGATCAGCCATGAGGTTGTCTACTTCCCAATCTAGATCCTCACAAGGGGAAGGAGGATGATCCTGCAATGGTGGGATGTTAAGATGAGGCGAATTTGGCCCTCCTACAACAAGGGCTAAGGAAGAGAGCCCCTCAAGGTCCTCTCCGCTGAGCTCTTATGGAGTCAAGGTCAGCGATTTCATGAAGATCGCCGACAAGTCTGGGGCCTCCTCTACAGAATTAAACATGCATCCCATAGGGGCACCATGCCTATTCTCAGTGGACGAGGTAGGTTGTGCCTGAGATTCACCGTTAAGTTTTACGAATGACTCGAGAGCGGTGACAAACTCAGGAGAAGTTGGGACTGGTTCTGTTACAAGGAAAAAACAAGTCAGCACATGGCCACCTTGTGAGGAAGGTAGACTCATCTCACATCCTTTGTTGCTAGAAAGACCAACCTCTACCTATTTCTTCGTGGGAGGGGATGAAATCCCCACAGATGAAGCTAAGGGTGTAGAGGAAGAGGAAGCAAGAACCATAATGGATATGACTAAGGTATTAACCATATCCACGGGCTTTGGGAAGGGCTGAATATCCAGAACAGTCATCAACAAAGATGGCTCTAGTGAAGGAGCTATAAACACCTATACCCATTTAGGGCTAGGCACATTCATACTCGCAATGGAAGCTAGGAGTGGATCAAACTGAAGAGAAACAAAATTAAGGGAGGAAGAAGATGTTGTAGGAGGTCGTGGAACAGGAGCGGTCGTTTCTTCCTCCTTTCTTTGTGAGGCAGCCTACTCGACTAGGAGATCCTCTCGCTGGTGCTTGCGTTCACATGCAAGGTGGTTTCTATAGCTCTTGGAGTTAGAGGTTGGGTTTCCAAAGGGACAAGAGGTTCCTGCTCAACCATAGGAATGTCCACTATGACCGTCTCAGGAAGAGGGACAAGTTCCTGTAAGAGAGTAGGAGGAATAGGTTGGGGAGCAACATGAGGGGTCAACTCGAGAGCCTCAACAATAGGCCTCCTTCCACTCACTACCTTAGGAGCAGGAGCAATAGGAGGCCATGGAGGTTGAGACAAGGAGGACTCTTCTCGAGAGACCTTAATCCTATCATACTGAATGGGCCTAGGCTCTGTCAGTAGAATAGGAAGCTCGAATGTGGGACACTTAGGCTTTCACCAAGTGGGCACTGAAGGGTTTTCCTGCAAACGAGGAGCAAATCCTGACGGTACCACAATTGAGTGAGAAGAAGCGTTAGACTGGGCAGTGGAAGAGGAAAAAGGAGGATCACAAGACCACTTCTCTTCTTTCCTCTTTAAAGCCTTAGCGGCAATTCTATCAGCCTTCAAGCAAGCCCTATGTGAAATAGCATAAGGTGATGGAGGGTACCTTACCTTTGGCCTTAGATGCCATTTCTTATAGTTTTGATATGTTTTATGCAAAAGGTCCATCCTAGGTGGAATGGGACCCACAAACATAGGCCATGAGTGATCCAAGGAGTAACCACCACGTGCAATCGGTAGTTTATAACTAGTGTTGTGGATTACGTGTACAGAGCCTCCGTGGATAAATTTTAAACATTTATGCATGACAGAGGGTACCACGTTCATCACACCAACCAAGGGATAACCAATTTCACTTTGAAAATTTTAGATCTAGGAGTGATATCAAATAGGAGATTCACAAACTTAGGTGCAACTAAGACCTATAAGACAATACTACCCAAAAGGGGTATGGAAATCCTATCATGTGTGCGGATGAAACTCACAGGAGCATCGTATCCATCCTTATGTAAAATGTTTATAAGCATAATTTCCTCCATTATTATGTTCACTTGTGATGTCAGATCAACAAGAACACCAGCTACAATGTTTCCATTGATCCACGTAGGAATGTAAAGAGGAGATGGTTCCTTGTTAAATCCCATCGATAAGTCCTGTGAAGTAAAGGCTATGCCAACACTATTATCCACATGATGCACAAAGGGGATGGTTTGATGTAGAAAGGAGGCCATTACACACACTAAACAACACTTTCACAAAATCCCCAAAGGTTAACCGATAAGATAGTGACCTAATTAAGGTTTCGTTGTGCAATACCTTTGGAACCTTCCAACTATGCCAACTAGGGTTCATAGGTTGGGTTGTAAGGCAACAACCTTACAACACACACCTACAACACTCCTATAGTAAGGAAAGGGACTGTCAGTATCACAAGAATGAAACCAAAATGGTTCACATCAGGTTCACCAAAAATTGAAGACGTGGGGACCACTGTGTGCAAGACCCCAAGTCATGGAGGGTCAAGATGCGAGAGGCTACCCTAACTTACCTTAGCTAAGTGCAATGTTTATGGTTATGAGGATGAGAATGACATGAGGACTATGAGGTCCCGTAATCACTCTACAATCTTGAGTGCTAAGGTGGGGCTAGGTGAGTCAATGTTCAAGTTCAACTCTGCACCTCAGGGAGCTCTCTTCCCGAGGACATTAGCGTAGACTCTGGATGACAACGCGACGTGCTGGCGTCTCTAAAGTGTGTTGTAGTCCATACCGTTAGACAACAATAGAGACAAGGTTGAACTCACCAAAATGACTAATGACCCAACAGACTAACTAAACAGCCAGAATGACACTAGCAAATAAACAAAGTATTCTCTAATGTTGTAAAGTAGAAATGCGAGAGTAACAAGGGCAAGTAGGATCTCACTAAGAAACTCATTCACCAATTGATCTTTTGAAGAGCACATACTCCTGCATATAGAAAGAGGAAAAATGTTAGGTGGTTGTATAGGGGCTTTCCTCAGTCAGACCCCTGTTTAGGTGTTTCCACCTCCATGGACAAGTAAGAAAATGAGATAAAGAAGCAATAAAGTAAAGAGAATACAAACACTACACTATAGTACTATGCTACTCAACCAAGTGATAGAGGAGAGGAGAGGGAAGCTTACCACCTCCACCAAGAGCACTCAAGGCCGATTGGGGGAGAAATGAGAGGAACTCAAGCCTTTGCTGCAATGGCATGGTCCTAAACATGCTCTACCAAGGTGACAAAGTGAGGCTTTGCTGCAATGGAATGCTACTAAAAGTGTTGGATTGAATGCTTGAAGTGGCCAAGAGTGAGCTCAATGCTTGAAAGAAGATGAAATGCTTGTTCAAGAGATGAATTTGAAGAGGGAATGGAAGAAAACAACCATATTTGGGTTGGTCAGATGAAGGGGGTGTTACAACTTCATTGCCAATGAGAAGTGTAATGCCTCGGTAGGTTTAGCTACAAGAATCTGCAAGGGATGTAAGTGTGCTACGTGGACGTCTGTGCACTGTGCGGACGTCCCCAACAGAAATGCCTCTATTGACGCTCAAAATAGGCACCAAGTGGACCACTAACAGTGGGCTTAAGTGGAATTAAGCCTTAAAACTTGGTTTTCTAAGGTGGACAAAGGGGTGATCCAACAATAGTGGTTTACAAGTTTTGGCCAAACTGGACACTAGAATTATTATTTTTAACTAAATCTTCACATTCGAGCAGCTATAGCGGCTAAACCATGAAGAATTTGAAGATAATGAAAACTAGAGTCTCATCAGATTTTTTCTGTAGATTCTAAAATATTTTTTTCAAAATGTTTGGAATCAGTTTACACTTCTTTTTCCATCTCCCATGAAACTGGTTTTTTCAAAAACAACATTTTTAAAAAAGTGACGCATAGTATAACGTATAACTTTTTCCATGAAGGATAAAATTATAATCTTCGAATTTAGATTTGTAACTCTGATATCTAGTGCTTCCACTTGGTTAGATAGTTTTTATTGAATATTTTTTCTTTAATCAAGTTTCAAAGTCAAACCAATTACATTTCAGACATATGCGCGACTGTATAATGCATAACTTTTTTTGTATATATTGAAAATCCATTTTTTTTTTGTTAGATCAAGGAGTTCAATATTTGGTGCACTCATATTTTTCAAATTTTTGTTTTGATAATATGCTATTTTTCCACATGTGCAAAACATAGACCTTCATTTTTGATGAAAAACCTATGTTTAATAAAACTAAAAACAAATACATAATAAAACCAAAACATATTAAGATGATATTCGTTGGATAGCTTGTTCTGAGGACTACCTAATTCCAATTGGGTTTGTGAAGATTCATCCATTTTCATCATCAACCCGAGCTCCGAAGTGCCAAAATTTAGGGTTTTTTTGTGTCTCAGAGGAGGGACGAGGAATAAGGGGGGTTCTAATGAACCCCCACAGGTTCAAGTGAACCCCTAGGGGTTCACTCGAACTAGGGTTCATTCGAACCCCCCTTTTATAAGGGTTTCTATTGGCATTTTTGGCGAGAAATCATTAAAAGGGTTCACCCAAACCCAGGTTCTAGTGAACCCCTAATGGGTTCGATTGAACCAGTATGTTCGTACAAACCCCTAAAATCAATATTTTTTCCATGCATTCATTTTCTGTGAGTTTTCCTTCCTCACTTCAATTGTCAACCACTATTGTGGCTTCACCCAGAGGCAAAAGGGGAATTGCACATAGGGTGCAAATTTTCTCTTATACACTACCATATTAAACCCAACATAAAGAAAATCAAGAACACCACCACCATTTGGTGGCCTAACACTAGCAAACCCACCTCTAGAATCCACAACCTAGGATGAGATAACCTTTCCCACCTACAAGAGATTCAAATTTTCCTCCTTAGCACCATCCGTCGAAGCCTCCATGTTTACAACTACCTTAAATAATGTTGGAAAAATGAAAATTAATAAATAAATCAAATATAGGAATCTACAAGATCAAGACACCTAATTTTCCAACACATATCAAATTCTAACACTAATTAACTTTAACCATTCTCCTAATATTAACTAGTTAAATATTGATAATTTAATTAACCTTTCTAACTACTCTTCTAATAATAAATGAATTTAAGTTATGTTTATTTATTTAATCAATTTAACCAATTCAACCTTTCTTCTAATGTCCCCCACCTTAATTAAATGAATCAACCTTATTTTTAATTAATTCAATAATCCTCACAACATTCTCCTTTAAATTAATTAAATAAACAATATTTATTTAATTCCTCCAAAATTCCTCTCATCATTAGTTGAATAAACATATTAAGTGTAGCCAACTAATTAATCATTTACACATTCCCCCACCACTTGTTTTAACATTAAAAACCAATTTTGCACATGGATCCAAATGCATAAGGCTCCAAAATTACCCTTTTCAATTTCCACCCTCCATTGAGATTTGATCAAATCTCCACCCTTTTTTTCTCCTCAATCCTTTCCCTAATCATGTGTACCATTCACACGATGGCACTTATCATTCACCCATTCTCCCTTGTAAAATTATCAACCATACCCCTCCATTACACAAGATATAATCTTATCCATCCATCACTTGTGTGTAAAATCTTTAAATTTAACTCTTCACAAGTCATTTTTAAGAATAAGAAGAATTGGACACAAAAAAGTTTTGTAGACCAATTTTTTAAGGACAAAACTTAATTCAACAAGGTTTGTGTGGTAGATTTAATAATTTTTCTCAATTTTTTACATGTATTTTTCTCTACTAGATGTGTATGCCAAGTAAAGGGTGGGATATTTTTTCTATAATTGTTTCCTATTTTTTACTCTATATTTTATTGTTCATGTATTATCTTAGTTTCTTTTGATTTTAAAGACTAGGTTATGGAACCCAAATGAACTTTGGATGTAGATAATTATGTGTATTAGTATTCTAGGCTTTTAAATTTAGAATGATTGATGTAGGATATGATTTTTTAATACAATTATATTTTTGGACCTATGGATTTTGAAATGCTTGGGGTTTTAACTTTAAGATGTAGATGTTTTGGGTGTTTGGATTGGTTCCTTGGGGTAGGCTAACTCATCCAATTCTATTTTGAAGTATATTTGATGATCCCTTATGGAATTATTATCTTAGAATACCATGAAGGTGGTGATAGCTTCATCATTGTGGAATAGGTGAAATAGTGTGTGACTTTTTTGGTCCATGGTGATGGATCCAAGATGTGGATGGTTAAGGTTAATAATAGGACTGACATGGTTGATGAAATTTCATTAGTGTCAATGTCAATGAAACACTTGGTGATGGCAAGTACCTTTGAGGAACAATGAAAAGAACATAGTTTTTATGTTTCTAGAAGTTACCCTAGTGCTCATAGGATTGATATCCTTATAGCTTTTATTAAAATATCTATATTTGATGCCATGAAATCCTCGGTTTACATAAACATGAATGTGAGCTCAAGGATTCCTTATTCATGAAAGCCTAATCATTTTCCTTCTAGTATATGATTTTGGATATTTGATTTCTAATGAGATATTTTTTAGTTTGGAAGAAAGACACAAATCCATCATTATATAGTTGAGAGCTAAAATGATTTTTCCATTTGCACTCATTTTTGAGGAAACCAAACTAAACAAAGGTATTTGAGCCTAATGGATAGAATATTGGTTCTTGGATGGGGTTAGTGGTAAATTGATAGGATTCTTGTGCCCGGTTAATATTAAAGGGATTAATACAAGTGTTTTTGACATTGAGTTGGTTCTAGACAAGTTTGATCATGAATTAAATACGGATCTTGATGTTTGTTGTGTGATGTGGGTGTATATATTTTAAGCTTGATGTTCTCTTGATCATTTGGCTCTTGGATTTTTTTTCTCAATTTCAAACATTTATAAGTGGAATTTCTTTGAATTTTATGGGGATTATTGATCTTTAATTTTATAGAGCTTATGGATCAAATTAAAGGGGTAGATTGCCTTCTCTTAGCATTTTGTATGGTTTTTTTTTTTGGAATAGAAATGCTAAGGGGATTATATGTTTCTATTATTTTTACATCTGCTTATCCCAAATCAATCCTATGACATGAGGGTTTGATTCTACATGATGCAAAATTGACCCTTTAAATTAAAAATAGTTTTAAATTTTACTATCTCCTACCTATTTCACTAGTTATTACAAGTTAACTCTCTTACATGTGTTCATAATCAATTACAATGTCTAGGTAGTAAAAAGAAATCTATGTGCATTAATTGATAATTAGTTGTCAAGAGAAATTCATATGGTTTGAATTGCAAAGCCATTCCAGGAGCATTTCATTTTGGAGAACTAAACAAAATCTATATCTACATTAAATTTATCTAGGACACCTACATACTTGAGATTATTGTCATTGATATTCATCTATGATTATAAAGCAAACCTAATCCAAGCGATTGACCTAGGAGAACCTAACTCTTGCAATATGATGATCTCCCCAAGGTATTTTGTAACACTACTAGGTCTTAGACATCGATAGATACCAAAGAAAAGAGTGAACCTAGTTACAAAAGAACACAATTTGGTAGATCAATTTTGTGGGTTATAGAATAGATTTGTGCATCAAGGTAGTTCCATGGCATTCAAAGTCTAACATGCACAATTTGGGGTTGACCTCAATAGATATTTACCATTGTTGTAATCCCAAGATAACAAGAATATCAACAGCATCAAGAATATAAAATTTGAACACTATCATAACGAGATTCTACATGACATCAAATTATTTTTCATCATAATTCCCAAAACCAAATTTCGAATCCTTCTTATTTAACATTGAATATTCATTGATTACAAATATATACTCCTAGCCATATTAATTCATTTAAATTAACTTGCCGGTATTGGCATAATGTGATGGTTAAGTTTGGTGTTGTTCTTGTCATCAAGGTTCAAACCCCATTGGGGTGTTATTGCTGAGTGTTTATATTGAGAATGATGTCCCCCATTTGTGACCTCACAGATCCATCTTTCGATACATTTTATTTAATTAACCTACTTAATCTAACGAACTTATTCCACACAAATGTTACATGCTCGCAAAATTAACCCGCACGACTTCTGACCCCTCTACCCTATATTTAAAACAAAAACTCATGCAAAGTCAGAAGCCATGAAAGCGATGTTGGGGGCCGCGGTTGGCCAATTGTTGGACAGCTTCGACATTTTAAAATCCCTTATGTTGTCCATGCCAACTGTGAGCAATAATAATTTATGTTCCACCTGTCCTTTCTTTCTCAGGGAGATTGGATAAACTGCCAAATAACGTTGACAAATTGAAGATAAAACAATACTTTCAATAATGGAGTGAATAACGCCAGCCTCAATTGTCTTGTATTTCCATTTCTTCTCACTTCATTATTCTTGCTATACCTGCACTTTTCTCATACTCACAGCACGCTGTTTTCTATATTCTATCTTTTATTTATAGCAATTGGATTCATCAAGTTTGTATTCAAAGTATAACAGAGTTCTCTGTTTCTTTGGCTTTCATCGGGCATGGATATTTTTGGGTTCTCAATTAAATTTGTCTTTCAGAAGAAGAGAATGCAGTTAAGAAGGTTGAGATTTAAGGAGATGGAGCAATCGTACAGTAAGATAGAAGTAAATGAAGAAGTAGCTGAGGAACGCAGACGCCAAGCTGTGCAGAGAAGAATAGAGAAAATCTTGAAGCAAGCTGATTTTGGAAAGCCAAGACCAGGTCTGAAGATAAGGCTTCGTAGATTTGGTGTAAAAGTGGGAAGATTTGTTCTCATTAGATTTAAAGTGATGAGATCGACGAGGAAGAGATTGATGGATCAGATTCGGGTAATTCTGTCTTTGATCTTGCCAAAGGGAAAAGGATTGAATTCTGGTTTCTGCAATGGATACGATAGAGAATTAACATTGCCTCTTCTGTCGAAATAAGAATAATTAGGGCAGCATTCTTCTACATCTATTTGTTGGTTTAACTTGTTTGGAATTTGTATATAGAGTTCTATAGAAATGAGAGGACATGAGAATGACTGAGGGCCAAGCAATCTGTGCAGGATCACTTCCATCCATTCAAGAGGTATTCTCCAACATATGTTTGGAAGGAAGAACAAAATAAGAGGAGGACAAAGGCATTGTAATGATTTGGAATGAATAAGGAAGATTAAGGGAAGACCTCTAAGTAGGTAGGATAGAGAATGGTATACCCTTGTGCAAGGCATTGTGATGATTTGGAATGAATATGTCATGGTAGTTTTGAAATATTGTATGCCTTAAATGACAATTGTGTATTTTGATGGATTTAAATAGCCTTTAGGATCTCAATTACCATAAAACTTGAGTAGTGACAAACTTGCATGGTTCCTTAAACAAGCTATTGCCTTCTTGCATGGCACCTTATTAATTTTAATGGGTTTTTAGCAAATAATGATTTAGAGGCGAGCTTAAGGTAATAGGTTAGTGTGGCATTTGCTCTATAAGATGAAGAGTACAATCTATATATATATATATATAATAGATGTTAGAAAATAAAAAGTAATTTAATTGGTATAAACAATTTCATTTTTTATTTAGAAATTAAAAATTAATTAAAATTGTGATTATATTATATGTATTTAGAAATATTAATAAATAATGAGATTTCTCTTTTATGAAGGAAGACCATTTAATAGTGTTTTACTTAAACATCAAAAAATTTAGTGGTCAAATAATCTTAATAGAAATTTCACATCTCATTTAAAGATCATCATTGAATCTAGGTTCATGAAGTGACAAAGAGAAATTAGTTGTGTTATTTATGTAGTGATTTCATATAAATTGGCGTACTCTTAAGTGGGTGAAATAATAAAAGTGTTTGTATATCATATATGAGAAGCACGTTTGATTCAAAAAGATAGATTTGACTCATGCACTTTATAAATAATGTAAGATAAATGAGAAACAATTCTTCTTATGAGAGTCAACCAATAGATTATCATATATCAAATTGGTGTCTTACTTGACAATGATAAAAAATAATATTTGTCATTTCAACTTTTTAAATAGCTTTCTTTTACATGTTATTAGATACCTTGTTTAAAGGATTACAATATATAACATAAATAAGAATTTTTTGGTTTTAATGGATATATATGAGATGGATGAACAAATATTAATTTATCCTATGCACTAGATTAGTGTGAATAATTAATCTATTCACTATACTTAATGTTAGGTTGTCTAACTGAATGTGCAACCTTTTAGACCTCTAGAGGTTACCAAGTTATTTGGTAAACCTCATGCACACACATTTTGAGGTTGGAAGGCTTTCCATCTCACCTCAAAGGTCACTTAACACTTGGCACACAAGGTTGATGATTTGGTCATAGAGGTCATTGGTTTGCCCACTCCAAGTGTTCCTAAGGTTGACACCTATAGGACACTTGTCTACTCATTTGAGCCACTTTATGGGGCACTTGTCAATTCACCTCATTGGTGGATTGAGCCCTCCTTTCCTATATATGCAAGGCTTTGTACTCAATGTAATTTGGATCAACTAAATACAATCTATGCATTGTTGTTTGTTGTGCTTGTCTCTCATCTCCTAGATTCTCCTAATTCTAATATGTAAAAGTATTAATTTATTCTTAATCCAAACATGTAAAGGAAGTAAATAATACCAACTTATTCATATTAAATAGGTATCCTTGAAGTTGGTAGAGATCAATGTCAAATATTATTGTATTAAAAAATTCTAATATATTTTATTTTCATAATTTCTAATAAAACTTTTATTCAATAATTTTTATTTTGACATATGTGTGATAATGAGGAAAATACAATGTTTAGCTGAACAAGTGAGAGGTATAAATAAATCAAGATATATAAAGTACCAATAATATATATGTACCTAAGATATATGGTAAAAAGAGAGGGTGTTTGAGTAGGAATTATTTAGGAGGGGTATTAAAAATTCAAGGCATGAGAATATAAATAAAAATTATTTGTCTTACTTAAGATGCTATGATCAAAGATGGTATATAAATAAATCCCTCAAACACCTTATCCATAATCAATAGTGATAAATAATTGTCTATTAAAAAAGTATATTTGATTTAATATTTAAAAATAAACTTAAAAAAAAAATTCTAGTTATTTTATCCTTGACCTCCTCTTAAAAATGGTTCATTCATCAGAAACTAGCTTCTACCATTACTAAGAAATTAATATCATTGGAGTATACTACCAACTCAACAAACCTTGTTTGTAATTCCCTTGGGGTCATTCAACAAATTATCTTAGCTTTAAGTATACAAGAATTGAGGCTCTCAATTAAATTTTCCTATTGACATCAAAGCCCTCTTGACCTAAAATAAATTTCACCATGTCAAATAATGACTTGGACTTGAGCACTTAAAAATTGAGTGTAGGTGGCAATCCAACACCTTCACTAAGGGTCCCTTGTGACCAAAAATTAATTCTTGTGAGACATAAAACATACATCCAAGCACAAACAAGTATTAATTATTCTTAACTAGAATGTAGACACTTGTATACAACCAACAACACAAATAATGCATAATCCACAAAAATCACAACTCACCATGATAATAAGGAGGAAAGATACATGTTAGCACATGCAATAGAACATGGATTAAATTTTAATCATAAATAAAAATATATTTAATATCTTATCACATTAGAGATAGATCAAAGTAACACTTCAAAATAGTAAAACTACAATACATATTTTAAATACATATATGTAAAAGATGTTGAGAGATATTAATCCCAAGGTTCCTACATAATCTATGTCATAAATTCAATACAAACACCTTAATGCTGCTATTTTTCAACATCATGTATGTATATATATACATCATATCCAAAATTAACTATTCTTAAATATATTGTATGATTCATTATTGATCCAAAATATGAAACAATATAAAGTAACATGATTAATCATTACACATAGTATTATTTAAATGATAATAATATATTATGATGTTATTCAAATAATATAAGCCTAAAAAGAGATATTCCTTTGATCCCCACAAATTAACAACTCTAAACAATGCAATCAAATTCTCAACCCATGTCACATAATTTACTATATTTCATATTATCCATTTGCAACAAGCAATTAGAATCATTATCCAATGTAAGTTCGATGAATGTTTGTGCTTGTGCTGTAATCAAATAAACACGCACACACAGATAGACAGATATATATACACTTGCATGGCACTTTGAATAGTCAGAAACGGGAATCAAAGAAGCTGGTATTTGAGGTTGGTAAGAATCTAGTGAAAGTTTTGCTCCCATTTTAGATAAGCCAAAAACGGTGGCCACCCTCCGTCATGAAGCAGCTTTCAGTTTGAGATAATGGTGTTGAGATTCAACCCTCGGCGTGTCTGCCGACGTATCAAGTCGACCTTCTTCATCAATCAATCAATTTTATATCGACAATTCATGGGTTTCACTTTTTTCCGGTTTTATAGTCATAGAGCAGGCACACGTAGTCGTTGACTAACTTTTTTTAATAGGAATTGTGGGAGTAGAGATGAAAATTAATTATATTATTGAAGATGCTATGATGAAAGATGGTATATGATAAATTTAATAAATGATTTTCTCATATATTTTATATGCAATCAAGAGTGATAAATAGGGGCAGGGGTCTAATTTGATTGGGTAAAGCATCATGTTGCGGGTAAGAGCTCACGAGGTCTAGTTTCCCTTTGTCCCCATGGAACTGGAGGTGTGTCGTACCGGTCACATGAAAAGGTTATAAGAAGGGCTCTCTGAAGACTAAAAAACTAAAAAATCAAGAGTGATAAATAATTGTCTACCAAAAAGTTATATCTAATTATTGAACTATTTAATATTTAAAATAATAAAAAATATTGTAAATTTCTTTTCTTTGTAGAGTGAAGATGGAATCAAATAGACTAACCACTAATATAAAAAAGAAAGTTAGTCTATTTCAAAAAAATGAAATCGGCTTGCAAAAAACGGGATCCCTCTTTTTAATAAATGGGATCCCACTTTTTAATTAATGGGATCGACCTAAATTTAAAAGCAGGATGGGATCCATTTTAAATTTCATTTTGAAAAATCTTCAAATGGGATCCCGTTTGAAATCCCGTTATGAAAAATTCTATTTTTGGAAAATTTTCAAAACGGAATCCTGTTTTGAAAATTTTCCAAAAACGAAAAATTTTCAAAAATGGAAAATTTTCAAAAAGCTTTCAATTCCTCTCCTCTATTACTTGGTAGTGTAAGCACATTTATAGTTTTATAATGCTTTAGTGTTCTTTATTATGTTGTTTTATTTATCTCATTTTCTTACTTGTCTATGGAGGTGGAAACACCTAAAGGAGGGTCTGACTAAGAAAAGCCCCTATACAACCACCCAAGATTTTTCTCCTTCTTATGTGCAGGCAAACGTGCTTTCGAGGAGCTAGCTAGCGAATGAGTTTCTTTGTGAGATCCTTCTTGCCACTTTAACTCTCACATTTTTACTTTATCACATTAGAGAGTATTTTGTTTACTTAATCACATTATTTTGGCCCTTTAATGGTAGTTAGCTAGGTTGTTAGCTTGTTTTCTTAGGTTTGACCTTATCTCCAAAGTTGTCTAGTCGTACGAACACCAATGCATCCCAAGATTGTGCTTACGTCCTCGAGCATAGAGCTTCCTGAGGCATAGTGTTGAACCCAAAAACTAGCTCACCTAGCCCTATCTTGCATTTTAGGTAACTTATAGGGTTATTGAAGGGCATTATAGTCCTCATCATTCTCGTCCCGCATTCCCCAACATCTTGTTAAGCTGAGGTAAGTTAGGGCAGCCCTCCCCTCTTGGCCCTCTATGAACTGGGGCCTTGAACATGGTTGATCCCTCTCTCTTACAAAAATAAAAACATTCACATACATATTTATATATATAACCAAAAGCTGAATTTAACACACACGGATTTTCCCTTCAAATAGCACATAGAACAATCTATCAAATGTCCAAAATGTAGGTAAAAATTTCGAATGGTAATCATTTCTTCTAACCTCAATATAAATTGAAACCTTGTGAGAAGTAGTATTCAAGCTAAAAACCAAAGCTTAGGCAATCAATTTAATTTGAAATGGTTCAAAGTAAGATGTATGGTGTCAAATATCATAAAATATGACTAACCATATTTAATATGCATCTAGGTATGATAATTATACATTCAAAGCTTGGTCAAGGTATGATATTGATGCAAGAGCATCTAGTGGTGTAAGGGCAATCTTGCATCACCCAAAAATAGTTAAATTTCAAGTTTCTTGGTTTTTAGATGTTTCTACATTTTTGGATACCCTTTTCGTCCTAATGAAATTTCTAATTTATGGTTTTTATTTTCTATTCCTGGGTGGAAAGATATTGCAGTTTTAGTTTCCCAAATTTGCACTTGAAATTGTTCTGAATTAGATTTGAGGAACTTAGAGTTCCTGGATCAGCCCTAAAACTTGCCAAAATTGGTATAGCTGATTTCAAACACGTTGTTGACTTTGTGACATTTCCAATGGTTCAAACGGTTCGCGAATCAGAGTCCCGGATCAAAAGTTATGGCCCCGGGAAGTTGGCGCACTTTCTAGAAGATACAACTGCAAATGCTCTTTTAAAATTTGAACTTCATGTTGTAAATTTTCGGCGCCAAACTGCCTAAACTCAAATTTGAATGTTGTTTTGGCTCCAAACTAAAGAGGAGCTATATTTATGGGTGGGTTTTTAATTTTTGGGTAACTTTTTGGGGACAAGCTCTCATATGGTGAAAGGGTGATTCCGTAGCTTTCTGTAACTCGCATGTGTTGTAGAACTTGGGGTTTGAGATTCTCTGCATGTAATAAGCTCCATTTTCTAAATAATAAAATTATTCTCTTGTTTTTGGGTTATTTTCTAAGTCTCGGGTTGCACCCTCATCAAGTGGTATTAGAGCGAGGTTTTCTTGAGTGTGTGGACAGATCGCCGATCGTGAGGTAGTTCGCACTAGGACCGTGGTTGTGGGTTGAGGAAAAGAAAGATGCCTCCAAGAGTGATGTCTGGTAAGCGTGGTGATGCTAGAGGTGGTTGAGGTGGCAGAAATGTTGGTGGAAGAGATGCACTGGCATCCCTCCAAAGACAGATTGATGCGTTACAAGAGCAATTGAGAAGAGGGTTAAACCTGAGGGAGGAAAGTGAGGACGAAGGAGAGGAAGAAGGTTCAGATGTAGAAGAGGAAGAAGAAGCAATTGATCAAGACCAAATGCGGCTAATAAGGGCCATTTTGAAGATCGGGAAAAGACCTAGACCAGAAGTCCCCAGTTATTCTAAAAGTCTGAACCAAGAAGAGTTGATCAACTGGATCAACGAGCTAGAAGAATATTTTGAGTATGAGGAAATAGAGGACCTAGATCGGGTTAAATTTGCGAAAATGAAGCTAAAGGGCCATGCCAATATTTGGTGGAAAGAGGTCCAGTTGGAAAGAAATCGAAGAGGAAAAGGAAATATCACCAGATGGGATCGCATGGTAGAGAAACTAAAGAAGCAATTCATACCAGTGGACTACGAGTTAGATCTGTTGAAGAAATTGCAAGGGTTGAAGCAAGGAAGCATATCTGTGAAAGAATATACTAAATATTTTCACAAGATAATCATCAGAACGGGCCACACAGAGGCCAATAAGGAGAAGGTAGCCCAATATCTTAATGGGTTATGACCAAGCATTTAGGAGGAGTTAAGCCTTGTCAGAGTGACCACCATTGAGGATGTGTATCAGTTTGCTCTGAAGGTGGAAGAGAAGCTGAACAAAAGATTTGATGGCAAGCAAAAATGACGAAGAGGTCAAAGTGGAAGGGGAAATGGAAGACCTTCAGGAAGCCGAAATGATGATGAAAAGAAAAGTGAAGATGTGGGTACCAGCCTAAGCCAAAGGAATGATAACTTCTACCACCCTCGTGATCAAAACAGTGGTGATCAAAGAGGTAGAGGACGAGGGAGATATGGAAAAGGATCTAGAAGAGGTGGTTTCAAAGGAATATGTTTCTAGTGTGGTGAAGAAGGGCATTGAGCCTAAGAATGTCCACAACACCAAGGAAGGGTAGACAAAAGGCCAGAAGGTCGTGGAAGGGTTGTACATGCAGATGAGGAGGCCCAATCTGAACATTCAGATGATGTTGAAAGGGGAGAAGCCCTAGTGATTAGGAGAGCCCTGGTGATTGAGGAAAAGGAACCAGAACAAAAGAAGAATTTGTTTCACACAAGGTGCAAGTGTGAAGGAAAATGTTGTGATGTCATTATTGACAGTGGGAGCATCGATAATCTGGTGTCAGAAGAGATGGTCACAAAGTTGAAGTTGAAGAGGGAAAGGCACCCGCATTCGTATCAGATTGCCTGGTTACAAAAAGACCACAAAGTTTTGGTCAATGAGTAGTGCCTAGTAAAGTTCAAAATCGGGAGCTACAATGATGAGGTACTCTGTGATATCATCCCCATGGATACATGTCACATGTTGTTGGGGAGGTTGTGGCAGTTCGATAGGCAAGCTATACATGATGGCCATGCAAACACTTACTCCTTAACAAAGGATGGGGTTAGTAACAAGTTGAAACCCTTGAAGGAGACCGAAGAAAAGGTATGCAGTAGTGCTAGAATTTGTTATGTAGATGGAAGAAAAATTTTAGAAGGTATGAAGCATGAGCGTGTGTGTTCGGCATTGATTCCTAGAGTGAGTAAGGAGGATAGTGAGAAGGTTCCAAAAGAAGTTTTTGGGATGTTAGATGAGTTTCAAGATATTGTTTCGATAATGTACCGAGGTTTTACGATAAGGAAGATCGGTCCTTGATTGACTTGATTCCTGGAGCCGTTTGCCAAATAAGGTAGCTCATAGAATGACTCCAGTGAGGAGTTGAGCAGACAAGTTCAAGAATTGTTGAGAAAGGTTTGATACGAGTTTGAGTCGTATGCGGTACTGCAGTACTAGCACCAAAGAAGGATGGGGAGTGGAGGATGTATAAATTCCCGACCATAAACAAGATAACAATCAAGTACGATTTCCGCCAAGGATGGATGACTATTGGACTATTTGAGTGGAGCTGTTTTTCTGAAGATTGATCGAAGAGTGGATATCGCGAGATCCGTTCGAGGGAGATGGATGACTTCCTTCAAGACCAAAGGGGCTGTACAGTGGTTAGTCATGCCTTTGGGCTAACCAATGCACGAGCACATTCATGCGGCTCGACGAGGTACTAAAAGAATTTCTAGCAAGTTTTGTTATTGTGTATTTAGATGATGTTTTGGTTTTCGATAAGACATTGATGAGCCTGGTGCATGTTCGAGAGCCTTTGAAGTTGAGAGGAGAAATTGTTGATTAATCTGAAGAAGTGTAGTTTTGTGAAGGAGTTAGTGTACTTGGGGTTTGTTGTCTCGGCAGAAGGTCTCAAGATGGACCCAGAGAAGGTGAAGGCTATTTTAGAATGGCCTACCCTAAGAACTGCTACCGAGGTGAGATCTTTCCATGGTTTGGCTAGTTTTTATAGAAAGTTCATTGGAAACTTCAGTAGTATTTGTGGACCCCTGACTGAAACAATGAGAGGGATAGAGAGAATTCAAGTGGAGCAGTGGAGCGGCAAAATGTTTTGAACTGTTGAAGTAGAAGGTGACAGAGCAACCTATTCTAGCCCTCCTAGATTTCAACAAGGTGTTTCAGGTGGATTGTGATGCCAGTGGTTGTGCCATTGGAGTAGTGTTGAGCCAAGAAGGTAAGCCCATTGCCTATTTCAGTGAAAATTTAAATGATGCGAAGAGAAGCTATTCTATATATGATTAGAAATTTTATGCAATAGTTCGAGCATTAAAGAAATGGAGACATTATTTGTTGCCGAAGGAATTTGTTCTATATACCAATCATCAGGCCTTGTAGTATCTAAATAGTGAAGGAAAATTAAATCAAAGGCATATGAAATGGGTAGAGTTTTGAGTTATACCTTTGTTTTGAACATATAGTGGGAAATCAAATGGGGTTGTAGATGCCTTAAGTAGGAGGCATACATTGATGACAAAGATGCAGATTAGTGGTTGGATTCAATGAACTCAAGACCTGTATGCGAAGATTGATTTTGTAGAAGCTTGGAGCTTGCAAGGAACCTATTACATTGGACATGATGAGATGGTTGGTTCATAATCCGAATGGCATATTTAAGGGAAGTCAATTGTGTATCTAAGGGTTCGTGAGAGAACCTAATAAAGGAGAAGGATAGTGGAGGAATGGCAGGACATTTTGGTCGGGATAAGACCATTGCCATTATCAGTGAGCATTATTATTGGCCTCGGTTGTCACAGGATGTGAAGAAGTTTGTACAAAGCTGTAGGGTATGTCAGATGGCTAAAGGAGTGAGCCAGAATATAGGCTTATATCAGCCCTTACCTATACCAGAGAGGCTATGGGAGGATATAAGTATGGACTTTGTTCTTGGTTTGCCAAAGACACAACATGGGAATGATTTAGTCTTTGTGGTGGTTGATAGGTTTTTGAAGATGGCACATTTCATTCCATGTCACAAGACCCATGATGCAGTCCACATTGTTGACTTGTTCTTCAAAGAGGTGGTGAGGTTACATGGTCTGCTAAAGAGTATTGTTTCAGATCGTGACACCAAATTTGTGGGGTACTTTTGGAGGACCTTGTGGAAGAAGCTGAAGACAGAGTTGAAGTTCAGTTCTGCACACCATCCACAAACAGATGGGTAGACATAGGTTGTTAATAGGAGTCTGGGTAACCTACTGAGATGTTTGGTAGGGATAAACCCAAGGGGTGGGACTTGATCTTACCCTAGGTGGAATTTTGCAACAGTTCTATCAGCAGAAGCACTGGTAGATCACATTCCATATTGTGTATGGAGGTGGCCCAGAACAACTCAGGTGGGAAGATGGACCCAGAGAGAAATCCGTGTTGAAGCCAAGATTTTGCAGAACACATGGGACACATGAGAAGGTAGAGAACATGTTAACAAGATGAATATGGGTATAAGGCTGGAAAATGAGAAGAGGAGGTATAAGGGTTTGATTGGTGATGAAGTGATGATCACTTAAGGAAAGAAAGGTTCCATTGGGACATAAACAAATTGAAGATAGAAGTTGGTCCTATAAATTTGAAGAGGCCTGATTCAGAATGCATATGAGGTAGAGTTGCCGGATGGATTCAACTTTTTCCCTGTGTTCAACATTTTAGATTTGTGAAGTATCCTGAAGGTGGCGCAAGGAAGTACGCTTGATGGGGCGGTGTGGGTTCCAGCACCTACTTGAGAAAAGGAGGAATGGAAAATCCTAGATATTCGTGGGCGAGGAGTACCGGGAATGGGCGATGAAGAATATCTGTTGAAATGGAAAGGAAGGCTTGTTGAAGATTCATCTTGGTTGCCTAAGGTAGAGTTGACCATTTGGGTTTCTCCACCATCTGAGATGTGGTCACTTCTCAAAATACCCTGGGTGTCTGATCCAGGAGCATCTAGTGGTGTAAGGGCAATCTTGCATCACCCAAAAATAGTTAAATTTCAAGTTTCTCAGTTTTTAGATGTTTCTACATTTTTGGATACCCTTTTCGTCCTAATGAAATTCCCAATTTATAGTTTTTATTTTTTATTCCTGGGTGGAAAGATATTACAGTTTTAGTTTCCCAAATTTGCACCTAAAAATCTTCTGAATTAGATTTGAGGCACTTAGAGTTCCCAGATTGGCCTTAAAACTTTCCAAAAACAGCATAGCTAATTTTGAGCGCGTTGTTGACTTCGTGACCTTTCCAACGGTTCAAACGGTTCACGAATCGGAGTCCCGGATCAAAAGTTATGGCCCCGGGAAGTTGGCGCACTTTCTAGAAGATACAATTGCAAATGCTCTTTTGAAATTTGAACTTCATGTTGTATATTTTCGGCGCCAAACCGCCTAAACTCAAATTTGAATGTTGTTTTGGCTCCAAACTAAAGACGAGCTCTATTTATGGGCGGGTTTCTAATTTTTGGGTAACTTTTTGGGGACAAGTTTGCATATGGCGAAAGGGTGATTTCGTAGCTTTCTGTAACTCGCATGTGTTGTAGAACTTGGAATTTGAGATCCTCTGCATGTAAGAAGCTCCATTTTCTGAATAATAAAATTATTCTCTTGTTTGTGGGTTATTTTCTAAGTCTCGGGTTGCACCCTCGTCAGATATAAAATATGATACCCAAAACACTAACACAAGGATAGGCAATCATAATCAAATAAATAGATCTAGACCAATAAGGGTACAAAATAGGAAATGAAATTACCCAGCAAAATTCACCAAAATGGAATAGTTTAATATCATAGCCCCATGGAAAAACTAGGAGGCAAACAAGCCCATGAATGTTGTAAAATTGAATTCCCTTCATCTTAATGCAAGGACTATCCTAATGTAGTTGGATTGAGCGTCATAAAATGATGCACACTTTTTGGTGAAGGAGATAGATCACATTCGCAAACACGGGAGACGTATGTGAAGTTGGAGAAATTGGTTTGGCAACTGAAGGTAATAGGGTATTTTCAAATTTGAGACTTTTACTTATGTTGTGGGAGAGAAGAAAATAGAATCATTTATCTTCCCCCATAGTGAAAGGTTAGCAATTTCATTCGGTTTATTAAACATGGCCCGAGTATTTTCTTATTATCATGTTGCACCTAAATCCATCTGCATGATTGTTGCAAGAGAAATTGTTCAGAGAGATGTGAACCATTTTCATCACTTCAAACAATGACAATGTTCTTGTGGAGAATATTGGTGGTGCTTAAATGAAATAGTCTAAAATAAAAATAGGCCTGCACTACCATAAATTTGAGCAAAGGAAATTGGCAGGTGTATAGCCAAGTTTGCCACCTTTGCCAGCAGCCTCATTGCTCATGCCATAATGGAAGCTTGGAACAAGGTATGCACAACTACACTGGTACTCACATATGCAAAATGTGAAAGCATGGACAAGGCATGTGAATTGTTTGACAGAATGCTACAAAGTGATGTCAGTTCATAGATTGCAATAATCGTAGGATATGTACAAAATAAATTTGTTGAAGAGTTAAAAAAAAACTTTCAAGAAAATGTGAATGGAAGATGAACGAAGGCTTAATGATTTCAAGATTTACAGTCAAACCCCAATTTTAATTTATTTCAAAATAGAATCAAAATAAATTGAAATCTCATTTTAATCTACAACAAATAGATAAGAATTCAGTTTTCAACAAATGAAGAGAGAGTCGAATTGCTCTAATTAGAGAAATAACAAAGGATGAGGAATGAAGCCAACCTAGTTCAACCGCTAACTAAGACAAGAATCTAGTGTTGAGGTCAAACTTCTACAGTAGCCACTATCCTCTTCTTCCAAAACCTTAATCAATTCCTCACCAATTTCCCTAATCCCCCAATCCAATTTTTGAAAATCAATCAATTGAAAACAATTATTCAACAAGTTATTCTTGCAGACCAAGTTCTCCCTTAGAAAAAAAAAAATCAATCCCCATAATCATTCCAATCCCTCCCAAAAATGATCATTATTAACCCTAGAGAGCTATTATTTTTACTACACAAAAATCAGATAAAAATCTCACAAAATAACAAGTTTATATTCCTCAAATAGCTCGAAGTCACGCATGTGTTTTGAGAATTCTTTTTCCATCTTTTTAATCATTTTAGCTGATTGCCCATTATCTCCTTCCAATTTAATATTTTATTTTATATTATATTATTTTACCACCTTTTTAATTTATTTAAACTCAAAAATCTCCAATAAAACAATCAGTTTAGAGTTGTGCATGCACTTGCATGAAAATCTTTCCATCTTTATATTGTTTTTACAATTTATTTATTAAAATACTCCATTATAATTCTATTTTATTTAATTTTACTTTAATTTATTTTAATATTACATTACACATCAAAATTATTAATAAATATATTTATATCTTTTATCAAAATACTTTTACTTGATAAATTATTTAATAAATCAATTAATCAAAACATCAATTACTTTTACTTGTGATAATAATTTTTAACATAATAATTCTATTTTAATACAACAATTAATCAGGAACATTAGGGTGCTGGGAAGAAATTGAGTCCACTTTTTGGCCAAAAAGTGGAAGTGTTTTCCTTGATATTCAGAATTTGACACATTTGACCTTAAAATTTGAAGCACTTAGAGATGAAATCTTTAAAAAAGTCACTAATCATAAAATGTAGTACTCAGAGTCTAGTTTCCAAATATGTAATTTATTTCAATGCCCAAATTGTACAAATTGAGTTTCAATAGGCATTTCTAAAAGCCACTAAAGTCACTTTTTTTACCATACCATGCACATGTACGACATCCATATTTTGACCTAAATTATCATATTTTTCTAAATCCTTTTGGGAAAATATTTTTGACTCATTGAAGCTTGTTTTTGATATTTTTTTGTAATTTTTTATTGAATTTTCTTTTTTGTTAATTTTTTAGTAGGCATATTTGTCATTTTGAAAAATCGTCGTGTACGACATGCATAAGATGACCTAAACTTATCATTTTTTTATTTTTATTTTTTTAAATTGAAAAAAAATGTCTGAAGTTTGTTCTCGTACAATTTGTTCGTCAAAATGATATGTTGATAAAAAGTTACTAAAATACTAAAAAACCCCGATAATTCAAGTTTATGGACTAGTTTCATTAGAAACTAATTGAAAAATAGAAAAATTAATCAAATTATAAAAAAATTATATATTTGGAATCTGCACTATTTCATTTATAATGGGTTTTAATTTCATACAAAAATTCTACAAAATAGATCTTCAGACATATGTCCAAATTCACTATTAACCTATGACATTAACATGACCTTCAAGTTGCAAGTTAAACCAAGTCCAAAGCTTAGGTTCGGGTCCATAAGCCATTTCTCGAACCAAAAAACAAGCCAAAAACCCAACCAAAAATTTGTATTTTAACAAATAGGATCCTGTTTCATAAAAAAACAATTTTTTTATGGTTCTACAAAACATGATCTTGTTTTGAAAATTACCAAAAATTACCAACCCAGTTTACTTGGAACCTCTGAGTAAAATACCTGCTCACATTAGCTTGGAAGAACATATGGCTCATTTCTAGCTTGCTCGATCAACCTTGTATTAACCATGGTAAATCCATTATCATGCTCAATAACAGTTCTCTCAGGATCATTTTCATTCAATCGTAGCTTGTATCATAGGATGACGAACAAAATTAATCTGAAGGACTTAAATTCACACTCAAGTATATCATCCAAAATCCCATAGTATCAATTTTTTGAGACTTCTGGATGTATGTCACTTCTAGATGAAACATTAGTCACTTGAAAGACTGCAGTTATACCATAATCGCAAGTTTTCTTCATGTCATCCAACATTTTGATTCAAAATTTATGACCATTGCACCACATAGCCTTTTGGTGTTTCACCTACAATATGTCAAATATGTAAAAATTATTGCAATATCGTCAGTTGATAAACATATTTATTCTTGTGGAATGTATGCAAAGAAAACAATCTCAATATATATACATCAATATAATTGAAAATAATTAAATAATATGGGTGATTAATATATTTATACATACCTGTTTATCTCTTAAACCATATGCTAAATCAATTTCCCTTTGTGTAACATTGGAATCTCCATTACAATGAGCTTCTTTAACCAATGAAGCCACACTTCCCATGTTAATGCGCAACCAGATTGTTGACATTGTCCAATCCATACCATCATCCAATCAAGATTGTTTGTGACATACAAATGTAGTGCATCCCACTCTCGACCAATTGTATCAAAAAAATTGAAATTCGCAAACGACGTATAAATAGTTAAATACCACAGTATACAACCTTAATTTATAATTGATGTATATTGAAGATTAAAAATTAAATAAGTACAATATACATAAAAATGATTTGTAAAATGTATTACAATTAATCTCCATGACCATCTTATAATTACCTCTCACTTTCCTCAATCTACCTTTCCCCATTAGGTACTCTCCTTCAAATTTGATAATGGAGTTGGTATCCCAAATGCAATCTATATGGATCTTTGTTGCAAACTTAGGAAGATATTCACTAATGTACACCATGGTCTGGTATACCATATATCCCTCCACCATAGAACCCTCAGGATGTGCTCTTTGTCTAACCAAAGCCTTCAAAAATTTCAAGTGCCTCTCAACCATCCACATTGACCTTGTGTGTACAGGTCCACACAATTCAATCTCCTCAACTTGGTGTACGAGGTAGTGTTCTTGTGCATTGAAAATTTTCAAAGGAAGAAACTTTTGCATTTCACACATTAGACGAGGAATTTTTTTCTCTTCCAATAATTTATATCTTCTTTATGGATTTCTTTAGATGACATCCATCTACAAGTGATTCAAGATGCAAATATATTAGCGATATTTTACAGAAATATATAGTATACTACATAACAAGTAAAAAAAATGGAAATTATAAGATGTATACAATGAATTGAACAAATATCACTACTTACCTCATGTATTTTCCAAGATCATATATAACTTGCTTGACATATTTGTCAAAGTTGTCTAGGAGAGATAGAGGTAGAACATACTGCAACAATTATAAAATGATCTTTTCATTATTTTTCCGAAAGTAGTAAACATAATACACTAAAAAGTACATGCATTATATAAGTGTATATAATATACCAAAATAATTACCTTAATGAAGGTATGCCAATCATGTGTTTTCATCCCTAACCCAAATTCACTTTTCTTTGTTATTATATTATTTATGTTTGCAGCAAATCCTGTGGGAAATCAAATTTTTTGTATGACTTCTTTTATAGAATTTCTTTATTGCATTGTTAATAACCAAGGAAGGGAACTTATATTAATTTGGTCTCCATCGCTATTTAATTGAATAAAAAATTTCATTACATGATTGGCTTCCTGAATGTCACTACAAATTTTGACAATTTTTTCTTTGTCATGCTTTCCATCCAATATTTTCCATAACGTTTCTATTATATTCTTTTTGATATACATTGTATCAAACAAATGCACAATTTGTAGCTACTCATAGTAGGACAACCTACTAAATTGTCTAGGATAAATTTTTAGTTCCTGTGGAAGTCGGCCATTAATGCCTTGACGGCCTTCATGAAGTATATAAGTTTAAAAATTAACAACGACAATCATTGTCAATTACAGCTTGAGTAAACACAACACAATATAAAAATATAAATTCAAAACATATCATATATGATAGATAAACAATTTTATCTGATGTATAACCTTGACGATTAATTCTATTATATTCCAACTTCCATAGGCGAGGTGTCATTCTTCATGGTTTTGATGTAGTCTCTTCTTTCCCATTGAAAAGATGTTTTTCAGTAGTTTGATACTTATGATTTCTATGGAGGAAGTGCCTATACTCATCAAACACCTACTTTCCTAAACTTGTTGAATGATGAGATTTCATCTTTGGACCACAAATTGGACATGTAAATATTCTCTTTGTTTGAAGACCTACAAGATCATATATAATTGGATTAAATATGTCAATTTTTATAATTATATATAATGAATAGATTATTTTAAAAACATGCATGATATCTACTTCATAATATTAAATATTCTTAAAGTGTAGTCGAACATTATAACATACCACAAAAATTTGTTAGCCCTGGGGCATCATGAATTGTCCATACAAGCATTGCATGGAATTGAAATTGTATTTGTCCTATTGGTCTAGAGACATCATACATAGTGACGCCATTCCATAACTTTAGTAACTCATCAATAAGAGGCTTGATATATACATTCATATCTTTAACTTGGTACTTACCTAGTTGAATGAACATAAACATTACATAATTATTATAAGAATTTTATTGCAATATATATAAATTAATGTACATGACTATTGGATGAAAAAAATATAAGTCATTATGCAACAAATAAGACAAATGAGATGCTATTATGTTAAAGAAAATTGATGTAAACAAATACCTGGAACAATCATTGACAACATTATGTGCTCCCTCTTTATTGACATCAATGGAGGAATATTATTGTTGATAACAAAAATAGGCCACACTGAGTAAATAGATCTCAGCTCTCCAAATGGAATGACACCGTCCGCTCCCAATGAAAGCCTGAGATTACATGGTTCTTCTTTAAAGTGTGGCCATTTTTCCTTTATATCCCTAAATGGAGAACCATCCGCAGGCATTTGAAAAATGCCATCTCCACTTCTATTATGTGCATGGTAATCCATAAATTGCGATAAGTTTTCACACCTAAATACTCGTTGCATACGTGGAATAATGGGAATATAATGAAGAACCTTGTGAGACACCTTTTTTGTTAGTTCATCTATTCGATATCTATTGATATGATATTTCTAGATTTTTTTTGCAAATTCCTATTGTTTATGATATATAATACGATCAATAGGACATGCATCTATTGCTTGATACTCTATTCTAATATCTTTCATAATGCTAGATAAATCTCGGTATGAGTGAGGTAAAATATTTGATGGTGGTGACAAAAATTCACCAATCAATCTACAATAAAAAATAATTTGTTAATATAAAGAATATTAATGGTACATATTTCATCCTTTATTTACTAGTGATGAACTAACAACAATTAAAATAGATGAAAAAAGATGACATATATGACATAACCTTAACATTCATGAGATTGCTATGTTTGATAAACCACTCATAACCTTCAAGTTCAACAACAACAATACAATAGAGAGAAGAGTTGTTTGTGAGCCTTCATAAAGGGGCTTGTATGCCTTCTCAAGTATAGGTAAATCATGAACATCATCAAAGTTATCTCAATCATCATGATCATCTCTGCCACTAAATGTGCCATCGATCAATGTATTTGTACCATCATCTTCAACTTTTTTACGGCATGATCATCTTCTTCCATAGGATCATTAACTTCATCTTTGATATTCATAGCTCCATGTTCGTCTACTTGCAAAACCACATTCTTCGGCCGTGATAATCCATATCATCTGCCCTAGGGCACCCCACCTTTATAATAATGATAGACACAAATAAACCATGATCATGATCATTGATTATATATATATATATATAATGTTAAAATGATATAAACATTTACAAATTCGATCATATAAACATATAATGAACAACTTACCAATGGATGATAATCATGCCCCTCTTTAATGTGACCATGTTGCTACAATTTTTCTCAGTTGTTGTGATTAAAAGTCATATCATCTTTAAGCCCTTGCAATTATTGCAAGGACAATAACATTTCCCATCACCCTTTCTTTTCAATCTAGCCCACAATCTATCAAGTGTATCTTCATTTTGTTCTGGACTAATATTATCTGACATGATTTTTTTACCAAGCTTGACTATTTAGATCTTCAAAAAATATCAAACTCACACTCCAATAATTTTTATTCATATACAGGTAAAAAAATCTAATAATTTTAATATTTTACACCAAAAAAATTTGGCTTGCAACCACCCCTGCAAAAGAGAAGATAGTCTGAAGTTAATGACCCCAAAAAACACTTTAAAATGCTAATTCCAAAACTTATTAATTTCTAATTTTAATATGATTTCCAACCATTAGAATCTTAAAATCAGAATATTGAACTTGATCGCAAACTTCCTACAATGATGGAGGTAGCGAGCTAGTAAGAGCAAGTGACCCATTATTAAGGAGTAACAAGTCAGAATCATCATTGCTAATGTCAATACAAATTTATCTTTTTAGTTAAAGATGCAATGTGTCACTTCTTATGACGAGCTTATCCCTAGGGCCCTCAACATTGTGAGAGCCCTAATCACACAAGGAGGTACACACTAGTAGAATTTGAAAAATAAATGACTAGATGACTAAATTTTTTAGTCACAACAACTAAAAATGGCTAAATTCTGCTCATTTTTTGCAACTCAGCTATAAATGAGTAAATAAATTACTAGTTTAGTCATTGATTAAAAATTATTTAGTCACACAAACAAAAATGACTAAATAGTTAGTCATTTATTTAGTCATAATCCATTTGAATAAATCATTTAAGGAATCAAGGATATACACTACCAAAATACTCTAAAACTTTAATAAACATACCCTAAAACTTTTGTCAAAATCTTATTTTTCAGGTATAGCCCACCAGAATGGAGTTTTCATTTTAATAAACATACTCTAAAACCTTCCTCAAAACATTATTTTCAAGCATAGACCGCCAAAATGGAGAAGTGTTTTAGTAAAGAATGACAGAGAATGGTGAGGAGATGTGTGTGAAAGGAGGCATAGGATTCATTGCTACTTATCTCATTCCTGCTATGCTCAACAAATCTTACATTGTTCCCACTATTATTTGTAATCTAGGTATTTACTTGACATATATTTTCATAATATCAAATTCCTTCAGAGGCTTTTGAAGTATCAATGTATCCTATATAAGGTTTAGAATGATTTCTTTTAATTAAATAAATAAATAAATAAATGATGTATTTCCTTGTAATTAGATAATGTGGAGATCTCCTAGATCTACCCCAAAACACTATCCTCTTTGGCACTGTATTCATTACTCCAGATACTAGGATTTTGCATGTGACATCTTTGATATCTTCATGACCATGGCTTTTAAATAGATTTCAGTCTTTACTTTAATCCTTTTCATGGAAACCCTTTAATTTCATAATCCACCTTCAATCTCTTCTAAGAACATTGTCTTAAGCTAGACTACATAGTATGCATATAAAGCAAGTCCTTCATACCTGCCATTTTTCCAAACCACCACTCACTGCCTTGCTTAACATTTTTCCTCCATAAGCACAATAGTATGTTTTAAAATCATGGTTGCTAGTGATTGACCATTAAGGTCACCACTTTCATCAAGATACAATAAGATTTTTGTCTTCAAACTCAAGGCATTATGCAAGATGACATTGTGAATTGTTTGTTGTGTACGATTTGATTTTCTTGCACATTTACTGCTTTGCTAATTTCCTTTAAGACTGGGTATTACACCCTCAACTGCAAGCTCAAACAGCTCACTCACTATCACTTGAAGATTCCTTTCATGAGTATCCTTCTATAAAATCAAACTATGCCCTATAGACTACCTACTTACTACAGGGGACTCATTATTTCATGGTATTGTAGATCTTAAGATCCTTCAACCTTATTAACACTACTTCACATTCCACAATGTATTATTCACTATTCTCCCATCTTTGATGAGTCTCAAAACACTACTCAAACATGCAATCCACTACCTCCATTATACATTAATGGCTAAGAAGAGACATTGAACCTATGATTACCACTTTTACTTCATTTGGATAGTCATTCCCTGATTGTATTTTCCTTGTCTAACACTATCAAAAGCATTTGAAAAATCCTTAAGGTCAGCAAGGGGTAAGAAAACTCACTATTGAAATTTCAACTTTACTATGCAAGGTTTGAGCTTTATTATCTTGTCACTACTCAGCCTCTTTTTGACTGCCACATCTCAAGTGACTGTCATTCTTCTTATCGTAGATTGCATTTACAAATGTCACTAAGCTACATAGTGTGCTTGTTAATGGCTACAATCTTTAGATTACAAGATTTTGTTATTAGGTACAATGTCTCAATCTTTTTGGTATTGCAACCTCACTAATCTGCTAGAGTTATTGTTTATGTTTCTACGAAGCCCTAGAGTTTGTACCCTAATCATGCTCTTGCCAATGCTTCTGTTGGTATTAAAAACAACCTTAAATCTTGGGTTAGAAAATTAGTTGTCTTGACAAAGTTGTGGTATGATCTTGGATTGTATCCTAGAGTGTGTGGGAAGCTTGTGTTTGATCATTAAGGTATGTAAACTTGATTAGGGAAATGTATCTTATATAGCATGGGTCTTTCTTTAATACTTTACATAATGGTTATTAGCATATCACATTATTATAGTTTGTGGTAACCCAAGATTGCATTCAAGTATGTAAAAAACTTGGTTTGTAGTTTAAGCTATACACTTTTAAGTAACATTCATAAGGTTTAAAAAATCTTGATCACTCTCTAGAATATCCCATTAAACATGGCTTGTGCTTGAATGCACTACAAAATTGATATAGCACAACCACTCTGCATATCAACCAGAGTTATAGGCTCTTTATTGCAACAAGAGGTAATCACTCTTGGATCATGCTATAATTACATCGTAACCTATTAAAATTGAGACAACTTGAATTAACTACATTATATGAGTGCCTCAATTTCTATCACAAAATAGCCACATTAAACTTGGGTCACACATGAATGCATCTTGTATTTTTTATAGCACAACTGTGCCACATGACCAATAGAGTTATGGATCACATAATTACAATAACAAGAATATGTTACTTGGTTTTGATCTTATGGTGATTCCACACAACAAAATCTGGGCATGAAATTCTCAAAACCCTAAACCTCTAAAAATGAAATATGATGAGATGTTGCTTTAAAATATTATTTTCAAACCTACAACTACAAATCTGACTTCACAACTATATTCTACAAAAAGACAATGACTACCCTCAACCTGGCGATATCTTCTTGATTTTTTTCTAATTTTTCCCAAGAAAATTGTCCTTAGTTCTCCACAAATTGTCTCAAGTAGAGAAAAACACTATCACAATAAATCAACGAACTCACTTTTCTTTATGTCGGCCACAATTTGATTTTTTTCTTCATATTTTTCATGTTTGTCAAAATTTTGATGAAACTGATAGTCAAAATTTCGACGAAACCCAGGTTCGTCAAAATTTTGACAAATGTCAGGGATAAAATTTTAAAAATTTGAAAATTTCACATCAAATTTTACAAGCACCTGATGATACATCAAACTATACATATTTCATCGGACATTTTTGTCAGATTTTGCAGTCAAATGAGTTAGTGAGGGGAATTTGCACAAGGGGTGCAAATTCACTCTTATACGTTTCCCCCCCACTTTAGTGAGCATGAGCACTAATGAGTGCTTTAATAAAGTAGATCAAGGATGGAGTAAGGTTATAAATGTATACCTGAACTGTTGAGGAAGCAAGCCATGATCTAATGAACCCAAAGGTACAAGACAAGCGAAGGACTTCATAGCTTCTCAAAACTATGAAGCTGGAGAAAGAAAGCATCTTGCCAACCCATAGACATGCAAGGAGGCAACCCCCAAGATCTCTCACATGAAAGAAGTCCTATGAAGTAAGCACCTTACAGGCCCACATACCTACAAGGAAGGTGTCCCCCAAGAACTCCCACATGGAGGATACTCAGGAGGCATCCCCCAAGATCTCTCACATGGAGGAAGTGAGGAAAACACCCTACAAACCCACGAACCTATAAGGAAGGTATTCTCCAAGATCTCTTGCATGAATAATACCCAAGGAGTCAACCTACAAACCCACAAACCTGTAGGGAAGGTAACCCCCAAGATCTCTCACATGGAGGAAACCCAAGAAAGCACCCCACAAGCTTGCAGACCTATAGGGGAGCCACCCCAAAGATCTCTCGCATGGAGGAAGCTCAAAGGAAGCACCCTACAAGCTCCTAGTCCTACAGGGAGGTATCCCCCAAGATCTCTCACATGGAGGAAACCTAGGAAAGTGAACTCTGCAAAGTCAAGAAGCGGCCATGTAGGAAAGTAAGCAGATAGTCATGCAGACTGTCGATCAAGTTGGAAGACTTTCAAAGGGGTCCCTTGGGAACCCATCGTGAAGAGGGGGTCCACTCAAGGGACACACATTTTGAAAGTATATTTTCTCTTTCTTGAATCGATCCATCATCAAGGGATCTTTTTGAAAGACGTTCACTTCAACAAGGAATTTGAAATAATATGCCCCCACATGAGTGGAAGATCAATGTTGTTCCTGCTTTGGAGGAATGCTTTTCAAGTCCTTTCTTTACAAACCCATGATGAGGGAAACATGTTTCGTTAGGGTTCCAAGTTGAGAATGTTATTCTAAAGAAAGTTTTGTGAAGATTTTCAAGCTCCCATTCGCTGGAAATGAATGTATTTTCTAAAAATCAAAATGTTGAAGAAAGGAATTTTCACACATGAGAGGGACAACTCAAGCAAAGAAGAGAGAAAGGTAAAGAGAGAGCAAGATAGAAGACAAAAAAAACAAAGGGCATAGGGGGATCTAGTTTAGCAAGGTCAGATCTATCCATGCTCATATAAATAATAGGTAACCGTGGTGCAAGGAAAAATATCATCAATCCCCAACCAGATTAGGAAGAATGCATAGAAAATAAAGAAAAAAATAAAAAATTGGGTCAACATGGAAGGGAAATCTAAATGTCCCCAATTCTTTGCATCATCCTCAATTTGTCAAAAATCAAGCACAAACATGGAAGAATGATGATATAAATAGAAGAAGGTTTATGACACAAAAACCACACATATATCCAAGCACCAACGGGGGTGACAAGGGTCATCTAGGCACACACTGTATGATCATGGGGGAAAACATCACAAAATACACACACACATGAGATGAAGAAGAAGCCTCCTCCTAACACTGATCAACCAAGAGGTCATCCACTTCCCACTCTAGGTCATTGTAGGGGGAAGGAGGACGAGCCTGCAGTGGTGGGATGTTAAGAGGAGGAGCATTCAACCCTCCCACAACAAATCCTAAGAAAGAGGGATCAAAAATTCCTCTTCACCGAGCTCTTGTGTAGCTAGGGTTAGTGATTTCGTGAAGATTGCTAACAAGGCCAAAACTTCATCCACAGAGTTAAACATGCACCCCATAGGAGCATCATGTTTAACTTCAGTAGATGG